>BPLQ01014533.1:30343-102431 GCA_021605075.1 Caerostris darwini
ATATATATATATATATATGCATAAAATCTCTAATATTCATGTTAATAAAATCTCTAAATAAATATATATATGACCTCTAATTTTATTATTAATAAAATGTCTAAATAAATATATTTAAAATCTCTACATTTCATGTTAATAAAATTTCTAAATAAATATAAAATTATCTCTATTTTCACACTATATTCCCCGAATGTATATAAATTTCTCTGTAAATGTAGATATATATGCATAAAATCTCTAATTTCATGTTAATAAAATCTCTAAAAAAAAAAAACACACAGTCCAGTTACATTAATCTGACCACCTGTCAAAAGCCAGAATAACCACCTTTGGCAGAGCGGACCGCTGCGAGACGTGCAGAGTCAATTAGGTTTCTGAAGGCGTTCACTGGGATGCTGAGCCATGCCGACTCCAGTGCCGTGGCCAGCTGCGCTAGATAACGCGGTTGAGGATCCATGGCGCGAACAACCCGATCGAAACGTTAGAAGGCAAACACCCTGCTACAATTGACGGAAGGATCCAAACTGGGGGAGGGAGAATTATGATTTGGGGAATGTTTTCCTGGCGTTCACTGGGTGCACTCATCATTGTGGAAGGCACGATGGATCAGGACAAGTACTCATCTGTCCTTGCGGACCATGTCCATCCCTACATGCGAATTATTTGTCCTCAGAATGATGGCATCTACCAGCCGGACAATGCGAGGTGTCATACAGCTCGCAGTGTACGTGCGTGGTTCGAAGAGCACCAGAATGAGTTTATCGTACTCCCCTGGCCAGCAAACTCATCGGATGCTCTATACTTCGCCAATACCCTTAAAGGATAAAACAGGTCAGAGTATTTAAAAGGTTTCCAAAAAAAAAAATTCTAAGAACGAAAAACAATGTATTTGCAAACAGACAAAGGTACTGAGTTCAAAAATAAAATTCTGCAGAAATATCTTAAGACAATACATGTCCATTTTTTTACGACGAATAATGAAACAAAAGCTACTATCATTGAACTTTTTCACGCAACACTCATGTCGAAATTAACAAAGTACTTTACAGAATATAATACCCAAAAGTATGCCAAACACCTAAAAGAATTATTGTAGATGTGTTGATAATGATGCCTTTCATGGTACGTTTGAAAAATCTTTTGATTTCAAACATTATCATATGAATTTTATAGGAATTTATGTAGATGGAGAACCAAAACGTCATTCGCCATTAGAATTAAATTTTGATAAAAATAATTACCTTAAAGATAACCATAGTCATTTCTCAGGAACAGAAAAAATAGGACACGATTAAGGACTTTTATTTCTAGAGAAGATTATATAAAAGGAAATATACTATTCTCTTTCAATTTGTCTCCTGATCTTTCTAACGGGTATTATTTAAATTTGATCAAACAAAGCAATTTGAGATTGGAAATAAAATTTTCTCAATCTTTGTCTCAAACTATAAGTGTGATTATTTTCGCAGAATTCGATAACGTTATAGAAATAAACAAGACAAGAAATATTTTGGTTGATTTCTTCCACACTGCTGTAGAGGTCTTGTAAAAGTCAACTATTTTAAAACTAAAAAAATAATTCAGAATTATTTAAAACTAATCATGGGATTTTTATATTGTTTTCTTAAAATGTGTAAACATAATGCTGATTTCCTAACTCATTGATGTAAAAATTTATTTTTTGAAGTAAAAACACATAGTTAATAAATTAATGCTACTGACAACTTTAATTGATATAGAATAATTTATATTTTTGTTTTATTATACTTTGGTAGTTAAAATGGGATGCATAATAAAAGATTTGAAATAATATTTTATATTTCTCTACGTTAATGAAATTATTGAAATCTCTTGTTACATTTTATTTCTTTATAAATAAAAAAATACATTCAATAGGTAAATTTTGGGTGCAGATATTCTTTTCTGAAACAAGAACGTTACTAAAGCGTTTTATATAAAAACGAAACAAAAGCAATATTTTTTTAAATTTATTTTTCAGTATCATTAATATGTTGGCAAATAATTTTTTTTTTCGTTCTTTGCTCAGGAGTTTCGTTTAATAACGGGCTCCATAAAATAATGCTGACAATAATTCGCCGTCGAAAGAAAAGCATTCGAAGTTCAAAGCAAAAAGCAAATAGCAGCTTAAACAAATAGTTTCTTTTACTGGCTTTTTAGAACATTAATGTCAACTCAAGTCTGCTAGTTAACAACAGAATCAGAGTCTTTATCGAAATATATAGTTTGTAAATTGTCTTATTATAAATTGCAGATTTGATTCACAACGGCCATTTTTCCATTTCTATGTATGACTTAATGAAATAAATATTTTTGATTTTTAAATCTTTTAAGTAGCAAGCGCAGTAAAGAGAAAAAAAATTATACCGAAATGTTCCATTGGGACAGATATTTTTAATATGATATAGAAAACAAAGAAAGCTTTAAATTTATTCTACCTACATATTTACCGATTTGCTTACATCTTTCAAAATTTAATTTACACATTCTGATTATTATATTTACTTTTACTCGCTTTTAAAGTTATTATTCTAAAAAAAGATTTGTAAGATCCCTTTCTCCCCCCCCCCCCCACAAAAAAAAATTCTGGTTCCAGACGAACTGACCTACACTCAAGATCCAAAACATTATGACCACCCTTACATTTTGCAATGAACTAGCCTGGATGACGTGGAAGGCACGGGATCAGGTGGAAGTGGTACTTAACTGCTGCTGGAGAGTCTGAAGAATCATTCTTTCACTTACTTCTGTGTGTGTTGGGAAAGGCTGCGGATCTAAGCGACTTTGAGAGTGGGCAGATTGTAATGGCTCGAAGGCTCGGAACAAGTATTTCCGAAACTGCACGACTCGTGGGTTGTTCGCGATCTACAGTTGTTAGTACTTATGCAAAGTGGATGAATGACGTGGAAACCAGCAGTAAACGACATGGTGTTGGACGTCCACACCCTATCAAAGAAAAAGGTCGTCGGAGACTGTCTCGCATGGTGAAGCAAAACCGGAGTCAGACAGTGGCTCAGCTGACAGCCCAATACAATGCAGGGCCAAATAGAATAGTATCGGAGCACACTGTTCAGCGGACACTGTTGGATATGGGGCTACGTAGCAAACGTCCCACTCGTGTGCCTTTGTTGACCAAGCGTCATCGCCAACTGCGCCTGCGCTGGGCTCGGGAACATCGTGACTGGTTCATGGATCAGTGGGAGAGAGTTGCCTGGTCAGATGAATCACGGTTTGTCATTCATCACGCCGATGGCCGTGTCAGGATACGCCGTCTTCCAGGCGAACAGTTGCTCCCTCAATGTACAGTAGGTCATACACAGGCCAGTGGTGGCGGTATTATGCTTTGGGGGCCGTTCTCTTGGGCGTCTCTGGGACCCGTGGTTGTGGTAGAGCAGACCATGAATGCTACAGGGTATCTGAACATCATTGCGGACCAGTTGCACCCTTACATGGCCTCTGTTTTTCCAGCTGGAAATGGAATGTTCCAACAGGACAACGCCCCTTGTCACAAGGCTAAAATTGTATTGGAGTGGTTCCAGGAACATGATGCTGAATTCCAGTTAATGTCCTGGCCGCCTAACTCACCGGATTCCAATCCGATAGAACACATTTGGGATGTCCTGGGACGGCAGCTCAGAGTTCAAAGACTACCAATTCGCAATATCTCGGATTTGCGTGACCGTTGCTTAAACATCTGGTACAATCTGTCTCCGGCCATCTACCAAGGACTTGGAGCATCCATGCCAAGGCGGGTTGAAGCTGTGTTACGCGCCAAAGGTGGGCCAACTCAACTTATTGACAACTCAACTTATTCAACTTATTGACCTACCTGGGCAACGGCAATGGACATTTCTTCTAGGAGTACCTAGGCAACAAAACTGTCACTAAAACTCCCTATCAAAATAAAAATTAAGGAATAAAAATATAACGCAGCACTAGAAGTTAAAATTAAATTTAAATAATAATTTTAAGATGGTAATAATTACTAGAGTAATAACTCTGGAAAAAAGAAACAATAAATAGACAAAGGTAAAATCAATGTAAAGAATTTAAAAATAAATAAAGATTTTTAAATATTAAATAATTAGGGGTCCATTGCACATGCCACCGTAATAGCACTAGAGGAAAAATAAGTTAAAATATTAAAGAGAGCATAGAGTAGGAAAGAATAGTAAAACGGGAATTCCTATAAAAAATGGGGAGGCTATACAATAAAAAGAAAGATGATATAGGACAACCATCGGTAATGAGTAGAGGACGTGATACATGATCGTGAGAACAAATATGAATAAAAGAAAAAATGTTTACGAAAACGTACGAAATCCAGGAGTTCTAAGAAAGAAAATATATCTTTATGGTGGGCGTAGATCTGCTGACCATTTTGTAGTTGAAAAAGAATATTTATGTTTTCCTCCGTTGTATTCCTGCGCTGTATAATTTATGGTCTTTGCCTGGTTTAGGAATCATTTTTATTATTGCGTATTTCCAGTATGATGGGAAATGATGGCAAATCAGGCATTTATTAAAAAATTTTGTGATATTACTGATGGCTTTAGTGGGGAGGCACTGGAGAGCTTTATTTGGAATATTGCCAGGCCCATTTGATTTTCGAATGTTTAATTTGCTAATGACAGATTTGACATCTCTCGGACATAAGAGTGGAGGTATAGGAACAGAGGTAATATTGTGAAAAAAGTCAACAATACTGTCTTCTACCATTTCAATGTGAGAATTGTCATGAAGTTCAACGTTTTCTTAAAATGAATTTTCTATGTGATCAGCGAAAACGTTGACCTTTTCAGCAGGGGTGAAGACAATACCACTATTTCCCAGTAGAGGAGGAGTTTTATGTATTTATTTAGTAAAATATTTATTCATGTAATAGAGCGAATTATGTTCAGGATTGAGACCAATCAAGAACTCTTGCCATCTTTTATTTTTTAAGATGTTGATTTCTTTTTTGATTCTGTTATGAAGAATATTTAGACTATTTTTATATGGAGGGTGTCTGGCTTCTTTCCATAATTTCCTAACGATGTTTTTAATTGCGATGAGCATCCTGATCTCTACTGATAATTTATGATGCTCGGTTTTAATTTCGCGAGAAAAACTAGAAAAGTTTATTGACAAGATAATAGATGAATTCAACTAATGAAGCGACGAGTCGATGTCGTTTCTATTATTAATAATGGGATTACCTTTGATTATTGAGTCTAAGTTATAGTGAAATTTCGACCAGTTGGTAGTTGTGAGACAACGGAATTGGGTTGGAAGAAAAGAATTGCTATTGACTACTGGATTATGATCGCTGGAGAGGTCTTTTATAGAAGTAGCATTGCCAGAGTTGAAATTATTTGTTATTGCAATATCTAAAGTGCTATTGATTGAGTGAGAGTGAGAAAAATAAGTAGGGTGAGGTGGTTCTATTAAGTTTAAGCTCTTCAGATTTTACCAATTATATAAAATAATTCCGTTGGAATTACCTCTGCCAGCGTTCCAAAGATTATTTTTTGCATTAAAATCGCCAAGAAGTATAATTTTATTAGTAAATTTAAAATGTTATCCAATTCCGAGGTCGAAAGACTACCAATCGGGGGTAGATAAATGCTGGAAATGGTGATGATATGATTAAGAGGAGTGACAACTATTGATGTATTTTCAAAGGAGGTCGAATGAAAAAAGATTTCATGATGAGTGCTATTTTTTCTGATGGATATTGCAGTGCCTCCGCCTTGATGAGTTAGACGGTCTGATCTGTAAGTGATATAATTGCGGAAGTTTATCTTGTCACTAGGTCTTAAATGAGTTTCTTGTATTGCTATTACATGAGGGCTATATTCGTAAATGAACTCCTGGAATTCGCTAATTTTGTTTTTAATTTCATTTGCATTCCAATGAATAAAAATTAAGTTATTGTCGGAAAGCTGATTATGGAATGCTGCTATTATATGATTTTTGAGCAGTTAAGACATCCAGAGTTATAGAAAATTTTGACACGAAATCCTTAAGTAAGGTTTTGATTATTAGACAATAGGGCATTTGAAGTAAGTTGATTATTTTCTGAAAGAGAGGTGATCTGTTTAGGTATGTCTGTAACACTTGCAGAGGGTGGGATATTGTTCGCAGATGTTGGATGTTGAAGGTCGATCCTGAGTGTCGGATGATTTAATCTTTCTTCCCAAATATTAAATTTAGGAGGAGGAGCAGGAACGAAATTTGCTGGGTTTCTCGGGCAACCCGAATAATTCGCAGTATGGTCACCCTTACATAAGGCGCAGCAGGCAGGAGAGTCCTTTGGTTTTGGACATTTTCCAGATTTATGAGGGCCTGCACATTTTACACAGACTGAGTTTCTAGAGCAAAACCTGGAATGGTGAAAGAATTGTTGGCAATTGTAGCGTTCCGCAGGACCAGGTTTCTTTCTTAAAGGTTCACATTTATTTTTAAAGTGATTTAGAAATTCAAGGTTGAAGAGATTTTTTGATTGGTCAGTTTTTGGCAAAACAGCCAGAAAGAGAGGCATGTTACCTTTAGAACCCCTGTGATTAAGTTGGGTAACATGGAATGATTCATTTCGAAGGTCTTCGACGAGATCTGCTGTGCGATAATCATGCGTAGACCTCGAATGCTTGTCCTGTGGAAGCAGGAAAGTGTGCGCTTGAAGTTTTCGTTTGTCAGTGATTTCATATTTTATCAATCTGTGAGCTTCTTCAGACGGGGGGAAGATTTTTAACTTATCACCGACAACTCTAGCTGTAACTTTCTCATTTGTAAGAGAATTGAGTTCATCCATAAGTTTTTTGCCGTCGTTAACTTTATCGACTACTATGGGAGGAATGTAAGGGCGCTTTTTAGAATCGTTTATCTTCATAGAGTCATTAAGTGATGGGAACTCGCCATCAACTTGCATGTCATTGATGGCTTTTGTTATTTCAATTTCATTGGCATTATCAGAATCATTTAGTGATGTTGCTGGGGTGTCGGTGTCAGTGTCCATTATTGAGAGCAGAGAATTTATTGCTAAGTACAATATCATTGTTGGAAGATTTAGTCTTTTTCAAATTTGAAGAAGTTAGAGTTTTGGTGCGCTTAGTTTTCTTATTCATTGGAGCAACTGATTCAGGAGGAGGCAAACGGGATTTTAAATCCTGTAGCATTTGAGATATATCATTCATTTCTTTTTTGTAATGATCCGTTAGCACTTGTAACTCTCCCGACAAGTGTACTATTATGGTATTCTGAGCGGCAAGTGCCAGGTCCTTTAAACGGTAGGCTTGTTGGATTGAATCTGGTGCACGTTCATTAAAGAAATGCACTGAGAGCGTATCAAAAAATGAAAAATATTCCGAAGTTCAGAATTTTCAGATAGTGTTCTTATCTAAGTGATCAAATTTTCATAATCAAACTGAGAAGTATCTACCGTTGAAGGATCAATTGCTTTCATATCAAAAGATTCGGAGATAATCCTATCAAGAGAAAGTTGCGACATGATTAGGTGAAAAATCCAAAAATAAAAATTCGATTAGTATTAAAAAAAAAATCTTGGAGCATAAAAAAATGGAGCGCAACTTAAGGTTAAAGTAATGATTTCCTGAACTTTAAAAAAGTCCAAGAAATCTGTGCCGTACAGTAATTATGCGAGACCAGAGAGAAAAAAAACCCATCCAAGTTCTAAATTAAAAAATACGAGTGCCAAAAGACGAGGAAAGACGGGTTGTATTGAAAAATACTATTTTCTGTGATACTTTATAAAAGCAAACAAGGATGCAAAAAGACTACGTTACTATTGAACTAAGCTATCTTATTAAGGCAGCGTCGTCCTTCATACACGTAACAATTAGCAAAGACCAAACGAAATCAGGAGAGAAGAAAAACACGTCCGCACTGGGCGAAGACGAAAATCAGAATCAAAAATGAATGAGACGCTCCTCTGCTTGTATTTTCCGAAGCTTTTTGGCAGCGAAGCTGCCATCTGCTCCTGTCTCGAATGGATGGCTTTGGAGATGAGGAACAGTGTAAAGAAAGTGAATTGCGCAGTTAAAACAAAAGTTGAAGAATAATAAAAATGTTAGTATGAAGGGATAAAAGTGAAATAAAAATACAGAAATGTTAGTAAAATAACAAAAAGAATTAAAGTTAAATCTTAATAGATTTTATAATTTTTTTGTGATTTTTAAGAAAAATCTTTATATTGTATTTTTTAATTATTTTTTTGGTTATTTTTTATTTTGTTTTATTATATATATATATATATTGAAATAATTAAAAGAAAGAAAAATAACAAGGAAGAATTAAGATAAAATTAGTAAATGAACATAGAAATTACAAGAAATTAAATAAACGTAAAAAACATACAAATAATATCTTCAATTGCTGGTTGACTGGCTCGCCGACCGATGGCGCCATTAGTCAGTTGGTGAACAATTTTAAAAAACCCAACCGAAGTTAGGAAAAAATACATTTTGTATTGCATTAAAAATTATTAAGTACATCAAGTACCAAAAGTACTTAGGTTTCAGGTGAAAAGAGAGCAGTTAAAAATTTACTATTGAAAAAATTTAAAAATTTACAGTCCTACAATTAAAAGTTAAAAGTAAACGATTAAAACAAGTTTTCAAAGTTAAAAATTAAGCAATACAACGAGATAGATGATTTAAAATAAAAATAGCTAGAAAGCTGTTAAGGTAAACTATTGTATTAAACTTTAAAGTAAACAAATTAGAAAATTTAAAAGTTATTAAAATGCAAATGAACCATTGAAAATTAACAAATTAAATTTAAAATTACTATTTAAGAGTCAGATAGCCATGTTCTAAGTTAAGGTGCACATCGTAGCAAATAATTAAAATTTAAATGCCAAAAATTGCAGCTCAGATTCGCTTGAAGTGATCGTAGTGACTAGACAACAGCCACAGCGGTAGAATCGGCCGTTGCTGAATAAATTCCACAACGCCTTTTCAATGCTGGGAAAGATTCCCAGTGCGTATCATAGATAGCTCTGGGTCTCTTCCTGGAACTAGCCACACCTGGATGGTATACAGGTATTTGCCTGATCGCTTCGTTTCGGATCTGAGGGCATTTGGAGTGAAATGATTTCGAAATTTTGAAAATATAGTCCATAACAGGATCTAGATCTAGGTCTCTGTGGAGTTGCTTCCTTCGAACAAACCACGTTGCGTTGACTATCATAGCTATCTGTTTATTTTGAAGAACTTGAAGCTTTTTGAGATTTGCGGTTGAGGAGGATGCCCAAATAGGACATCCATATAAGAGAATTGGTCGAAGGATAGATTTATAGTGTAAAACCTCGTGTCTGATCGGGGCCGGCGAGATTGTCCATTGTGATAAAAGTATTGTTTAGAAATATTAATTCCGGAAAAAGATAGTGTTAAAAATACAAAAGATTAACCTTATATCGAATCATGCCTAACATAACATTCTAGCATTCTTTAAAAAAATGGTTAATGTTAAGAAGATTTTAGTGATTTTAGTTAAGTACACACCAATAAGTTAAGTTATCCGTTTACTTTTATATATGTGTTAAGTATTGTTTAAACTGTTGACTAAATTATATCCTATAGTTTTTTTCGTTAAGGATGGATTGATCTTCCTACTTGATTCTATTTGTTAAACCCTATAATTTGTCGTTGATACCAATTTTTGGCATACATTTTTCAAACATTTATAAATAATCACTACTTAAACAATGATTTTGTAAACCAAAATAATTAAACTATTGTTAATTTTTTATAATGAATTTACACTAATTCAATTTATTAACCCCGAGTAACTTTATTTTATTTCGGAATATTGTATACATCTCACCAACCAAATTCATTTAGATTTTACTTCTTTGTTGTCATACGTGTACTTACATAGCCTCCATAGTTCTTTTTTTAATTTTGATAATCATTTTTACAAAAGTCTTATGAAATTTCACCCTTTATACACATCATTTTGAATTTTATGTCCCCAAAACACATTTATTAAATCTTTTTTATTTAAAATTTCCTAATGATATTTCTTTAAATAATTTCTTTATTATTTCTTCCTTCATATTTGATTTATCTGTTATCTACCATAAAATTAATACATACGAGATATTTTTTTTATACTGCAAACATTTAGAATTACTTACCATGATGTTGTAAAACAAAGTAGTTAAAAGGATATTTTTTTATAATGAATTTACACTAATCCAATTTATTTTCACCGAATAACTTTATTTTATTCAAAATAGCGCATGCAATTTACCAGCCATTTTCCTTTGCATTTTATATTTTTTTGATATGCGAAAGTCTTGTGCATAAGCATCAGTTTGTTTCAATTTGAATAATAATGTTAAAAGTCGTATGAAATTTCAACCATTATACCCATCGAGTTTAGTTTGAATTTTATATATCAAAAACTTATTTTTTAAGTCGCTTATATTTAAAAAATGGTCCTAAAGATATTTATTTTTATCAATTATTCTTTCTTCTTTAATATTTTGTTCTATCTGTTAAATCGAAATTAAACTACAATTAAAGATATTTTATTTAGCATTCAAATATTTAAAATTGATCACTACTTAGACTGAGACTAAATTGATACTTTTTTTTTTATACTGAATTCCCATTAATTCATTTTCTTAACCCTCAAATAACTAATTTATTTCAAATTAATGTACACTTGTAAATATGCATGGTTATCTCACAAACCATTTTCACTACATTTTCATTTTCCTTACTAGTTTGTCCTGCAAAATCTTGTATTTATACAACCTTCACAGACATTATATTTTTAGTCCTAATAATGATTGAATAATAATTACAAAAATTCAGCTTTACTTTTATAAGTTATACAAACAACTTTCTTTAAAAAAAAATGTTTTCCATTTTACAATATGTTTTTTTCACGAGTTGAGACGAGTTGCACTCAAATTATTCATGCGATAAAAATTTAGTAAGATAAAGAAGCTGGAATACTGACTGCAATTGTTTTACTTTTTTACCGTGGTAGGAATAAAAAAAAAAGGGAAGGTTGAAAAAAATTATGTTTACATTGTAAAAGAAAAGCTCCTAAAGCTGAAATAATTCATAGTTACAAAAATTCAGGTTGATTTAAAATACTTACATTCATTAACAGACGTTATAAATTGTTATTGTTATGAATCGATGTATTTTTATGGTATAATTGTAAAATTGGTGTTCATTATAGAAAATTATGAATCAATATCCAATAATTAGAATTATAAACATGAGTATATAATAATCAGTAAAACTTCGTGCAATTAGCAACTCATCAAATATAGTTACGGCATCGCACAGTTTTTAAATAAAGTATTACGTGGTAACGTGGTAAGAGAAGGTAACACCTCTGAACACTAGAAGAGATGTAAAATATCATAAAAAATAACGATAGAAATTTGAAAAATATTTTCATGAGCTATAGAGCATTTATGTAAAGTAAAAAGGCTTTAGAGACATATGAAAGGTAAAATTAAAAAAAAAAATCAAGTTTCTTATTCAAAGGCAATGTTTAAAACAAATTGATTGAATGATGAATTTTGTGTTAAGAAAAGATTACAAGAGTGTATTTATAGATTTGAACATGACTGTATTAAATGTCGTAGATAAAAGTATTGTTTAGAAATATTAATTCCGGAAAAATATAGTGTTAAAAATACAAAAGATTAATCTTATATCGAATCGTGCCTAACATAACATTCTAGCATTCTTTAAAAAAATGGTTAATGTTAAGAAGATTTTAGTGAAGCATATTAAGAAAAAAATAGAGTTTTCTGAATGGCTCTTGATTGAAAACAATAAAATTAATTTTAAAAATGTAATCATTTCTATCAAAAATGTTAAGTATTTATGAGCACATTTATTTTAAAACTATGTATTTATGATATGAAAAAATGTTAAATGTGATTTAAGATCTTATGTACATAAAAATATTAAAACAGAATGCTTGTCATATGTATACGCATTTAAAAAAGTGGTGAAAAAACTTCAATAATTAAACTAGTCATGAAAAGAATATTATCTTTATTATTACTGGTTTTTTTTCCATTTGTTTTAATAAAGTGAAAAAATATTGTAAAATGAAAAAAAAATTTTTAAAGAAAGTTATTTGTATAACTTATTAAAGTAAAGCTGAATTTTTGTAATTATTATTCAATCATTATTACGACTAAAAATATAATGTCTGTGAAGGTTGTATAAATACAAGATTTTGCAGGACAAACTAGTAAGGAAAATGAAAATGTAGTGAAAATGGTTTGTGAGATAACCATGCATATTTACAAGTGTACATTAATTTGAAATAAATTAGTTATTTGAGGGTTAAGAAAATGAATTAATGGGAATTCAGAATAAAAAAAAGTATTAATTTAGTCTCAGTCTAAGTAGTGATCAATTTTAAATATTGGAATGCTAAATAAAATATCTTTAATTGTAGTTTAACTTCGATTTAACAGATAGAACAAAATATTAAAGAAGAAAGATTAATTGATAAAATAAATATCATTAGGAACTTTTTTGAAATAAAAGCGACTTAAAAAATAAGTTTTTGATTTATAAAATTCAAAATAAACTCGATGGGTATAATGGTTGAAGTTTCATACGACTTTTAACATTATTATTCAAATTGAAACAAACTGATGCTTATGCACAAGACTTGCGCATATCAAAAAAATATAAAATGCAAAGAAAAATTGCTGGTGAACAGCATGCGCTATTTTGAATAAAATAAAGTTATTCGGTGGAAATAAATTGGATTAGTGTAAATTCATTATAAGAAAATATCCTTTTAACTACTTTGTTTTACAAAATCATGGTAAGTAATTCTAAGTGTTTGCAGTATAAAAAAATATCTCGTATGTATTAATTTTATGATAGATAACAAATAAATCAAATATGAAGGAAGAAATAATAAATAAATTATTTAAAGAAATATCATTAGGAAATTTTAAATAAAAAAGATTTAATAAATGTGTTTTGGGGACATAAAATTCAAAATGATGTGTATAAAGGGTGAAATTTCATAAGACTTTTGTAAAAATGATTATCAAAATTAAAAAAAGAAGGCCTATGGAGGCTATGTAAGTACACGTATGACAGCAAAGAAGTAAAATCTAAATGAATTTTTTTGGTGAGATGTATACAATATTCCGAAATAAAATAAAGTTACTCGGGGTTAATAAATTGAATTAGTGTAAATTCATTATAAAAAATTAACAATAGTTAAATTATTTTGGTTTACAAAATCATAGTTTAAGTGGTGATTATTTCTAAATGTTTGAAAAATGTATGCTAAAAATTGGTATCAACGACAAATTATAGGGTTTAACAAATAGAATCAAGTGGGAAGGTCAATCCATCCTTAACGAAAAAAACTATAGGATATAATTTAGTCAACAGCTTAAACAATACTTAACACATATATAAAAGTAAACGGGTAACTTAACTCATTGATGTGTGTACTTAAATAGAATGCTTGTCGAAATGGAAACTTAATTTAGTTGTACAATTAATTTTAGTTGTAAAAAAAAAAAAAAAAAAGTGAGTGAAAGAATTTCAATAAGTGAAAGAGTCATGTAATTTCTTTTAATTAAAGAAATGAAAATAAAAATTGTTTAAATGTTTTATAAAACATTCCAAAATTAAAAAAAAAAATTGGTAAATTTTTTTTTTATAATTTATATCTTTACTAAAAATATATATAATTTAATAATAATTTCATAACGTATTTTTTCTTCATCTAAATTAAACTACAAAATGATGAAAAGTTCGTTGAAATAGTTATTTAGAAAATTAAAAAAATATGCATATCTGAATTGATAAGCATTCCAATCCTAGTCATATAGAAAGAAATACTATCTTACCTGAAATTGGCCTGCAGTCCGATAAATACATGCTATCTGCATTCTGTAATAAAGGTTGTATACTAGAATTTTAGTTGCGCATTCGAAGAGAAAGTATGTACGGTTTTGTCTTTAATGATAGAAGCTTTGGTTAAGCAAATTCAATACATGTTAAAAATTATAATTTAAATATCAGTGAAAATATTATTTCAGAAATAATTGGTTAAAAGCACATACGCATTAATTTTATAGATATAATTGATTGATATGTGTGTGTGTGTGCATAAATAGAATGTGAACAATCATCTCTTTGTTTTTTTTAAGTAACATTGATGAGTTTTGTCGCTTTACTGTTATTTTTTGCACATTTTAGGCTAATTTGACCGGGACCTACAGTTTAATATGGATTCCGAACCACTAACAAACATCCATGCCACTACCAGGATTCGAACCTGAAGCGCAAGGCCAGAGCGTTAGCCCGTTGGCCATCAGGCCGCGTTCCAAGTAAGAAGAATGTAAGAAAATCACTCAAAAAAATAATTGAATACATAAATTTAGCATGCTTTTACATTTAGATTTTATAAGGCAGTTTTTCTTGTTGAAATTTTTGTGTGTGCGTGCGTGCTTAGTATTTTTTCCTGTTATACAAATTCTTTAGCTTAGTATGATAATATTTATTAGTATTTGCGGGAAATTTTACCAAATGTATCTCCATGTAAGTACAAGATTTTGTGCATTATAGTAAAGAAAATAATAAAGTAGGTGAAAATTATTAGTGAGATAATTAGACGTATACAATATTTTTGAAATAAATTAGTGTAAGTTCCTTACAAATGTAATATTTTAATTATTTTGTCTTACAAAATCATAATCCATGTTTATTTCTAAATGTTTGGAAAAAAAAATGTATGCTAAGACATTTTATTTATTTTTGTATCAGCAAGAAAATATAGGGTTTATCAAAATAGAATCGAGTATGAAAGAAAAAATATTAGAAAAATAAGTGACTTAAAAGAAAATTTCATGCCTATTTTAATTGAAGTACATTTATGTTAAAAAAATTCTGCATTTAATTAATTGGTTAAATATATAAATTCGTAACATTTTCCTAGGAGTTTTAACTATTCTGGTATATGATCTTCAAAAAGTTAACATATTATTTCTTTCAATACGAATCCTGTGTAGTATTTAATATTGGGTAGAAAATTTGAAATTAATATCGTATTTAAAAAGAAGTGAGAGAGATATTTAAGGAAAACTTTAAATGCCGAACAAAGTTTCGGATAATTAAATTTCTAATGAAGTGATAAAAAAAAATGTAGTAACACACTAGGAAAAATTATAATTTAAAAAAATAAATAAATTCCTTTACAAAAATAAATTTTGTAAAATATAGCAAATGCAATCGAAATAAAAAAAATGGAATTAAAATTTAAAAATTTATAAAAAAGAAAAATTAATTTTGCGAAAAAATAACAATAAATTCTTTTACGAAAATAAGTTTTGTAAATTAAAATAAATTTGAAAGAAGCAATAATAAAAATAAAATCCTTTATGAAAATGAGTTTCGTAAAATAAAAAAAAAAATTAAGTCAAATTAAAATAAATATAAACAATTTTTTTTTAAAAATATTTTGCAGAATGAATAAATAAAATAATAAAAATTAAAAAAATTTTGCAAATAGAAAATAATTTTCTGTATGATAATATAAATTTGTAAAATATTCCAATAAAAACAGCAAAAATAATCAAATTTAATACAAATAAACTCTTTTACTAAATACATTTTATAAAATAATCTAATTAAAAAATTAAGAAGAAATCCAATTAAAATAGTTTCATATTCCGCTTATCTTAGTACAGTCATCAAGTAAATTCCTATCTCTGCCAAAAGCCCTTATAGTACAACATTCCGACGTTGCCACCGGGGGAAAACGTTTCTAGGGGTGGGGAACTCCTTATCTACGAAAAATACCATCCTCTAACACGATTACTCCTCATCACTTCTAGTTGCGCGCTCTTCTCAGATGACGTCAGATAATGATGACGTAACTTCCGTCTCCCGGAAATCCACACCTACTACCACGTTGGCGTCAACGTCCATCTGTCCGATGAAGCATAAAACGTGATTCATCGGAAGAATCCACCTGTCGCCACTCTGTGGACGTCCTGTTTCGGTACTGGCATGCAAATTCCTGCCTTCGTCACTGATGAACAGCAGTCAGCATAGGTGCATTAACCAGGCGTCTTCTGCGGAGTCCCATGCGCAGCAACGTTCCCTGAACCGTTGTTGAGGATACACTCTTGGTAGCCCCTTGGTTGCACTGGGCTGTCAGTTGCACGTCTATTCTCCCGAACGCATATCCGTAGCCTTCGTTCACCTCTGTCATCTATAGCCCGTGGTGCACCACATGTGCCACGCCGCTGATTTTGGATAGTGCCATTTTGCCATGCACGGTTTACTTTTACCACGGCAGCACACGAACAGTTCACAAAATTAGCCGTTTCCGAAATGCTTCCACCCTTGGCCCGAAAGCCAATAATCATGCCCTTTTGGACGTCGGATAAATCGCTACGTTTCTGCATTACGCCAACAATTGAAATGCTTTCCGATGCCCTAGGACATCCTTTATATACACTCAACTGCAATGTGCTGCCACCTGCCTTTTGTGATTGGTTATTTTACGTTGACGTCGAAAGTAGGTGGTGGTCGCATTAATGTGACTGGACTGTGTATCATCAAACAAATGAAATTCGAGTTGGGTACTTACCAACTTAGAAAGCAGTATTTAGAAGGTCTTTTCCAGCATGAACAGAAATATTTTCCTGGACACGAATTCAGCCCGGATCAGAAAAAGATAAGGAAGAGCTTATAGATTATGAAGCAAGCATCGAGAAAATAAAAGGTAAGATCAATTATCTTGGTAAATGCGCTATTCCTAACTGTCCTGCTCATTACTGCAATATTGACGGTAAATTTCCTCAGAAAAATCAAGCTAATTCGAATCCTAAGAAACGGTATGCCGAACCAACTGTTAGATCATCAAAAATGCGCATTAATCAAGATGATTCGTTACAAGACCAAGTAAAAGACATACTGTAAGATCTACTCCGGCAGAAAAATCCTTTCGACTACCTACTCACATCAAATTTGATAATATTCCTAATGAGCCTGTTAACTCTGATGAACCAATCCCAATTATTAATAAAATACAACCAATTATGCTCGCTATGACTGCTAATTACAACTTAGCTCAGCAACATATTAATAAAAATTTCCCATCAACCAATAATATTCTTGCTAAGGATTATATTAAAATATTTCCTGAATCTGAAGATGTGAACCGCAAAATTACTACTTATCTCTTTGAGAATAAATTTGAATTCTATGTAATCACACCAAAAAATGACCGACCACTTAAAAAAGTTTTAAAAGGACTTCCAATTGACACGGGCAAGAAGGATATTGAAGCCCAATTAATTGAACAAAATTTCAACGTCATTAAAATAGCACAATTAAGGAGAAACACTACTAAAGACCCATTGCCTATATTTCTAATTGAATTAAAAAGAACAAAAAATGTTGAAGATATTTATAAACTGAACAGAATGTTCTACCTAAGTATTAAAATAAAAAACTTCACAAGGAAAAACATAACCTTGCAAGGCTGCAAATGCAATTTTTTCCATCACTCCAGTAAGAACTGTAACAGACTACCAAGATGCCTCAAATGTGGCAAAAATCATAGTACAGGGGAATGTCCAATTAAAGAAAAGATTATCGAGCCAAAATGCATCAACTGCGCAGCAAAAGGACATGTAGCTTCGTGGAGAGGTTGTCCTAAGTTCCCTAAAATACAACCAAGAAGAGGTCAGAACACTACTAACTCCTCCTACCAAAATTCTACTGCTTTTAGAAGTAATTGCGTTTCACCCACAAAAACCTTTGCTCAAATGCTAAGTGGTAGCAACTCTCCCGCTGATAATCAAGATCTTTCCACTAACCAGCAAACACCGGAAATCTCCATCAACACCTCTGACCTTCTTGCTCCACTGACTCTACTAAAAAAACTCGCCGTTATTACGAAAGCCTTTCCTAAGCTCATGGAAACTCTTCCCAATATTAAAAACGCTACTACAGCCATAGATAAACTAGCCCTTCTGATTGAAGGTATTTCTGATATACACTCATGTCCATAAATTAAGGATAATTCAGAATCACACAGAAATTGAACTCTAAAATAAAAATTTCACCTGTAGAATTATCACACACATCTTGAAGAAGAATATGCAAATTACAGGAAACCACCAGATGGCGCGGATAGTACGTCACAATGACGAGAGTGTAAGAGAGGGGTATATAAGGAATGGTGGCAAAGAAGTAAAATTGTTCACAAGCGCTTTAAAAGCCTTTCAGTGCAATAACCGCATAGTTAGGGCACAAAGGAAGCATTTGGATGATTTTTTACGTGGTAGAATTATCGGACGACTGGAATGTGGACATACCCAGCTGGAAGTATACAAGAAACTTGGAATCGCCCAGAGTGTCATCTCCAGGCTTTGGCAACGATTCCAAGATGATGGTAATGTGAGTAGATGTTACAGCACAGGTCGCCCCCGAGTTACAACGCCGAATGAGGACCGGTATTTAGCAGTTACTGCCCAAAGAAACAGACGGAGCACAGCATCAGACCTGTCTCGTCAGCTCTCTTCAGCTACCGGTACGACAGTTTCAAGGCAGACCGTGTACAGACGCTTAGGGCACATTGCTCTATATGCTTGTAGGCTGTCAGATGTGTTCCACTTACCGCAACTCACTGTCGCCTGCAATTAACCATGAGTAGAGAGCATGCATTGTGAACACCACAACAGTGGTCTGGTGTGATGTTTTCCGACGAGTCCAGGTTTAGTTTGCAGTCTGATTCTCACCGGACTTTCATATGGAGAGCGCCATTTACCCGTTACTACCAAGAAAACACCATTAAACGACACCGTTACGGTGGTGCAGGATGGCTCGTTCGGGGAGGAATTATTCTTGGTTCCAGAACTGACCTGGCTGTTCAGAGTGTAACGATGACAGGCCACATCTATAGGGATGTCATTCTGGAACAACATGTACGTTTGTTTCCGGGCGCCATGGGTGCTGAATTTCTGTTTATGGACGCCCGTCCTCAACGTGCAAACATTGTAGACGAATGTCTTCAATTGGAGGATATCACCCGTATGGATTGGCCAGCACACTCACCGGACTTAAATCCAATGGAGCATGTGTGGGATATGCTTGGCCGACGAATTGCAGCCCGTCAACCCCCTCCCACCTGTCAACCGGAACTTCGGAGGGCATTGCTTGACGAGTGGTGTAATATTCCCCAAGATCAGATTGATAATTTGATACTCAGCATGCCTAGGCTTTGTAAGGCCTGTATTGCATCGTCCGGGAGACATACTCCATATTAACCATCATACTAACCATGTTATACTGTCTTTTGTAAATAGGTTCGTTTTTTGACATTTGCTCCAGGGAGTAAAAATCGCAATCTTTATTAATTATGTCAAACATATAGCATCTTTTTTGCTCTTTACCTTTTGTTTAATAAATAGACTTTACAAATAAGTCAAATTTGTTTTGCTTCGGTCTCTTTCTTTGCCTGAACTTCATTATCCTTAATTTATGGACATGAGTGTAGTTCAAGACCCATAATGCAGATACACCAAAATTCTCTTAATATTGTTTTCTGGAATGCTAACGGAATTAAAAATCATAAAATTGAGCTGTAAGATTTCATTAACAATAGGAATTGCAATACCGGTATATCGGGATATCGAATACCGGTATTTTTAGCCATTTGTACAATTTTGTAATACCGGTATCCACAAGTTTAAATACCGTTTTTTCGGTATTTACTAGAAATTTAGAATTCTTAACTGTGAAAGAATTCTTATCTGGGAAATTCTTATTCTTATCTGTGAATTCTTATTCAGAATTCAGAACCTATCCACATTCAGAAGAATTCGGTACAGTTATCGAAAATTATGATGTCACTAATGTTGATAGTGAAAAGGAATTATCTCTTGAACAAAAATTAGAATTGGCGATAACTAAAAAAATTTTAACAAACCAAAATACAAAACAGAAATCAGCTATATCCAAAACAATCCGACGAGAAATAGATTTATTTGAAGATGAGAAATTTAGAGGTAAATACGTGGAAAAAGTATATCGCGCATTGATAACAGTACCACCAACTAGAGTACATGATGAAAGAGCGTTTTCAACAGCTGGAAATTTTTGCACAAAATTACGTTCCAAGCTTAATGATAGTACAATTGATGCATTATGTTTTTAAGACCCCATTTCAAAAATTTGTAATAATACCACACACTGAATAGTGATATTTACACTTTTTTGAGATTTAAATAAATAAGATTTTCCTTTACTTTTTTGTGATTCTTTATATACTGTTATAATTTATAAGTTATAAATTTTTTGTGATCTTTACATTCTCTAATAAAACTGACAAATAAAGCAAAAAAACACCTGTGTTTACTTTCTAAAATTTCTACTACCGGTATTAAAACCGGTATCCCGGTATTAAGATCTAAAAAATACCGAATACCGGTATTGAACTTTTGGTCCGATATTGCAATCCCTAATTAACAACCACTCTCCAAATCTATTACTTATTCAAGAGTCACATCTTTAAAAACAAGATAAATTCTACTTGCCCAACTTCGAATGCTTTAGGAAAGACAGAGACAATTCTCTCTATATCAGGGCTGCGGGAAGCACCGCTATATTTGTAAAGAGACAACTTCCTTATCACCACATACCTACTCCTCCATTACAGCACATTGAAGCAACTGTTATCTCCTTAAACCTTCCTAATCTGGATCCCATTATCATTGCATCTATATATATGTTCCATTTACATCTGATCCTCAACTGTTCACATTAGATCTTGAAAGTATAATGCAACTAGGATCAAATATTATCATGTGCGGTGACTTCAATGCTCATCACCAGGTCTGGAATTGCTCTACAAATAGACCAAGAGGCAACCAATTTCTTAAATTTACTAATCAAACTGATCTTGATATTATTGCACCTATTACTCCAACAAGATTTAGTTACAACTCAACGTCCACTATAGACCTTGCTCTTATCAAAAATTTCTTGTTTCCATACAACATCACATCTTTATCCGAACTTAGTTCAGATCATAATCCTATTGAAATCTCCTTCAGGTTCAGCTACATTCTTCCTTCGGACAATAGTAATATTAATACTAACTGGACACTGTTTACTAATCTGCTCATCGAAAAACATGCTCATCCTTTACCAATAATTAATTCTGCTAATTCTCTGGAGTTGGAAATCCGTAATTTCACCGATGACCTTTTGGCTGCTCAAAAAAACACTTCAAAACCTTACAACAACATAAATTAAACCTTACAACACAACGAATAATTGGATTCACCCCAACGTCAAAAAACTTATCAAGACCCGCAACAATGCAAAAAAGAACTGGCAAATTTCAAAGAACCCCAACGACAAAACCATTCTTAACAGGATCAATAAAAACATCAAAAAAGCCTTCAATGACTATTCTGATAAATTATGGAAAGAAACATTAGAAGACCTACAAATAGATGATGGATCATTCTGGAATCTCACTAAAAACTTCAAAAGCTCTAAAACTAAAATTCCTCACCTCAACAGTACCATTTCTACTGCAATTAAAGACTTGGATAAAGCTGAACTCATTGCACAAAATCTCGAAAAGCAATTTCAACTTAACCCAATTTCTGATCCTGTCCATGAAAACACGGTGATGCAAACCATCAATAACTTTTATCAGAACAACTCCGATGATATTATTCCTCCTGATTCTCCTTCGGATATTACCATCATCATCCAGAACACGAAAATTAAATCGGCACCTGGACTTGATTCCATCTCCAACAAAATTTTGAAAAAGCTTCCCATTATCACTGTCATCAAACTCTGGTGTCTCATCAATAAGGTTCTAGAACTCAAACACTTTCCTGTCTCCTGGAAGACTGCAGCTATCATCCCCATTCTAAAACCTGGAAAAGATCCTACGAACCCGGAAAGTTATCGGCCAATATCTCTTCTTTCAACTCTTAGTAAAATTACTGAATCTATTATTCTTAATAGACTTAACAAATTTGTCGAACCCAATAATTTTATTTGTAAAGAACAATTCGGATTCAGAAGAAACATCTCCACCACCCATCAACTTCTTAGAGTTGTGGAATACATCATTTCTGGTTTTCATAATGGAGAATACACTGGGGGAGTTTTTCTAGCTATTCAAAAGGTCTTTGACAGAGTGTGGATCGAAGGACTCATTTTTAAACATATTAAACTTAATTTCCCAGCCATCGATTATCAAGATCATCCACTCATACCTTTCTAATAGAACATTTTCTGTCAAAATCAATAGAAACTATTCCTCAATCAAAAACATCCAAGCTGGCACTCCTCAAGGAAGAAAAATTTCACCACTGCTCTTTTCCATCTTCATTTCTGATATGCCTACTAGATCCAATATTATTACAGCAATTTATGCCGATGATACTGCCATTCTTTGTCGAAACAAAAACCCTAAATATCTTGCCTGCACTTTAAACAAACACCTCAATGACATTTCTAATTGGTAGGACAAGTGGAAAATTGCTCTTAACATTAACAAAACCGAAGCAGTCTTCTTCAGCAAGAATCAAAAACGTAAAAAACCTGCCATCTACCTAAAAAACCAACTTATCTGTTGGAATTCTGAAACAAAACATCTTGGAATTTATCTTCATCGACATCTAAATTGGAATTTTCATTTTAACTATGTCAAACAAAAATACAGAGAAAACATTAGAAGACTCGCAAGTAACATTAGAAGACTTATAACAAGAAACTCGAGCATGAGTAGGCATAATAAACTTCTGATTTTCACCTCTATTCTTCGTCCCTCCTCACCTATGCTTGCCCGGTATGGGCCTACGCTGCTAATTATAATACTAAAATATTGGAAGCTCAACAAAATATGACTATTAGACAAATAACGAATGCCAACTGGTTCATGAGAAACGTTGATATTCAAAGAGCTATATCACTGCTACCTCTCAAGGAGTACTGGAAAAAAAATTGCAGAAATTTTCTTCAATAATATCGACAACCACCAACATCCGGCCATTCAAGAGATCGAGCAATATGAACTGCACTCTCTTTTTAAAAGACTTAGGAATATCCTGCTCTAACCTACCTATTTTTTTTTTTATTAAGTGTTGAACTTTTTCAATCCTCACGATTTTGTTTTATCTCTGGGCTTTGCCAATGTTTTTATCCTTTCATGTTTGTCACCACCGAAGATGAGGCCCCAGACGGGTTCAGTGTGCTCCAATAATCTTCAACACCTTCATCTTCTTGTCTGCTGCCACTTTATGCAGCGTGGATTTTCTAGCCTTTCTAATATAGTGATCACCCCCGCATTTGAGAATTCTTTTTTTGTAGCTGCAATTATTTGCTGAATGGTGGAAAAAATTGCAGGCAAAGCATTGAGTGGCACCTGGTTTTCGGTTAAATTTTTCCACTCGGACAGTAAAGTAGAGGAGGCGATTCACCTCAAAATTTTTTGAATTTTCTTATAAACGATCTGCCACACCGGGATGGGCGCTTGGATTTTTAGATTAGTTAACTGCCTGACACTATCTACTTTAAGACCAATTTCTCTTAGTCCCTCTTCAATTTCCTCAACCTTTATAGTTGAGGGGGACTCCTTTTAGGACAGCTTTTAATGGTCTTTGGTTTTTGGGAGTGATGATAAAATACTCCAGTTTACTTTCCGTTAAGTTACTTCGTAATGGCCCTGTGGTTGTCAGAGTCCTTTGAGAAGATTTTCAAGTGCTACCTCGCTATTTTGATACGAATATCATCATTAAATTTTTTGCTGATTTCAGCGATTTTATCCTTGAGATTATTTGCATACTTCACCATTATGGGTGGAAGATTTGGCTCTTGAGTTTCTAGGTCAACTCCAGCAATGCTCTCGTCGACATTTAAGTTAGAAAATGTATTGGCTAAGTTAACTTCCTTAGCTTTATCATCAATTTTAACACTGACTCTAGCAGTGTGTTTTTTAGAGGGTAGTTGAAAGGCATTCTCATTATTAGAACTGTTAGCAGTTCTCTTCAATTTTTTTAAATTAACTTTGACACTGGTGTGCCTGGCGCAGTTTGTTAGGAGACAAAAACCAAGCTCACTCACCTGGCGCTCTGTCTCCTTCAGTTGCCGCTCGGAGTCCTGCCATTGTCTGTGGATCTCCATGAACATATCTTTTTTCATATGTCCAGCATCGTAGAGTAGATTAGCTTGGGTGGCCAGAATTTTTGAAGCTTCCGTCATCCTTTTCCGTTCGTGTAATTGTGCTTCAGCATAGGTGATTCTCTGGCAAATATCTGCTTCGGTGACATAGACCGGTACCGCAGAGGAGGATGCTGCAGACGCTATCCCTGGGATGGGTACTTTCGAAGGGCTCTTATGCGAGCCGTTCCCCGTTGTAGAACAGTCTGTTTGTACATCAATCTCCATCGCTCGATATTAATTGTCCACTCTCTCGGAAATCGATATCTCCTTAGTACAGAGCGTTGTTACACACCATTTAAATACCACTGGACGACATTTTATGTCGCTTCATGACCTCTGTGAAGCTACTTGGGAATATAAAGATAGAGAGCTTGCAAAGTGAGTGAATTATTCCATTTCATTATATGGTTTTAGATAATTAAGCTAATGAGATATATTGTTATAAACACAAAGCTGCTGCTTGTGTTTGTATAATCAATTTAATATAATTTTGGCAGTGGTGGTACATTAAATATGGAATTTGCACGGTTTTATTTCAGCAGAATTATAATTTATTTCTATATTTTAAACCAAATTTAAAGAGCAAGATTAAATATTGATAAAGCATAAATCTCAAAATATATCTGTATTGCAATGTTTTTTTTAAATCTTTACTTTAAAAGTTAATTACTTGTATATCTTGAAGTATCTTTTAATAGGTGTATATATTTTTTATTTTTAATGTTCTTATATTAAAAAAAAAATTCCCATCCATTCTATAATTTTAAATGCTATAAGCTCTATTAATTTTGTTAAACTTTGTTCATATTAAGGTTAATAAATCTTTGATTGCTTTTTTTACTCTTAAAAAAAGTATTGGTATCATGAAATGTTTTAATTTTTTGTTTCTTAATGGTCTGTGTAGTACATTAATGCATAAATATTTAATTTCAGATCTATGTCATCTAGGAAAGACCATGAAGTTCTGAGTTCTGTAAACTTTACTAAAAACTTTGGTAAGTTAATAATTCGACATCATTAATAATTATAATATACCAAATTCTGACCATTTTATGAAATATGAGTTAAATTGCTTGGTTTAGTAATAAAAATTAAATTAAAATCACATAAAATATAATTATGTTAATATAATACTTTAAATTAAAAAAGTGTAAAAATTTTAAAATGTGTCACTGCCTTTAAAATGAAACTTCAGAGCTTTGCAGCACACTAAGGCAGGATATTAATTTATTTGGCATTTAAAATTTTTCCAATTAATCCTTTTTGAAAATTGACTGTATATTTAAAGAGGAGGAAAGTATAAGTAAAGGATAATGTATCATGAAATGTTCTTATTATTTTAATTTTGTGTTTAAAGCAAATTACAATTAAATTTTTCTCTTAAATTTAGATATATAGCGGAGGAAATTGTATATAATATTTATTTGTAATTAATAATAGTTAATAAAGTAATAAACTTGTGTAAAATATTGCACTTGAAAACGTAGAAATTACTTGAAGTTTCTAATTTGACCACCTATGGTATGGAAAATTTTCAAGGGGCCAAGTCATAGGAATTCAGAACTATGTAGTTGAGGAGTGAAGTTCTTTCAATTTCTTATATGAATTTTTATGCATTTTGTATTCAAAACATCATATCAATATTTCTGTTCTAAATGCTTTGAAACTTCATATAAAAGTTTTCTTTAATTGTATAAGAACATGGAAATTATCCTAAATTTTTATTTTATTTGTGTGTATATATGTATTTTTCCTTTAAAATGTTGAAAGTAAAATTTTTGAAAACTTTTTAATTACAGGATTAATTTAAGCTATTAACTGTTTGTAAATATTCTAATTTGTATAGCTTTTATAAAGCAGCACGAGTTCATTTCATACGTATTTCCTTTTTTCAAATTCGTTATCCAAAAAGTTATAACTTATTTTATATTAGAAAAATTCATTCAAGTTAACAAATTACCTTTTTGTCGCTAATTGAATAACTTAAAATTTTGTTGATCAGTTTAATTCATCATAAATTTAAGCATCAACTGTCTGTAAATATTGTTTGGTGTGTGTATGTCTCATGCTGCTATCTGGTGAAAGATTTTGGAGGTAGAGCAGCAAAAGATAATTTCGATAGTAATATCCTTAGAGCAAAAATTTTATGTCAAAAAAATAAAAGAAATTAAAGTTGGAGAGAAATAAACCAGCTAAAGGTTTAAAATAATTATAAAAATTTTTTTAAAGACGAATCGGGAATTAAAGAGGAGTTATAATATAATAAGTCAAGGTGACGAATTTAAAATTTAAAAGGAACTATTAAATAGAGATTTTCAAGAAGAAAATAATAATTATTAAAAAAATCAGAGGAAGTTAAAAATACCATAATTAAAAATAAAAATAATAAATGGAAACTGAAATTATCATCAAGTTTTAAAGTTAAGTCGGAACATGAAAAGAAAAACAAATAAAAATAAAAGGAACTTTGGGCCGTCATGTGCAGCCATCTAGCGGTCAAATAATTATTTATCTAGTAGAATCTAACAAGTAAGAAGATAAGAAAAAATAAATTACTAATGATTGAGTAGTTTAAAAATTTAAGTAGAAGGCATTAAAATAAGAATTTTTAGTATTGCAGTAAGAATTTAATAGCTGAAGGCTTGTTGTAGAGATAGGGCTATCGAAATTCCTTTCTGAAGAATTTAAGAGGTAAAGACTTGTAGTGGTAAGGCTATTGTAGGTTCTTGATGTTCTAGATCTAATAGACTAGCATTGATAAAATGTGTATAATTGATTTCAGAAAAAAATGTTTTTAATTGATTTCAGAAAAAATGTTTTTTTATTGATTTCAGAAAAAAAATGTTTTTTTATTGATTTCAGAAAGCAGCACGAGTTCATTTCATACATATTGTGGCGGTATTGTAAAGGTTGCGTAGTGTTATTAAAATCCAGACGATAATCAATTTTCACATTTTACAACATGTTTATTCTACTTCGAACGCTTACTACGTTCTATTTTTATTCTAGCGGGAAAATTCCCTTTCTTAACAGTGAAAGTAGAAGTCGTTCAATTTGTATTCCATTTTACATCAATAGGTGTCGCTACATCACTCCCCTACCAGTAACAAAGTTACGTTACTTTGAAAATGGTAGACGAATTAATATATCAATACAAATAATAGCGAACAAATACACATTGATACAAATTTAAATTGCACAAAATAATTACAAATACAATTACATTTAAACAATTACATACAATAAATCAAATTAATTTTTAAAATGGAATGGATGAATTATAAGTTTGAAGAAAAGTCAATAATGTCATTGAAACGAACAGGAAGTTTTACTTGTCTTCCACAACGTGTTGTTGTATTTGGTTGTACAACTTGCTGACTTGGTATAAATGTTTGTTCACTCAGCACAGATGTATGATCATTTGATGATGTTGGATTCAGAAGTTCATTAGGTTGTAACACATATGCCGGTTTTAATCTATCCACTGAAATATTAACTTGTTTATTTTTAATTGATAGAAGAAAGTTTTTCGTGGATCTTTGCAATACCAAATAGGGTCCTTCATATGGGGGTTCTAAAGGTTTTTTAACTCTGTCAATTCGCAGAAATACATGTGAGCATGTGTACAAATCTTTTGGAATGAAGATCTTTTGTTTACATTTGTTTTTGGATTGGTATGGTTTTAAGTCGGCCATCTGTTTTCGGAGATTGCTTACAAAATTATCATCAGATATTGGAAATTTGGATTCTTCAAAGAATTCGCCTGGTAATTTAATAGTTTTTCCATAAACCATTTCAGCTATTGTATACTTAGAGTCCTCATGTAGAGCAGCTCGCAAACCCATAAGAACCGTTGGTAATGTGTCCGTCCAACGAACGTTGTTATGACATCTAATAGCTGTTTTCAAGGTACGGTGAAGACGTTCAACTTTTCCATTACTCTGAGGATGGTAAGAAGACGTATGGTTTACTTTAACACCACATAGCGCAGAAATAAATTGAGTGCCTCTGTCAGTAATAACACAAGTAGGTACACCAAATCGGGTAATCCAATGCTCATAAAAAGCTTTCGCTATACTTTCTGCAGTGATATTTGATAACGGTACCACTTCCATCCAAGAGGTAAACCGATCAATACACGTCAAGCAGTATGTGTATCCATTAGGTGAATAAGGTCCAATTAAATCTATATGAACGACACTACATCTCTCATCTGGTGCTTGAAATTGTGAATATTCTGATTTTGTATGTTTAGTTATTTTATTTTTCTGACAGTTGATGCCAGTTT
This sequence comes from Caerostris darwini, assembly GCA_021605075.1. Lineage (NCBI taxonomy): Eukaryota > Metazoa > Arthropoda > Arachnida > Araneae > Araneidae > Caerostris > Caerostris darwini. The sequence goes on from BPLQ01014533.1 coordinate 58,883, forward strand.
GAGTCCACTGTTTAACATCTTTTTTCATATTTGGCCAAATGAATCTCTTAGTGATTTCTTTTACAGTAGTTCGAATTCCAGAATGAGCTAAATTGTGAATTGTATTAAATATTGTCATGCGAAAATTTTTTGGTATGAATGGTCTGATACTGGAAGTAGAGGTATCACAAGACAAGAGCTTTCCTGATGGCAATTGGTGTTCTTTAAAATGTAATGAGTTGGAATGTAATTTCAATTGTTGCAGTTCATCATCATTAATTTGTGCATCTGCTATCAAGTCATAATCAACAAATAGGCTAATCGATGTCCTCAATTCTAGACAGTCTGTCTGCTACTACATTGTTTCGACCACTGATATGGTATAGGTTAGTAGAGAATTGTGAGATATATTGTAGGTGTCTTAGTTGTCTGGGGGAGGCTTTATCATTGTTTTGCTTAAAAGCAAATATTAACGGTTTATGATCAGTATAAATATTGAAATCTCGACCTTCAAGTAAATGCTTAAAATGTTTAATGGATAAATATATACCCAAAAGTTCACGGTCATAAACGCTGTAATTTTTCTGAGCATCATTAAGTTTTTGAAAAAAATGCAATTGACTTCCATCATTTGGTTCTTTTTGTTGAATAACTGATCCAATAGCCCAATCAGATGCATCTGTGAGAAGTGCCAGAGGGTAATCCGAGTTGGGATATGCCATTAACGCTATTTGAGCAACATCTTGTTTGCATTTTCAAAACTTTGTCTAGTTTCATCGGTCCATGGTATTTTGCATCGATCTTTTTTTGTAGATCCTTTCAAAAGTTCATGTAGAGGGCTTGAGTTTTTGCGGCATTATTTATATAATTACGATAAAAATTGATCATTCCTAAGAAGGAACGTAATTCGTGCATAGTTTCTGGCAATGGATATTCTATGATAGCTTTGATCTTTTTGAGGTTGAGGTAGTGAACCTTCCGCAGATATTTGATAGCCTAAAAATCTATTACAGGTACTCCCAAAACTGATTTGCTAATATTAATCCGTAGACCATATTTATCTAAACGCTGGAAAACTATTTTAAGATGTGAACGATGTTCTTCTCGCAAGAAGAGGCGATCAACACATCATCTAAGTATCGAAACACAAAGTCTAGACCATAAAGAACTTCATTTATAAACCTTTGAAATGTTGCAGGGCATTTTGAGACAAAACTCATCACATTGAATTGATAAAGTCAAAAGGTGTGATGATGGCAGTTTTTACCTTATCTTCATCTACTAGGAATGTGATAATATGCTTTAGTAATGTCAATTTTAGAAAATATAGTTTTATTAGTTAAAATATGTTGAAAATCCTGGATTCGAGGTATGTTATATCGATCAGGTATAGTTAAATCATTCAATCTTCTATAATCACCACATGGACGAAAAGAACCATCTTTCTTTGTTACTATATGTTATGGACTTTGCCATTCTGAGCTAGATGGACTAATAATGTTATTGTCTAGCATATATTTAAATTCTCTTTTAGCTATTTCCAACCGTTTTGGATCTAATTGTCTTGCTTTACAATTTATAGGTTGTCCTTTAGTTACAATATGATGTTTTACATTATGTTTAACATTTGAAACAAGAAAAATTTGGTTTTGTTATATTGGGATACATAGAAAATAAATCAGAATATTTACATAAGCTGCTCGTTGTATTTACACTTTCATTAATAGAGATGGGTGCAATGTCACCATAAACTGCAAGGTTAGTTACACCATCAATTAATCTTTTATGCTTTATATCAATTAATAAATTGAACTTATTTAAAAAATCTGCACCTAGTATAGGTTTACTAATTTTGGCCACAATAAATGGGAATTGAAATTCTCGACGTAAACCTAGATCAAGATTTAAAATTTCTGTACCAAAAGTATCGATTGCAGTATTATTTGCAGCATATAATTTATAGTCACTAATAAATTTGTGTTTAGAAGTATAAGAAATAAGACTTACGTCCGCTCCACTATCAACCAAAAAGCGTAAACCCGTTTTTTTGTCGTTGACAAATAGACGGTATTGACGGCAATGTTTTGTATTGTCAGCAGCAGAGTCTGCCGTTAATTCTGTTGCTGATTCTGGTTTTCCGAAGGATTGTTTTTGCCATGCACATGGAGCTTTACATTTATCAGGAAAACATTTTTCTCGAAAACGGAAATGGTAATAACAATATTTGCCAGAAGGATTGTCAGAGCGATTGCGAGACTTACTTCGATGAGAAGAACAGTATCGACCGCTATTTGTTGTTTGGGAACGAGAGTTCCATGTGACACTCAGTTTTGCAAGTTTATTATCCAAAAATGCAATTTGTTGTTGTAACTCAGTCATGGCATCTGATCCTGATGAAACATTGCTTACGCGGTAAAGTTCTTGTTTTGGTTGCATTTCAAGAATACGATCCGCCATTAATGCCAGTTTTTCAATTCCTTCATCACTAACTAGTAAAATATTCCATACGGAATCAGGCATTTTTTGTAGAAATAATGTTGTTAGTACCTTATCAGTTATTCCATCAGTAGCCAGGTTTCTCATTTTTTGTAAAAGTTGACTGGGTTTAAGATCTCCCAAATCAAGTCCTGTAAGTAGTCTCTGAAGACGCTTATTTTCGCTTTCTTTAAAAGTATTCAGCAATCGTGTTTTAGCAGCGGTATATTTTGTACTATTATCATCACTTATAATGTCCCACAAACTTTCAACAAATTTCGGTTCTAATTGCGAAACTAAGTAGTTGAATTTTGTATCCTCGGCTGTTATTCCACAAATTGAAAACTGTGCTTCAACTTGAAAGAACCATATTTCTGGTTTTTCAGCCCAAAAAGGAGGTATTTTGACACTTACCCGCGCTACTTCATCTTTTTTCGCCGATTCATTAGATTCAGTCATTTTTGTAAATAATTCACTGTTTGCAAACAATTCACGGGTCACCAAGTATGTGGCGGTATTGTAAAGGTTGCGTAGTGTTATTAAAATCCAGACGGCAAAATAAAAGACGATAATCAATTTTCACATTTTACAACATGTTTATTCTACTTCGAACGCTTACTACGTTCTATTTTTATTCTAGCGGGAAAATTCCCTTTCTTAACAGTGAAAGTAGAAGTCGTTCAATTTGTATTCCATTTTACATCAATAGGTGTCGCTACAATATTTTCTTTTTTCAAATTCGTTATTTAAGTTTTGTTGATGAGTTTAATTCATCATGATGCCAAACATTCCAAGCTACTATGTTTGCGAATCTCAAAAATAAAAAAAATAGTTAAATTAATTAATTTTTTAAAGCAGCACAAAACAAAAATTACTCTTCTGTTGCTAATTTCTTTTGATGTTCATTTACGCCTCTTCTATGAAAAATACAGATATGACGTCATATACACATTCCTAGTTACTGCGTTTTCGAAAACAAGATATCTCCAGAATATTCTATATAAATATCAGCTACGTATTCAAACAACTTTAAAGGTTAAATGTTAGAAGAAACTGAACCAAAACCAACAGAAAATGTAATGTCACCCACTCAAGTCTTTGACGCCATTCGGAAAAGCACACTTGAGATGGCCATCCAAAGCAGACGCGCATTAGACCAGCTAGAAAAAAGACTGAGTCAACTAGACCCAAGCAGTGAGGACGCTGCCAAATTAAAAGGCTCCCTCACCTTCTACTCAGATAACTACAAGTCAAACCTGAAGGTTATCCTAGAGGATACTACTGTTTATCCTAGCTCATCAGAGGAACTACAAGCCATCCTCAACGCAAAAGATAAAGATACAAACTCTCCAACCGATGAGACATCGATCCAGACTCCGCCAACCTCCGAGGAAGTCTCCACGGACACATCAGACGAACTACAAACCGAATCTCCACCAATCTCCAGGAATCCTACAAAATACCACCAAAACGACTCACCTGCCGAGACCAAACTCAAGATCCCAAAATCCAAAGACCTGAGATCAGAAACCAGTACACCCCATTATCTAATATGGACACTGAAAATAGCGAAGCTATGCGCGAACAGAAGAAGCATATCCCGCCCTTTTCATCACCCCCAATGAATCATGGACAGATACCTGCAGAACCCTGACTTCATCTGTAGAAAGTCTCAACATCTCCCTATCAAAAGGACACTTTTTAAAACTGTCAGTCAACTCAGAAAAGGACCACGAAACCTTAAAATCAACTCTGATAAATCAGAATATACTCTTCAAATGCTATAGCCTGAAGAAGCACACCCCCTGAAGGTAGTAATCAGGGGACTCCCTATCTGTACCCATAAAACAGATATGGCAGCTGCCATAAATCTAGACAAATTCAAAATCCTAAATAGTGCACAATTAAAGAGTGGAAGGACGAAAAAATCCCTCCCTCTGTTTCTCAACAAAATTGTGAACTCTCTACAAGCGGACGAAATACTCAAAATCTCCACCCTTCACGGTACCAGAGTTACCGTTGAGAAATACAGAGGATGAAAAATCGTCTCACAATGCCGAAGTTGTTACGGTTCTTACCATAGCAGTGAAAACTACTTCCTAAAAGTTCACTGTGGACTTTGTGCGGGAGACCACCCCACAAACAACTGCAAACTACAACCAAATGCAGAGAAAAAATGCATTAACTGCCTTGAAAACCACGCAGCCTTCTACAGAGGATGCCCAAATTACCCAAGGGGAAACCCTCCCCCGCAGAAACGGATCTACCCAACACCCCCGCAAAAACCAAGAATCAAGATTTCCCTGGATGAAAATCTAACTAACCATCAAATTACCCCAGAAAGTGAAAAGCTCATATCCCAAGTACTGTTCCAAGCAAACTCCCACCGAATCCAACTGAAGTAGACCTATTTTCCATAATTCCAAAATTAGTTCACCTGGAAGAAATAAACGAGCACTACCCGCCATCAGAAAAACCAACTGTATGGACGAAAAATATTGCATCATCCTGGAGAAGTATGGAGCTTTCCTATTTAGCTAATTTCCCCCATTATCTTTCTATATCATAAGTCTCTCAATTCAATCTCTTTAACGACACCCTCAATTCAATCTCTTAAATATTTATCTCAATTAAATCTATCATTTTTCCTCTCAATGTAACCAACTCTTTACTACTCAACCCTTTTGTCGCGTCACGATCAAACTGTAACTGTAATGAGAGGTAACTTTCTCTGTGCTGGAGTGGCAACAGTGTTACGAGGAAAAGAAAATGGATGAAAGGGTTGTGTTCAAGTAAAATGGCGAAAGAAAAGCCTGTAATATGTTTGTATGTGCTGTGCCGTTTTGTTTAAATATATGTTGTCGACATTTTCTTCAGGTTGTTCTCTATGAACAAAACTCCCTACATTCATTTCGCAATCAATCCTAATAGGAAACAACATTTCTGGCGCCCCCGGGAAGGGGGCGCGAGTTTTGTTTTGGACTGTGATAGCGGTAAGAAACTTGAATTTCCATTTTGAAGTCATTGATATATATTTATCATTGAATGCGAAAATTAAATAGTAAATGCGAATAATTAAGATAGTAAAGATGAAAGTTATTAAACGAAATAAGACAGCAAAGCTCGCTGCATTTACAAAAGCTTACACGAAATTAGAGAGTGTGTTGATAAATGAAAATGCTAACGCAAGAAGAAAGTGAGGTACTTACGTATTAACGGTACCTTGGCGACAGTTGCGCCAATAAAGTGCAAACGCGCCAACCGCAGCTACAGATTTGACAGTTTTTAAGTGGCGCCAATCTACACTTAAAATTTTTGTTCCAAATAATAAAATATATATGAAACACTTAATTTAAAATCAAAACGTTTTTAAAATAATTGGTTAAAATCTAGGATCCTGTACCCTTTGTACCAAACACATCGCCAAGTTGCCAAGTCGGTAAGTAAGCATAGAAATGAATGGGCCAGGTAGTTTGCGCGGTAAAATGATATTACGCCAAAATCGCCAAGTAAACAGACAAAAAGGTTGCCAAGTTCGGTGTCATTGTAAAGTGCTATTTCGCCAAAATTTATAGCCAAACAGTGCTTTTACGCCAACATTAGCAGCCAAATAGCTATTACGTCAAAGTTTATTTCTGAAAAGGCTTTGAAGCCAAAGTTTAGCGCTTTAACGCCAAATATTATCACTATCCTTTATCGCCAACATTTATCGCTTTATAGCCATTTTTCACTAAGCAAATTTTGTTATATAACTTCTTTTAAGCCAAAAAAGGCTTTATCGCCAATATTTATCGCTTTATAGCCAAATTTTTTCACTAAGTGAATCTTTTTTTTTGAGGCGCTTTTACGCCAAAAGTTGATGCTTTATCGCCAAATTTTTATCACTAAAATTTTTTATATCTGGAATACTTTTTGCGCCAAATGAAACCGCTTTTTTACGCCGAAATTTAGCGCTATTATGCCAAGAAAATTATATCTAAAATGCCTTTACGCCAATTTATATCGCTTTTTATCGCCAAATTCTTACCACTATTATGTCAACTTTTTAATGTTTTCTTTTACGCCATATATTGCCGCTTTAACGCCAAAATATATCATTATTTTGTCAACATTTTATTCCTAAATTGCTTTCACACCAAATTAAATCGCTTTATCGCCAAATTATTGTGTGGAATTTTATTTTGCTATGTCACAAAAAAGTATCGTTTAAACAAACATAATAATCGCTGTTAATTGATACAATTTCGTTACGATAAAATTTCGCCGAAGTTATTCGCCACCACACTTTTCATGAACAAAAAATAAGTCATCTTCTTTACGAAGCCGAATTCGAATGACAAATTAATATTAAAAGATAAAAAAGAAGAAAAAACTAGAGAATAACTTACCTTTTATTGTGGTGGAAACGAACATTTTATTCCATCGGTGAAATCATAAATTATTTTGCGGATGTCACATTTGTGCTGCCGCCGCCACATGCACTCTGCCAGATAATTATCAAATGTTCGGACACATTATTTTTTAATATTAATTTATTTTAATTATTAAAAATTTAAATTGTAACGTTAACTAACGTTCTAAAAAAGCTAAAGCTTCAAATATTCCGAGCGAATTCCAATTACGGTTGTCAGAAAATCCTAACTAAACGAACATCTTTAAAAAGGAAATTAATTATTTAAGAATAAAATATAAGTTATTAATAAATAAAAAAATCGTTTTCTTGTTTGTTTCTTACTCTCCTAAGTGGCGACTTCATAAATATTGTTTATGTTCTGAATCAGTGACCGACGTACGTTGTAAGAATAAGTTCGGAATAATCAGTAATTTATTGGAATACTAATTTAAAAGAATATATATTTCTGTTCTTATTTACTGCAAATAAATATTCTGCAAATAATAATATAATCACAATAACAATAAATAGTCATTTTGTTGTTTGGAAAATGAAGCTACGAATTCCTCTAATTATAGTATTGCAACCCTAAAGAAATTGGCGAAATATTCAGGGTTGCAAGATTGGCGACTTCCTCAGGGGTACAGTATCCTAGATTTTAACCAAATAATTTTACTCCAAATAATAAAATATATAAAACACTTCATTTAAAATCAAAACGATTTCAAAATTCAAAACACTGTATTCAAACACAAAGTAGTCAAAAACACTTTATTTAAACACAAAGTAGTCAAAAACACTTTATTTAAACACAAAGTAGTCAAAAACACTTTATTTAAACACAAAGTAGTCAAACAGAGTAAGAAATATAGTTCCAGTCCTCAGTAACGGGACCTCATTTAAACATTGTAGTTTAAAAACATACTTTTAGAGTTAATCAAACTAAAAAGTAAAAAATGAATTAATAGTTTAAAAACACGCTTTTAGAGTTAATCAAACTAAAAAGTAAAAAATAAATTAATAGTTTAAAAACACGCTTTTAGAGTTAATCAAACAAAAAAGTAAAAAATAATTGTTAACATAAGAATAAAATGACTGACGAGAAAATGAATGTCACTGTTCTAAAAGCGTGGGGTGCTTTGTATGACATTTTAAAACTAACTCTGCATTTCGGAATGAAACTAGTGAAAAATTATAACGATTGATACCGAGCACCCCACGCTTTTAGAACAGTGACATTCATTTTCTCGTCAGTCATTTTATTCTTATGTTAACAATTATTTTTTACTTTTTTGTTTGATTAACTCTAAAAGCGTGTTTTTTTAGTTTTTTTAAACTATTAATTTACATTATTTAAGAAATAACAGCATTGAGAAACAAGTGAAATTCTTAGTATAAAAATGCCGTAAAAGAATTTGAAATCTTTTTTTTTTTTTTTTAAATTTTAAATAACATTTATTTTCTGCCCCAAATGTATATACATCTTATTATGGGAACAGACAGGTTTTTTTTTTTTTTTTTTTAAATATTCTAATAGTTTGAGAAAGGTAATAAAAGTTTGTTTTCTAAATGCATGCTTCCTCTTGAAAAATCACGTGAAAAGGCTCTTGTCACACAAAATTATTTTATAAGACAATTGTTTCGCACTGTTCAATCGATTTGCTTTGAAAAGCAGAAATTAACAAGTCTTTTTGATAATATTATTTATTTTATTTGACAAAAATTTGGTTATTCCTTTTCATTCTGTTTTTTAGCTTTAATCTCGTATGAAATTTGTACAACTTCAAAAAATAATATTTTATGCTTAAATCATTGTTTGATGATGCATAATAATATGAAGAGAAGAAACTAATATTTCCAAATTTATATTTCTTTCGGAAAAAATCGTTTTATTTTGATAATAAAACGTGGAGCCTTTTCGAATTTATCAGGCAAATCATTCTAAATTACGGGAGGAATTCTCGACAAATTTCGAGTAATTAAATTAACACTATTACATTTGTATTGCAAACTTTGTTAATATTTGTTTATTGTAGTAATTACAATATTGTTTTATTCTGCCTTATTTCAAGACTAATAAAAATATCACTTCCGTAATCGAAACCCACAAAAAATCAGAATGTTTGAATGTATATTTTCACAAATATTTGAAAGGCAAACATTAATAAATTCATTGATAATATCAAATAAATCTTTTAAAGAATGTATTTCTCTACTGTATTTTAAAACATATTCATACCTTAATCCGGGATTCATTAATTTTTTATATTCATAAAGCCTTTTGCAAAATTGGTTCGAGGTTTCCACACATGAGAAATTCCCATTCATTTCGGAGAAAATTGAATTGCTTTAGAAAAAAACCCGAAAGAAATTATTATTTTGCAATTTGTAGAATCTAGGTATCGATTACAGAGCAAAAACATTTGCACATACTTATAAAAAAAACCCAGGGATTTTCGTGTTCATATCAAAATTATTACTTACAAATTTTTTTATTAATGTCGTTTTTAAATATATGTATTCAAGTAATTAAAAATTTTTTAACGAATTCCGTATACATTTGAATCTTTATAAAAATAAAATGTAATTCTAAATACAGCTTATATTTAATTTGTTGTATTAGCACAACAAAAGAAAAGAAACTGAAATTTGCTCGGCAAATTTCAATTTACCGTGTGTGAACATTCGAGAATTGAATAAACTCAGGAATATGCCAATGCTTATTAATGCACGAGATATATGAAGCAATTGATTGGAATACTACAAGAATAGCTAAATTCAGTAACCACATGAATATAGCAATGTTGAATAGATCAATAACTTCATGAAATATGAGTTGTTCAAGAATCTCTAAAAGAATATACAAAATTAAGATAAATGTCGCAAATGAATAATGAAGTATTCCATATTCTACAAGAAATGTTATCACATTCAATAGCCAAAAGGATATATGAAAGTTTGAAAATTCTACGCATAAATGAAGAGTGAAGTATTCCCAATTCTACAAAAAACGTTATAATATTCAATAACAAAAGGATATATGAAAGTTTGAAAATTCTAGACATAAATGAAGAATTTAGTATTCCAGATACAATAAGAAATATTATACAGCTCCATCAGCACAGGAAAATGCCAAAAGTGATAAATGTGAAACTTTAAGAAGAAGGAATTGATCAACGCACTGCGAGTACTTATAGCTATTGGATATACAAATATTTAAAATCCCAAGCCAAAAGTTGAAAAATGCCTCGAACCATACTACAAAACACTTCAAACAAAAGTAAATTTCTCCAGAACACTCCTGGACCTGAATGGGCGAGGGACTAGCGCTCTGGTGTTCTGTACCACAGGTTTCGGGTTCGTGTCCGGCTGTGCTATGGATGTTTGTTGTGGTTCGGAATTCACTTTAAAATGTTGTCCCAGTCTGTTTAGCCTAAATTGTGCACAAACAGATAGAGCGACAAACCAAACCCAAACTCCATAAAATTCCTTAAGGTTAACGGTTTTTATGAATCATTTCAAGAGTTAAGGGGCCCAAAGTACCATTTTCCTCCAAAAGGGCCATTTTATTTGCTTGGCCCTCATTTTCCGGAAATGTCACGGACCCCTAACTAGTACAATATCATGTTCACACATAATAATAGAGGGGAACTCAAAGAGCAGGTTTATTGCTAGTAAATGCATAATTAAAGTGATTATAAACTGCATATATATATCAATCATGAATAAATTGCTGAATGAAACTATTCATGATTTTGTTGAAAATGTATTTACGTTTTTGTTGAAAACAAGTAATAAAGATGTAAAAGTAATAATTACATAAACTCTGTATGGTTCTTTAATTCTAAGAAAAGAATAGTAAACACTTTTTAAACATTATTTCATATAAAAAAATAATAATTTTATTTTCTAGAAAATGAGGAAAAGAAAGGCAAAAAAATTTTTTGAATATGTTTTTTTCGCAGGAGAAAATTTATTTGAATTTCTTTATTTTGTTCTAATGCAGCTGGAAAACACTTAAACAGGTGTCTTGGATGCCTTAAGGAAGCGCTGCACCGATGTTACTCACTTAGCACTATTCAGGAGATGCGTGTAACTCGAAGACGGACGCGGAGTAACACTACGATCCTGTTAGACCGGAACCTACGGTTTAAAGTGGATTCCGGACCACTACAAACATACGTGGTACCGCCGGGACTTGAATCCGAAACCTGTGGTACCGAGCGCCAGAGCGCTAACCACTCCGCCATTCAGACCCCTCTTAAAATTTGTTATAATTTTGTTCGTTTTTCGTTAAGAATATAAAGTTTAAATCAATATTTTTTTATTTTCAGTTGACATTATTTCAAAGCATCTGCTTATAAATTAGGAACAGTGTATCTATACGAAAACAATATTTTCTATTGCTTAATTGCTATTATCAAAAAATGCAGATTAACGAAAAAATGCTTGCAAAGTACAAAAGTTTTCTGCAATACAGCACGGGTGATTGTTTTAACAATTGTTGAAGAAGTATATTCTGCATGACAGGAGTATATTCCCAAGAAGTATGTTCTGCGTTTTAAAAGGCAATTAACTATTTTAAGAAGTCTTCGGCTAAAAAATCTCGGCAAAATAAATTTAACATGAAGTTCGTGAAAAAAATTGTGTTTTAGAATACATTATTCTAATTTGGCTTCACATGCCTTTTGTGTACTTCAAGTTCACTTAAAATGGAAATATTATGCAGTTCGATATGAAGGCTTCAAACAATCAATCTCATTTTAAGCAAAACTTATACTTAGTTATTAAATTTTTTTTTAAAATAAAAAGAGCTGAAAAGTGCCAGCATTGGTATAAGAACACACACATACTCTCCCTCACACAAACACACACACATGCACACACACACACACACATATATATATACACACACACACACATATATATACACACACACACACACACATATATATATATATATATATATATATATATATATATATATATATATATATATCATGTTTGCGAAAATTGCAACACCATGAAGGACTTACGCGAGTGAGCTGAAATTTTCAGGAAATGCAAATTAGCGCATGATATGCAAATGATTAGAATTTAAAATCCGTAGCGCATGCGTATGCTGAGCAGCGCCCTCTGAACGGCGGATGGATCCGAATAAATAGACCGCTGTAGCGAGGCGTTTATGGTTATCGGTGGTTATCTGCTATTGGTAAACGTTAGCTCAATCGTTACTTATGCCTCTTCGACGAAAGAGAGCGAGATTTGAACAACTTACAGAGTTTGAACGGGGGAGAATCATCGGCCTTCTTGAAGCTGGATTGCCTTATCGTGCAGTAGCCGCTCGTGTGCAGCGTAACAGCAGCACAGGGATGCGTCTTTGGAAACAGTGGACGAACGAGTGTCGGACAACTCGGAAATCCGGGAGTGGACCTCGAAAGGTGACGTCAGCTCGCGATGATAGACACCTGGTCCGCATGGCGCTGACGGACCGTACAGCTTCCCCTAGACAATTGGCAGCACAGTGGTCAATAGCTACAGGTGTTTCATTGTGTGTTTCATCAATTCGTAGACGTCTGCTGCAGCGTGGACTGCGCGCAAGGACTCCTTTATACAGGATCCCTCTCACGCTAAACCATCGACGCCTGCGGCTACAATGGGCCGCTCAGCATAGAGACTGGCGTGCTGATTGGCAGCATGTCGTGTTTTCTGACGAATCCCGCTTTAATTTGTGGTACCATGATGGCCGCATTCGTGTCAGACGCTATGCCGGTGAACGCCAGCTTCCGGAGTGCATTATCGAACGCCACAGTGGATCTCAATTGCTAAGAATTGTGGGCAATCTGAACAGCAACCGGTACATTAGTGAAGTTCTACAGCCCCAAGCTGTTCCCTTCCTTCAAAGCTTGCCAGGCGCTGTATTTCAACAGGACAATGCCCGCCCTCATATCGCTAGGACTGTTCAATCCTTATTTGCAACGCAGCTGGTACAGCTTCTTCCTTGGCCTGCGTATTCCTCGGATATGTCGTCGATTGAACATATGGGGGATTTCGTTGATCCTCGTCCTGTTGCTTCTGCAGACGAACTTTGGGTGAGCATACAAACAATATGGAATGCTCTTCCTCAGGCAGACATTCAAAATTTGTTTGACTCCATACCACGTCATGTAGCAGCACTTATTGCGGCGCGTGGTGGCTACACAAAATACTGATTCCGATCTCTTGTTATTGCTTGTTTGCTTTGAACATTTAATCATTTATTTGTACCACTACTACTCAACTGTGTATTAAATTTCATTCAATTATGAAGATTCCTTCATGGTGTTGCAATTTTCACAAACATGAGTTTATATATATATATATGCATGTAATGTAAGCTTCAGAACACATAAACTTACATACACAGGCAAAAAAAGTACACGGATTCATATATGAATACTTTCAATGTACGTATGACATATTTTTTTGTATTTGTTACATTACACATTGGTTTATGCATATATAAACCTGTGAAATGCCCACCTTGTAAGGGTCGTATGCGTGAAAATTTTTTTTATGGGAAGCATCAATCTGTCCCAGTGAAAAAAATAGCATTTAACGCATAGCATAGAATAGCATTTTTACATCTAAAACTTTTTAAACTATACATATTCCGGTTTAGCTGAAAAATACCCATAGTTAAATGTCAAAATTTCATTTTTTAATACAAAATGAGTCGTTTGGCAATACCATGAATAGTATATTATTTTCTATAAATAAGTAATACCTTAAACCTGAAAAATCACCTTTCAACCAAAAATTTATATAAACAAATATAACTAACTTTTGATAGGAAGAAACTGAAATATTTCTTTTATTGGTTGTGTCCTGTAACAGTGGCAGGACACATAAAAAGTATATACGTACATTATGAAAGAGATTTCATAACTTACTTTGGAGGGGAAGAAAATATGATTATTGGTTTAATTGATTATTATTTTTTATCATAATGTTATAATGTTAATAGTCATAAAAATTTCTTTGTGATAAAATTTTACAAAATTTTGATCAAAAATATGATGATGATCAAATTATTTGTTTGATCAAAAATAAGCCAAATACAAACTATTTACTTGAGTTTTTTTGATGAGCCATAATTGGATTTTTTTTTTTTCATAAAGCTTGTATTTTTCAAAAGATAATATTTTTTAAGCTAGTGTAAGAGTGATAAAATTTCATAAGTAAATTTTGTGGATTTAACAGTTCGGTGCACGAAATTACCATTTTTTTTAATTTAACATTATTCGAGAATTTAATATATGTATAATAAAGAGTCAAAAATTATTTTAAGGACTAAAATTTCAAAGTTATTTCTAATTAAATTAAATTTTGTACAATTGTAAATTAAAAATGAATTATATATATATATATATTAATTATTAGAGGATTCCATTAACATTTTTCTCTCCAATTACATGTTTTTTACTTCTTATGGGAACTCCCAATACTAAAACTGTAATCATTAATGGTAATGAACGTTTCCAAATATTGCTTTCAGTCTCTCACATTTTTAAACACGGCAATAAAACAAGTTTTTCAAAATTGTTAACGAAAATTTTATAAACCCTTGTGCAAGACGAGGATCCATCAACTCGAATGTGCCGCGCGGAACTGAGATAAAGAGGACAAATAAAAGTTGGGAAATAAAATAACAAAATAAAAACGATGGCAGACAGTGACATAAGGACATGTGGAGACAGGAACAGAGGAATAGAACTGTGTGCTGGAGATCGAGCCGATAGAAGATTCGCTTGGAGATTTGAGATAATCGCGAAGACCTATGGAGATTTAAAAAGGTCGTAGCTGCTTCCCTGTTCTCGTTTGAATCATCTGTAAATAGGTTTGTTTAATGTTGCGGTTTTCCGGGTTAATTGTTCAGTATTTCACGTATAAATATATTCTTCAAAACATGTGATTGCAGTGTTGAATCATTAAATTGTGTTTAAAAATTCCTTATTCCTTGTTTCAATGAGTAGAATATTTCTGATTCATTTTTCTGTAAATACTTATTTGTTTTATTATTTTTATTAAAATATGGTGTGTTTTATCTGTATTTACTATGTTGAGAGTAAATGAAGGTATATTGCTGTGTTGTGAGTATAATGTTATGTTTCATATCAGTATACGTTAAAGTTGCGACATAATGAGGAATTCATAAATTTAAATTAAAATAAATTTAAGTTAACAACAATGCGAATTTTTTTTTTTTTTTTACGTCAATCTATATTTCAATATGTATTTTCAGAGATTTTTCTTTTTTTTCTAAAACCTAGACTACTTGTGAGCACTGAATTCAAAGTAGAATATTTGTAAATATCAAGTTGGAGGACAATTTATAATCAGATTATTTTATTTTATTTTCCAATTCTCTTTTTTTAATACATGCAGCATTTCCGTTTGCAAAAACCCTGAAAAAAGAGAAAAAATTTTGATAATAGAAATAACCAGAAAATATTGGTTGGTACATTTTAAATTGAATTCGTTCACTTATAGTTATTTTAGGTAAAAGACAGCGTCTGTATCGCGTGTTGAGATACTAATAAAGACATATTCTATTTGCATTATGATATTTATTAAATATACAAGAAATTGCTAAGAATTGCTTGTTTTAATCAAAATTGCAATGCATTCAGTATTTCAATTTGTTTGAACATTAATTACAAATAAGGAAATCTTCAAAAAATAGATAACTACTATTAAAATAACATGGAAACGCCTACAAATATTTAAATTATAGTCATTAGGCATTCATTGTCTTATTACCATCAAAATGTTTGCATCGTTTTTAGTAGCATGAAAAAAAAATTTCTAACATCGGTAGTTTTCTGATTTATCAAATATTAAATTTTAGTAACAAATTTTAGCCGGCCTACTGAATAAATAATATTAAACGTTTCTATGCATTTTTCTCTACGGACATTCAACGAATATTTATGAATGTCATTAAGAAAACCCCTCTGCTCTGAGATTCATTTCTAAAAGAGTCGCACAAAAATATTCCGTAATTGGAAGAGGTGTGAAAAAATTAAGGCTGCAAAAGCAACTCCCCGTCATTATTAAAAGGTATCCCTTAAAGACGATGCATCCAGTAAGTTATGAATGTATGGAAACATAAATGACAGAATCTTGAGCAAACTACCACAGCATTGTAAACAAGACGAGGCGCATGTCGCAGAGGGCGCTGAAGTTTGGTTTATAAGCGCTTGCATTTGACAAGACGCTCATTCTCCGCTCTGGTTAAAATATAAAAATATAAATCCTTATAAATTTCAACCATTGAAATGGCCTCCTCAAATCCAACTGCTGGTGGAGGTAAAAAAAACAATGTGAAACTAATCACCGGCGGACTGTGGCATGACAATACTGCCACTCCGCGCGAAGAGCGAGACATCCCACCTGTTGATGATGGAGCCGAACGCCGGGCGAGAGGACGAGACGACGACGAATTTCTCCTCCTGGCCGGCCAGTTCAATGACTCCCGAGAGCCGCCGCTCCCACGGCACTCCGGAGGCAGAGTGGCGCAGATGCTTCGCCGCGTTTCGGACGCCATCGGAAGAGTTGGAAGAACTGTTGACTAGAACTCTTGAAATGGATATCATCTGAACTAAAGTAACATTCTGTTTTTGGAAGCTGCAAACATGTAATTATTTAGAAAATAATTGCTTTGCAAATTACGACTTTTGATTAAGAAATCAAAATCATAAAATCTCTATGCTGCAGATAGTTTACTTTTCTTTTTATGAAACAGAATATATATTTATCTTAAACATAAATATATATATTCTGTTTAATTTTTGTAGTTGTTTGATGTAAATTAAATAAAAATTGAAATCGTCTAGTTCTTTGATTGTCCAAAATTTTCTGGCTTTCTTTGAGTTAGGCTTTTTGGAGGTAAATCAGCTGAATATATTAGACATACTTCTGAAAGTCATTCCATTAAGTTAAATTACTGTAAGACAGATGAACTTGCCAGATGCAATGACAGCATAAGAACTGATTTAATTTCATTATTTCTAGAACAGACAAAAACGTAACGACAAACTGTAAGTTACTATTTTATTTAATTTCCAATGCATTTCAAGATTGGACCCATAAGATATGTTTGAATTTGTTAGAAAATAGCAAAGAAAAGCTATATCTTGTTATAAGCTGTTTGATAAATAAATTATTTTTAACTAGAGAATTTCTAGTAATAATGTAAATATATTTTAAAATTTACAATTGAAATAAAAGATAATATGAGTATTGGAAATTGAACAGAATTTGATGTTTTTTGAGTTTACATGGGGCCCAAATTATTATTATTATTATTATAACATGAATAAATATGTTAAAAAAAATTTTTCAACATTAGTATTTGCTGATGTGAATTTTTTACAATTATCTCTTTAGAAATTGAAAAAAAAAATTATTAATGAAACCATAAAAGTTTATGGTGTAACGCTTTATTTTTATTATTAAATATAATACATCTTTTAAACATAGCAGTTATTTTTTACTAAAATAACGCGTGGCTTGTTTGAACAATTTTAAATCGCTAAATGGATTTTGTTTTTAAAGCATTCTATCTTAAATTTAAAAAAGAAATAGGCTGCATAATTTTATAAGTCTTATGAAATGCATATTATTTTGTAATTATGTAAATAATCATATTTCTTTCACTCTAAAATTATAAATTCACCCTTGGTTATTGAAATATTCATGTAATTCTATTCAAAGCATTCACTATGAAACATTCGGTGATAAAATGTTTAATAACAAAAAATTGATGTAAATGAAACTTAATGTAATTACTTATTCATTAAAGTATTTGAAATTTATTCTACGTGATTAATTCCAAATTTATTATTTTCTATACATATTTTGATTTTTGCCTTCATTTGACTGATTGATCTCTTCAATTTAAATAAAAAACATACTTTACGGAAAAAATATATTTCTCAATTTTTCTAAAATGTGTTTTTGAAGCGATGTTCATATAATTTTCTAAGCAAAGTATATTTAAAAATAAAGTGAAATTTTTGTAATTGTAGAAATTTCCACGGTATATTATCCCAAGTAAATAAATGTTTGACGTCATGCATATGTTATTTATTCATTTGATTTAAAATATTAGATAAAAATTCAAAAATTGGTAACTAACTCACCCACAAATCAAATTGAAAAAACTTTTCTAAGTCCATCCTGAATACAAAAGTAGAAAAAATTACTGTTCAAACCCCATGATAAAACTTGAGTTTGAGAACTTAATAAAGGGGAAACAGTAGTTGCTTCAAACACAATTGGTAAATTAATTCCTTATGGCGTGGCTGGTAGGAAAGTTCCTAACAAAAGAACGAACGTGTCTCCCTCGTTTTATAATGCAGTCAGTGCAAAACAAACTGATTACTCACTTTTTAAATGCAATATGTTTCTTTATTCAAGTAATTACGTTAGTTTGAATTCAATATGTCTGACTTTAAACGTTTACATATCGATAAGTAATTTATTTCCATAACTAACCCTACAGCACACACACGCCATATTTTGATGCTAATACACATATTTTGTCCATTCGACCTCAATTTCTAAGCTAATTTCTCATCAGCATATCAACTGTTTTTACAAAAAAGATAAATTATTCTTAATATTTGATTTTTTTTATGAGAGACAGATATTTTTCTTATCAATAACAATTTTAAAATAGAAAACAATAATTTTAATTTATCTCTAGTTTTATTATTCTATTTTTGAAGCACCCATTTTTATTCTTTTTGGCGCATTTAGTTATTTTATGTATATAAAATTACTATATACTACTTTAAGCTTAAAATAATATTATATTATAATAAATCTATGTTTTAGATTTGAATTTCTTGTATATATATAAATTATGCTACTTTTGACATTTCAATTATAAAGAGTCTATTCAACGTTATGCTCTTCAAAACAACTTTTATATTCGATAAGATGATTAATTACAGATTTATCCCATTTTTCTCAATCATATAACGCATTTCTATTCAAATTTTCTTTTCTAATTTTTACATACTTAGGAAAGCTGATTTCTTCAGATGCTTTGTTTCTGTAATATTTACAATTGTTTTTACACAAGGTGGAATTCATTAATTGTATATTTTGTAAATGTTTGAAATTCGAACTGAGGGCTTTGTTCTAAATCATGTTCTTCATCAAATAATTATGGCACAATATTGGCAAATTGTATTTGCACAATTTTAAGGGCGGTATTTATTTTCCATTTTTCCAGGTATTTATTTCCTCTTTCATGAAATAAAACTTGTTACTTTGTTATTTATTGCTGATGCTTCATAATTTACATCTTGTTAATTTTGAGATTCATGTACAGTTCGGAGATTTCATTAATTCCAATACAATCCACCTATTTCACTTTCAGGGGGACAGACTCGCAAAAAAGATTAAAAAAACTCTCAATATCTGATGCTCGCACTTGTACGCTATCATTGTAGCTTTGTTTAATTTCTTTAAACGTACAGGCTCTAAAAACCCACAACGCTCCTGTCAGCATGGAACTCTCATTTGTTTCTTCTTTTGATGTTCTCTCTCCAATGTAACCACCCGGAAAAGTACAGGAAATATCGCAATACACACGCAGAAATTCGAGGAAGAACTTGAGCCCAATACTCGTGCCTGGCGGTTAAATCTCCACAATAAATTTCTTAAATAATTAAAATGAAGTATATTAATTCGATGAAATGTCTATTAAGAATTAATTGAATGGTATTATTATCCTCCTAAATTTAAATAATATAGCAATATGTCAGAATTATGTAAGAGTGCTTAATTTATATTCAACAAAAAAATTTTATACAGTTAGGTAGGAGTCCATTCGATAACACTTCAGCTTGGACTTTCAGCAGACGATTTCCTGTAGCTGTGTTAATAATGTTTTTGATGGATAGGAATTGTCTTGCAGGAACTACTTGTGTACATAATTGCTCCACATTTGTTTATCGCACGAACTGAACTCAGTAAGCCCACCCCTAGAAAAGTACAGATGGTTGGGCGTTCTTTCTCAACCAATACTAGGTCAGCTTGCGTTTTCAAGTAAAGAATCTAGGGCAGGTCAACTCTCGTCTAATGGGACAGCCAATGATCCAGAACAATCTACCTTTTACGAGGGCCTTAGTTAAGACGAGCATAAGAAAACTGCACCTTCTTTGCTGGCTGTTGACGCAGCGACAATACAACTAGGGCTTACACATTAACCGAACATGCTATGAGTGGATTTTTTAAATTACTTCTCGTACATGGCTATAAGGAGGCAAAATGCTATTCGTAAGAAATAATGTTTAAAACTTTATTAAAAATTTACCTTTAAATGATTTTTTACAACATTAATATTTAAAGCATTCTGTAACAGAATTCAATGACTTTGTTGATAAACATTTACATAATTTGCCCTTAAAAAATTGAACTTTATTCTACATTCTTTCGAACATTCTTAAAAAAAAAGAGTATACGGTTGTTAAATATTTGCAAATTAAAAAAAACGAAAACCAAAATATTCTGACCATTTTTTGCAATCATTTGTCTCTTAACTTATTATAATATTATTATTTATTTCATTGAATTCTAACAATTTAAAAATAAATTCCGAGTGATAAACTAATGCATTGATACTTATTATTTTATAGATGGATCGATAATAATTTTTTCTAATATCACCAGTATAAAATGATTAAGAGTAGTTTAAGCTAATGTGTGGATCCAAATTTTTAAAAGTAAAAGTATGCAGTTTAATAAATATATATAATTATTAAATTTACTGAATTTTTTTTTCATAAATTTTGTAATATATCAAGTTAGGTTTTCGATACTAATATTGAAAAAAAAGAGTATTTTGAAAAAAAAATATCAAGGAAACTCTTTTTGCTGTTTATAATCTTCCATATTATTTTGTAGATAAAAAAAAAAAACTAGAGACTTAATTTTCAACCAACAGGTGAAGCGAGTTTTTTTTTTATCATTAATGTTTATCAATAACTGTTTTGATAAAATAATGATATGAAAAATTTTTATATCACAATCAAATATTGCAATTAATTTTCTGATAAAATAAATACGAAAGTCTTGTCTTTATTATTTAAAGCTAATAATTTTAAAATACAAAAATTAAATAATTCTAAAATCCAGAAAAAAAAAATTTAAAAATATGTGTTATTTTATTTTAAAATGCATCTGAAAATGCTTCAAAGAATAATTTTATATAATTATCAGACTAAATGATGGTTTTTGTCGACAAATAATTTCTTTTAAAAATACAAAAGTTTTAATTTAAAAAAAAATTTCTGATTAAAAAATGCGGAAGGAAAAAGCATTACACTTTATATTCTTGAAGAGATGATTTATTGATTTCAAAGCCTACATTAACAAAGAAATGAAAAGTTTATTATAATTTAGTACAGCTTATGAACAAAAGTATTTCAATCGGCTGACAATAAATTCAATCTACTACAAGTGCAATAGTTAATAAAATTATATCAAAATATAAAATAATTATAATTTTTTTTGTTTCGATTTATAAGTTAAAAATTAATTTATTAAAATTATGCATTCGTAAAGTACACTCTAAAACATTTAAAAATATTATTTCCGTCTGGTTCAGATCGAATGTTACGAATAAGGGATTAAAACTTGGACATTAAAGACAGAAAGTTGGGAGGAAAATGCGTGAGATTGATCCTGTTTTAATTGTTCGCCGAGCTATGCCTATCTATCAGCAATTCATAAAAGCCTACTATTTATTAGTGCCTTCGTTGCTATTTGACCTTTGCCACTTTCTCCGCTTTCCCAAAATGAAACTGCATTTGAACAGCAAGGATTTATACAACTCCATTCCTATCAACAAAGGAGAAATACTCCCCAATTAAAATGTAAAATGCACAGAAGGAAAATAAATAGGGGAAGAGTAAATTGGTTTCTATTTGATCAAAAAAGTTTCGAAATTTTTCATAATAACATGTGTGTTTTATCACTTGTTCAGTAGCATATGTTTCTGATGATCTTTTAAGTTGGTAATTATTGTTGTCATCAAGAAAATATTTATAAATCTCGAAAAATGTTATTAAAAACTGTCACTATTTTTTAATCTTAAATTGATTTACGTCTCACTGAATAATAACAACCTGTAAATAAAAAAGCACTTTTTGGAGCGTTTATTCTTTTTCATTCTATGTGCTTAAGAATTTTATTTGTTAGATTGGGCAATTTAGTAAAAAAAAAAAAAAATTATTTCCATTTTACCTCAGTAATTTCAAATTTGTAATAAATTTCCATTTTAACGTTGTCCAACATGAATCAAATGGATGTTAAATGCATTCCACATTTTTTTTTATTCTTAAGAAACAATTCTTATTTCTATTTAAACCAATTATATTGTACGACAATATAGTGACAGTTGATGTCCATTTTAAGACTTAAAAATCCAACTAAGAGATGATTATTGATTACTCTAAAATTTGTCAACTATATTTCTTAAAGTTTTTCCTGAAACTGAAATGTAAAAAAATCATCATGAAGTGAAAATTTGCAATATTTTCGGTTAATTTGGTGTATTTAGACACCCTCCCCATTCCCTAAGTTCCCCAAGAGATATACACTAAATACTCTAGAATTTTGCACTTTGCTTCTTATTTATCCTTTAAAATTTTTAGCAACCAGCAAAAGAATAAAAAATATAAAAGTAATTGAAAATTGAAATTTTGGATAATATTTAGCTATTTTCGCATATTAAAACGCAAAATGGAATCGAAGACATTTATTGATATTATTCAAATTTTGTACATATGTTTCTGAAACTGTCCACAACTGCTCCGCACCAGCAGGAAAAAGATATCAAATAACAACAATAACAACACGCTCCAAACTATTATTTATGTTTGCAATTCAAATTATTTATTGCTTGACTGTAGTTAAACTGAATTTTTATTAATAAAAACTGAATTTTAAAGTTTTACATGAAAATTTATTCGTGAGGAATAAATTTAAGGAGTTGAACAGCTTTGCCAAATTTATGTTTTATTCATTGAATATTTATTGTTATATAGAATGAATTTTAAAGAATTTTGATATTTTGGAATTTCTGAAGCTAACCTAAAACTCATACTTTATAATTATGTGTATAACACTATTAATGGCAATTTTAAAAAAACAAACCGAAGTTCTATAAAGGAACTTATTTCACACTCACCACATTAATTTATTTGTTTTGAAGTAATTTCATTTTTATCTCAAATATAGTATTGTGTGTGATGTTAACATATCTTGAAATTTAAAACACATTTGGCATATATTTTTAAGAAACGTTGTACTAAAATGTTTTTTTTCTTTTTATTATATTCAAAAAATCTAAAAGTAGACGAATTTCACTCTAAGTCGAGATCAAACCTATACACCAAATTAGCTATTTTTTTTTTTTTTTTCGCATTATTTCATTCATTCGGAAGACCGTTAAAAGCTGACTTCTCTTTGCCGATGTTTGTTGTAGGAAAGTTTATGGTCACATTTTTCACCATGCTTTCAATTTAAATTTTAGGTTATTTTAATAATATTAGGTATTTAATATCCTCCAAAATTTATGGATTTGAAAAAAAAAAGGATTTTAGGATCAAAACCATTAATGAGATGTTTCTGTAGCTGATGTAGTAGGCGAAATGCTCCCAGTTGATTTACTAACAGAATTGCCATCAGTTAAGCACTTGAAACTATGGAAAGTTTGAAGTTTTAGTACTGGATCAAATGAGATTTTATTAACAGTATACTAAAACCTACGTAAGTTTTAAAAATGAAGGCTTTATCCCAACCAGTATATTTTTTTCTACTTCTATAGGAGGTCAATAATGGATGAACGATAGAATCTAATCATTTGCTTGTTAATGTCATAGAGAAAAGTTCGTAAAAATATAATTGAGATAGTGTGTTGGCATCCAACGGTGGTATGAAAAGAATAAGAGTAAGGTATTATTCTTAGGAATACATAGCAATGTGTTAATTATAAATAATACAGTATCAAACTTTAGTGTCGTTATAGAATACAAGAAATGCGTCAAAAATAAATAAAATTACATATGGTCTTTAGTACACATCAAATAAAATCTACAAATCGCATTGTTATTCTTATGCATTTCAACACAATGGAATAGACTACTACTGATTACGAAGCACCAACGGATATAAACTCTTCTCGTCTCATGTTAATTTAGAATATCGAATCAATTATTTGTGGTAGGCAGCTAGATTAACCATTGGGCGTACGTGACGATGAATTACGTGTTTTAAAAAATGAAAATAAATTAAGGATAATTAAACAACAACATAGAAAAAAATGAAGTTAGAAAAAAAATTGAAAATTTAGAAAAAAAGAAATTTTTAAATATCCGACACACTTAGGGACCAGTTGTAGGCAGAAGCCTCAAAAATGATCATTGATAAAAAAAAAAATTTTTTAAATTAACGTTTAAAAAATAATCCTTTTATTTCACAAAAAAAGAGGTAAATAAATACTAAATTACACTTCACTTATTGGTAGAATAATTTAGGTGTTCAACGTCGCAAGGAAAAATGGGAATGATCCTATTCCTTAATTACTAGTTACAAACATTGTGCCAATTCGGCGTTTAATGGCAAGAAAAAAAAATGAAGGTAAAAATCGTTACTCAGATACACAATTAGCTAACTCAAATTTCTTCAGTGTCAGTATTGCTTTCGCTTGTTACGAATAACATGCACTGCGTTTCATCAAAGAAAGAAAACTCTCGAAGAACAAACAATTGTTCTTATCAATCAAAACCTCTCATCTATCAATACGCTACTTTCATTTCAGATAAAGGCCAGTGTTTTTCAATACAGTCGTTTCCGTGACAGCTACCCCACCCCCTCCCATCTCCAGGCGCATACATCGGATACAAGCAACAAGTATATGTTTAATAAATTTATATAAAATATCCTTTTCCAGAAATCAATGCATTGTGATTATTGATGTCAAATTATTCTAATCTCATTTATTTTTACTAAATTTCAGTATGCAATTGCATTGCAATAATCTTAATTTAGCATTTTTATGAGTTTTGAGTTTTTGAAAACAAGCAATTGGTTTTCAACCGAAATGGGTTGTGATGCACCGTGAGAGATACAGATTAAAATTTCAACGCAATTTATCGCATTGACACTCGCATGGTAATATCTTCAAGAATTTTTAATTTACTCAAATGAATTGTTTAAATTTTAAGTCATACAAGATCATTATGGGATATTTTGTGCTGCGAATACTTAAAAAAGTATTTGGAACAATGTAGGAATTTCCTCTTAAGAACTCTCTGTTTGTTAAGAAGATTAATTGCAAAATACAGAAAAGAAAATTTTGCTTTGAAAATAATCCCGAGAGGACGTCAACATAAAAGACGCCGAGGCTTCCTCTCGCTAATATAATTGAGTCCCAAAGGAAGGGAAGAAAATCGAAGCAGTTATCTTAAACAGGGGAGTAGGCGGAACAGTGATCCAATGAAGAGAGAGAGTGTGTACTTTAATGGATGAGTCTCATCTCTGTCACTGGTTAATACTTTTGTTAAAAATTTCCTTTTGCTAGAATATGAATATAACTTAATCTGGAGAAAGGAAAACCTACATAGTGTACATACATATACTACATATACATAGTGTTTCCTACAACATAGTGTTACATACATGCATACACAGTGTTTCCTCTACAACTGAAATGTTGCGTAATCGAATTTTATCCTATTCAATATATCTGGACCTAGAAATCTCTGAGAGGCCTAATTAATTTTTTTTTTATATTTCCAATAATTAAAGAAAATGACAAACTCTTACGAGACAAAAAAAACAACATTTTTCTTGTGTTTACTGTTTTTAGAGAGAACAATAGGAGAAAAAAGCCATTGTCTCATCAGTAAAGTTCTAGCGATCCGTTACCTTTTCACCTCGGAGTCCCAACGCAAGCCGGGCATCCGGGCATATGGTGTCTGTCATGATCTCGAATTTCCCACAGATTGGGCAATTTGGGCTATCACAACTGGCAATGCGGTGCAGATGGCTCGCCAAACAATCATGGTCCACCGCTAATTTAAATTTAGCGATAGTGTTTTCACGAGGTTTTTCCGAAATACCCTGTTACAAAATGTTTCTCCAAATCCTCGAGTAGATATAAACAGTGAGCAAAGCCTTCCCTTTAAGTCTCATTTGATTTTTGGTATAAAGTTTCATGGAATGAAATGCGTTAAAAGTATTTACTATCCATGTGCCTTTCTTAGTCAGCAAATCTGCTTGAACGTTACCTAAAATGTCAGTGTTCAGGGATTCACTAGAAGACGTGTGTGTCGCTCATCTACCGTCAATATTTCAAGAAGAGCTCGACATTCTAAGATATTCTTATAGGAGAGTATATGATATATACGGAGAGATATTGTACTATATCTTGCCTTATGCAGCCTTGGAGTCCGCACCTTGTTGTAAAAGTGTCTGGGGGCAAGTTGCTGCAGCGCCACACAGATAGATATTACTTCTCCATTGAAGGCTGTTATTTGTTTTTTTGCTGCTTATTTTCAAAGCAATCCCAAAAGTGTATTTCAAATCTAGTTAACTTTCAATACAGCACAAGGCCCTCTCCTTAATAATAATCTGGATGGGTCTACTATTTGTCAAAAACAATGTTGAGTCGATCAACGATCAACCTAGGTGCCTTTTTTTTGCAGTAACTCCATTTTTTTAATCAAATAATTCTGGGGAAGTCATTAAGAATTCACAACATAAGTAATAACAGGCAAAATAAAAATTTTATATATGATTTTCAGGGCTGTTCTATCGCATCTCCAAAGACAACCAGCTAGACATTTAAGGATATGGAGGCATTTTTCAACCTTCTCAATTACACTGTCAATATGAAGTTTCTAGTTTAACTTATTGGGGAAGACAACTACCAAGTACGTAAATTTATCGGTATTTAACAATTCTTCATATCTATAAAACAATTAAAATCGGACATAAAGTGATGCATCAATGAAAACTTCTGAACCGCAGATTTTGTAAGGTTCACAGATATATATTTTTTTTCCTCGTTCCACTTGGATAAAACCCTCGAATTCTTAAAAACTGCAGCCTGTCTCCTCCACATTCTGACATCAGCTGATCTCCCTGTTTACTAAGCCCTTTTTCCTCAGCAAGTCTCTTTTCTTTTTTATTTCACTGAGTTTCTCAGACCAAAAACACTTGAACTTCGCAACCTTATCTCTGAGAATACATTTTTTTGTGCTCATTTAAGCACTAATTCGTTAATTTAATTCGTTATTCGTTAATTTCCTTATCGAGGAATTCGTGTAAGTCAAAAATTCTTATATCTCAGGGATTCTTCCAGCAAGGTAAAACTACACCACTTCGCGGCTTTTCGGAAATCCCATGAAATCTTTAAAACGTCCTTGTTGTCCCGTTTGGGAATGGTCAAATTAATTGTGGTAATTACTTGTATGTGCCCTGAACCTGGCTCTTCGATAATATTTCATTGTATCAACTGTACATGTTCATTCGAGACACAGAGTAAGTCATGAATATTTCCAGTCCTATTATAATGTAGAAGTATCTAAGGATCGGAGGATTTGTAAACAAGATTAAGAGGGTTGGTATTCAAAAGGTCTAATACCTCTCTGCCAGCTGTATTTTTATCCCGATTATGGGCTGATAAGTATTGTTTTGTGTGAGATGCTAATTAAAAGAAGTGTGGCTTATTGTCCGGAATGCAAAAAGCATAAAACTCAAAAGACCTTCCAGAATTCCAAACACTAATCCTCACAGTCTCAGATTTGTCTTGGGTGTTCCCCATTTCCTTAATGATCTTAATATCTTCAGTGAGATAATCCCTGACACCAACGAGAATTCCACTAGTAACTTGTTTAGATTTGGGTGTGAGAGCTAGAGAGTATCTGGGGAAATTTAATGAAGTCCAGGATCTCATGTGAAGGATTTGCCTCCCTGATTGCAAAAACATCAACATTGTAAGACACTCAGCCTAGACAAAGTCAACGAAGGTGATCACTCTTGGAGCGTTGTTGCATGCCGATTGTAGTAGATCATTTAGCCGCCTGGAAGGTTACCAGGGTGCACCGTGGACGTAGATCCATTGTCACACTTTATAATTAAAACTAAGAGTCAATAAATCTGATGAGTGTTCTGGATTATCTTGGACTTTTATTTACGTAATTCATGAATTTAATGAATTGTCAAGAATTTAGGGGGAACTATAGCATAAGTTTTCAACGTATAGAACCGAGATCAGAGAAAATCATTGTATTGAAAACTGTTATCAGCTTTTTATACAGTGACCAACTTATAATTAATCGTCTTACAGTTAAAACATAGCATTCCTTTTTTTTTTTTATCATGATGTAAGTTTTTGCTGAGTCATGATATAAGTTTATCATGATATCAGTTTTAAGTTTATCATGATATAAGCTTATCATATCGGGTCCTGATGGCCGAATGGCTAGCGCTCTGGCGTTAGGTACCACAAGCACCGGGTTCAAATCCCGGCTTTGCCATGGGTGTTTGTAGTGGTTCGGAATCCACTTTAAGCCGTAGGTCCCGGTCCTAATAGGATCGTAGAGTGCTGCGGGAGCATTGTTACCATCAAGTTACACGAGCCCCCTGGGTAATGCAAAGTGAGTAACATCGGTGCAGCCCTTATGGCAAAGATCACGGCCTATTTGTCAGCTGCATAAGAAGAAGAAAAAAGTTTAGTAATTTGAGTGGAATTTATAACTATTTATTGATCATTTATTGTTTGGTTTTTGAATATCAAACACGTAATATTTTATATATGGTTAGGCTGACTGAAAATGAGTGAAGCCTTGACATTATTTGGATGCTTTTAAACGGCAAAAGTATTTTCAAAGCGCGAAATGAAATATTTGTTTTCAAAGAAATCATATTGACTCGGATATTTTTGCTCCTAAATGATTTAGTAGTAAATTAAACTAATTAAAGTACAAATGTGATGAATAAAAGCTGATTTTTTATGAAAATATAGCAGTTTATTACAAATAAATCTTATAATTTGGCATTTAATAGTATGCAAGAAATAATTTTTACAATATATTTTTATTTTTATTGCAATTAATATGCATAGTTATCCAAATTTAAAATATGCATAGCTACCAGATTTCTGAAACTTGTTTTTTTTTTCTTTGTGTGTGTGTGTGCGTGAATTTATTTCGGCATATTTGTGTAAATTTGTTGAAAGATTTTATAATTTTATTTCTCTGGTGGATTCATTATAAAATTAAGGAAAAACATTTAAAAAATCTTATTCAATTATGTGTAAATAATTCGTATATTAATTCGTGATTTTGATTAAACTTGGTATATACGGTATATGGACCATGGGGAAAAGATTTCCACAATAAAAAAAAATAGTTCAAAATAGGTAATTTTCAAAAATTCCCTATCCAAATTAATCAAACTTATAAAGAGACTTGCAGTCAGAGACAGAAAACCATTCTACGTGCCTTTGTCATCGTTAATCATGAGAAGAAAGATCGAGTTATATGGTAAAACTGTTTAATCAGAATGACGGCAATAGCTTAGCTGCATTACGAGAACATCGTCGCTTAAAGGGCTTGCGAAAAGGGCCTATGTCAAAGAATGGTTTGAAGAAGATGGTTATGAAATTTGAAGACTTGGGTGTGCTGCCAAGAAGATGGCGGAAACGAGTTGCGAATGAAACTATCGAAGAAATCGCTACTTTTGTGGTTGAAAGAGATTTCACTTCCAGCTATTCTTCAGCAAGTGCTCGAACGGTATCACGTGACTTGGCGATTTCATGGTTGACATTACGAAAAATTCTGCGATCCATTTTTAAATGGTATCCGTATAAGATCCACGTGGTGCAAATGCTGCAACCTCAAGACCAACAAGCACGCTATGAATTTGTTTGCCGATTTTTGGCGACAATGGAAGTTGTTGACGCATGGCATTGGCAAATTCTATGGTCAGATGAGGAGTACTTTTCTTTAGATGGAGCTGTGAATAATCAAAATTCCGGCATATGGGGTACTTCTTCTTATATCCTGCACCAACAATCACTGCATTCTGCTTATGTGACTGCATGGTGTGGATTTACTGCTGATTTTATCCTCGGACCGTTTTTCTTTAAAAATTTCCACTCCTCAAGGTTCTAAAATGCTCTCTATCACGAGTGCAAGGTACAGTGAACTCCTTCGAAAACAGACCAGTCCTGCTTTACAGGAACGTCAATGTCTGCAGACCACTGTCTTCATGCAAGATGGAGCAACTCCTCACATTGGGCGCCATGTCAAAGAACTGCTTCGTGCTAACTTTGGCAAGAATCGTATAATATCCAGAGCTTTTCCAGATGCCTGGCCTCCTCGTTAACCCTATTTAAATCTCTGTGATTTCTGGTTGTGGAGATTCCTAAATGATGGTGTTTATGGAGGAGGAATTAAGACTTTACCTGAGTTGAAATCCAGCATTACATGCCATGTTGCTGAAATTCTTCGAGACTTACTTCGCTCTATCATTGAACATGCTATAATTCGCTTTCAACACGTAATTAATGCCAATGAAGCACACGTTGAGCATATTCTGTACTTGAATAAATTTTAATGGTTCTGACAAATTTTTTTACCTCCTTTAGGCTTCCTGGTGGTCAAAATTTGAACTATTTGTTATTATTGAAGTAATCTTTTCCCCATGGTCCATATACCGTATATAACAAGTTTTATCAAAATCCGTCTGGTCCAACGGGTTCTAGAAGGGTCTGAGTAGGGTCACTTTAATTTTTAATCACCCTGTTAATCCGAAAGTAAATTATAATTACATTCAAACAGAGAAAAATGCTTTAAATATACTAGATAACTGAAAAAAATAAGTAAATTTAAAAAAAACATAAATTTGGATCTGAACAATTTTATAATTCATTATCATATATTGTCTATTAAAAATATGGTAGATATAATCGTTGATATTTAAGAATAAAAATAAGATTTAGAGATGTCAAATATTATTCAAAGGGACATAATACCATTCAAGTCGAAAATTAATCGTTTGAACATTCTTTTATCGCTCATCATAAATCATAAAGTCTTACTCATTTATTAAGAAGTTTAATCTTAAAGATATTGGTTTCCAGATATTTATGTTATTCCCAGGCAATTTGGATATCAAAGCCGATAACAGCTAGTTTTAGGATCATCGGTGGGCCAAAGACTTATTGATCGGTATTTAATATGTAATTTTATCTCTTAAATAAACATTCAATTCAGCAAAGATTATTTATTTCTTTTTCAGTTCATATATATCGCTTCGGCCGATTTTTGTTCGTCCGAATTCTAATAATTCTAACATTCAAATAGCTCCTCAGTCAAACAGCTTCTCAGACTTTTGGTCTTAATGCGTATATTATAAGAAATAATTTAAATAATAGCCATAAGTTGTTTTTTTTTAAATTTAAGATGATACTAGAAAAATTTAATACACTGTTATACACTGTTTGGGATCCTGACACATTATGATGATTATTTACATGCAAGGTCTTGTTTGCATTTGAGGAATACATTAGCATTTTATTCTTAATAGAAGTTTTTAAACAGTAAAAATAGTAATTTTAGTAATTAAGAGTATTAATTTGTGTAAATTCATTTACACGAACGTAGGTGTAACTTTACCATTTTTAAAAAATGTATTACTGTCGCTATAGGCATATTGCATAAATAACAATTACTTACCTTTGTAGAATATTACAAATAGGTGAAACAAATTCTAGAATACTAATCAGATAAATGTAGAGAATACAAGAAATGCAACATTAAATGGTATAATAGGCATCCAGAACAGCCTGAGTAAGAATGAAACGGATATTAAATGTATTTCGTATTTTTAAGTATCTATTATTAAAAAGTTAATTATTTTTATTCTTATTTCTATTCAAAATAATTATAATACAATAAATTTAAGTGTCTTTAACTATTAGGCATTTTTTAAACTTAAAAATTGAACTAGAACATAACTATTGATTACTCTAAAAATTTTGCAGTAATGATTTTTATATGCTTTTCCAACTATTCCGCACTAGCGAGAAAAGAATAAGAGAAATTTAAAAAAAAACTGAAAAAGGAAAATTTACATCATTCTCGGCTAATTTTGCTTGTTTAGACCCTATAGGGGAACTGGAAGTTATTGATTACTCTAAAATTTTGCATTCACGTTTCTCATATATTCTTTTAACTTTTTCGGCTTTCGAAATATCTGAAATTTAAAAAGTCACTGAAATGGAAAGTTTACATAATTTTTAGATAATTTCGTTTATTTAAAATTCAAAATGTCGGAAGGTATTTCGGAATGCAAAAGTGGATGCTACAAAATATTAATTTCTCCCTATTTTTTTTATATATATTTCATACTCAATTTTTAAGATTTAAATAATGTGAAAAATTTTAGAACATAAATTTTTAAGAATACAACAATTTGAGAAAGATTTTCAAGAAAACTGATAGGAGTATTTAATCAACTATTCGGACGATATCAAAACCGATAACAGCTAGTTTTAGGATCATCGGTGGGTCAAAGACTTATAGATTGGTATTTAATATGTAATTTTATCTCTTAAATAAACGTTCAATTCAGCAAAGATTATTTATTTCTTTTCCATTCATATATATCGCTTCGGCCGAATTTTGTTCGTCCGAATTCTAATAAATCTAACATTCAAATGGCTCCTCAGTCAAATAGCTTCTCAGACTTTTGGTCTTAATGAGTATATTATAAGAAATAATTTAAATAATAGCCATAATTTTTTTTTTTTAATTTAAGATGGTACTAGAAAAATTTAATACACTGTTATAAAATGTTAAATATTAATAATATAAAAAACATTTCTTTTACTCACACACAAAAAAAATTAAGAATTACCAGAAAAATAAATACAATGTATAATAGAAAAAATTTGCATCCATTTGTCGAATTCTTAGAAGTTATTTTAAAACTTTATCATGTAAAACTTTAAGAGTTTCCACTTATTTCAATATTAATATGTATGTGCTTCAAAGATTTAAAACAGTATTCAGACAATAATTATAACAATTCTGCAGATACCTTTATTTATAATAACCTAATTTTTGACTTTGACATGTTTTTTTTCTTTTTGCATTTTAACTTAATTTACTTATTTAATAAATTTTTCATTTAATAAAATATTATTTTCCACTTTTTAAAATACATTTTTATTCAAATAAATATGTATTTGCAATCACAGTGAACAGTGGAATAATTTCAAACCCATTCCGCATAGCTACATTCAAGAAATTGTAAAAATTTATTTAACATGGAAAATTTCAATCTATTAAAAAAATTATGTTTTTCGGCATATTAAATACAAATTTCTACAGCATATAGGCGCGCATCATGAGTAAAATAAACTTGCGGTAAGCAAATGAAATGCGAGAGAGAAAGTCTCTTGTATTTATTTTCTTCATCTAGAGAGATGAGGATAAAGTGAGAAATAAGTAATTCGTGGAATAATAAATAAAAATTTTTATTTATATTTCTGCCTGACTGAAACTAACTCAAATTTAATAAATTTATTTATTTATCTAATAATTGTATAAATATAACTGTTAATACATGACAAATATGGGCAATTATTCATTTTTGCCTTTTTATATACACACACAACACTTAGAAAACAAAAATTCTTGTCTGACGAGAAATTTTAAAACTCAATCATATATCATCCCCTGCTTTTTCTGATGGTTCAGTTGAAGTCATATCATCTTCATTTCCTCAAGTTAGGGAACATTCAAAAAAATTGACAAAACCTAAAAAATCACTAAATAAGGTAAACACTACTAAATATAAAATGAATTCTTCATTTAATTTTTAATTTTTTTTCTTCTTATAAATCCACTCCGTGTTTCAGAAATGGGATGGAGTGGGTGATTGCGACTTGCATGTTTACAGATTCAAACAGGGCTGGATCATTGTGATGGTAAATGCGAAAGACTCATTTGATATAGATGCGCTCTTTTCTAAATTCTACAAGCTAAAAAGTTTCATTGTTGGCACAATAAATAAATAAGGCGTACTGGTTTTCAAGGATCTTAGAAAGAAGATGTTGAGTGCGAATTTCCTAGATGCAATTCTTCGGGGTTCTCAATAGCGGAATTTCTTTAAAATACACTCTTTTTGAAGCAATAGCACCTATTGTTCCAATGGGAGCCTAAAGATGGCTGAAGTGAGCACGATACAATTATCATTGCAGAATGCAGGAATTATCAATTATTAACTTTCAAGACATAAAAAAAAAGTAAGACTTAAAATAACGAAACTTAAAAAGGGAGAGAAAAAGGGATTTAAGGGATAAATTTCATTCAGGAAGATACTTAAATCAGTATAAAGATTTAATTCATCATTTTATTAAGTTAAATTAACGCATGTAAAAAATCGGTTAATTTCTGATTGTAATCACAATTTGTATCGGTAGTAACAGAATAAGGTACAATTCAACAAGTTTACAGTCTCTAGCAATACAGTATATATACATATATAGATATATAACATATATATATATATATATATATATATACACGTGTGTGGGTTTAAAACTACTTATTTCTAACATTATAACTACTAATATAGCTTATTGTGTCGATATTCAGCAAATTCATGAATTTTTATAAGGGAAATAAACATAATACATAAAGGGAATAAAAAAAAATCAATATTATATATAAGAATAAAAATAAATTATGAACAGAAATATTATCTTAAATAATAATAGATAAAAAAAAAGAAGAATTGCTTTATTTTATATTTGGTAATAATAATCTTTATTTAATTTTTTTTAGATTTTGCAAGATGAAATGCAAATCAAACTTGATTATTTGACTGATTTCAGAAAAAAGTCGATGCTATAAATAATGACTAAAATTTCAAATAAATAGTCTTTTATTATTACTTTTAATTATTAATTTAATTATTTAATTATTTAATTAATTATAATTTAATTTAATTAATTAATTTTTAATTATTAATTTTATAAAAATTAATAAATTATAATTAATTTAATTATTTTTAATTTAATTAAAAATAAAGCCGAATACACTTTGCATTCAAGATCAAAAAGTAATTTATCAACTTAAATTATCAAAAAATTTAAATCCTCATAATATGAAGTATTTTTAGGGAAGATTGCAGAAAATAAGCAGTATAATTTTTAAGCAGAAAATAATAATATTTTTTTTTATTTACATTATTATATCAAAAACGGAAATAACAATTCACATATATAAAGAAACATTTATTAATACTTATTTTTGTAAGAAAATTTAAGCCCTTATTTTTATATACTAATTAATGATAAAAAAGTAGAAAATGTAGAAAAAACTCAAAAGCTGTGAGATTCACGTATCCAAAGTTATTTAGAAACAAATAATAATTGCACATTTGTTCTTTAATTAAAACAAATAAAGAACAAATGTGTCAATTATTTTATATTGAAATAGAATCCTACTGCCCCTATCCACATTCCAGTCCAGATAAAATTGTAATTACATTTTAACAGGATGACAAAAAACCCTTAAGATGTCTTTAGAGCAGTTTCTTATTAATTATCTGCAAACCTGATGTGACATATATCATTAAAAATAAAATAAATTACTCCTTCGTTAAGTATCGCTTTATTTTGATAACAAATAATTCACTTTAGATTTTTTTTTTTTTAATTTAAGAAAGGATGATTTTATCGTACATTTTCTTTGACACCTTACGCTAATCAAATATTTTAATGGGAATATTTCGAATTTTCACTTCGTATTGCATTTTGTTCTTAATTAGAATTTGGCATATTATTGTGTCACATAAAAAAAAAAAAACCTAAGCT
Source organism: Caerostris darwini (assembly GCA_021605075.1). Classification (NCBI taxonomy): domain Eukaryota; kingdom Metazoa; phylum Arthropoda; class Arachnida; order Araneae; family Araneidae; genus Caerostris; species Caerostris darwini. The sequence continues at coordinate 94,690 of BPLQ01014533.1, forward strand.
TCAATGCTTCAAATTAAGTAGCATCCATATCTTTCTTACGCTTCAGAGAATTTACAGGTACAGCTAAACCCAGTTGTATGCTTTTGATTATGTTTTCAATTAAATATAAAATGTAATACACTCATTTCCATAAATTAAGGATAATGAAGTTCAGGCAAAGAGAGAGACAGAAGCCACACAAATTTGACATAATTGTAAAGTCTATTTATTAAACAAAAGGTAAAGAGCAAAAAAGGTGCTATATGTTTGACATAATTAATAAAAATTGCGATTTTTACTCCCTGGAGCAAATTTCAAAAAAGAACCTATTTACAAAAAACAGTATAACATGGTTAGTATGATGGTTAATATGGAGTATGTCTCCCGGACGATGCAATACAGGCCTTACAACGCCTAAGCATGCTGAGTATCAAATTATCAATCTGATCTTGGGGATATTACACCACTCATCTAGCAATGCCCTCCGAAGTTTCGGTTGAAAGGTGGGAGGGGGTTGACGGGCTGCAATTCGTCGGCCAAGCATATCCCACACATGCTCTATTGGATTCAAGTCCGGTGAGTATGCTGACCAATCCATACGGGTGATCATTACACTCTGAACATGCAAGTCAGTTCTGGAACCTAGAATAATTTCTCCCCAAACGAACCATCCTGCACCACCGTAACGGTGTCGTTCAATGGTGTTCTCTTGGTGGTAACGGGTACCTGGCGCTCTCCATATGAAAGTCCGGCGAGAATCAGACTGCAAACTAAACCTGGACTCGTCGGAAAACTTCACACCAGACCACTGTTGCGGTGTCCACAATGCATGCTCTCTACTCCAGGTTAATCGCAGACGACAGTGAGTTGCTGTAAGTGGAACACATCTGACAGGCCTACGAGCATATAGACCAACGTGCCCTAAGCGTCTGTACACGGTCTGCCTTGAAACTGTCGTACCGGTAGCTGAAGAGAGCTGACGAGACAGGTCTGATGCTGTGCTCCGTCTGTTTCTTTTGGCAGTAACTGCTAAATACCGGTCCTCATTCGACGTTGTAACTCGGGGACGACCTGTGCTGTAACATCTACTCACATTACCATCCTCTTGGAATCGTTGCCAAAGTCTGGAGATGACACTCTGGGCGATTCCAAGTTCCTCGGATACTTCCAGCTGGGTACGTCCACATTCCAGTCGTCCGATAATTCTACCACGTAAAAAATCATCCAAATGCTTCCTTTGTGCCATAACTATGCGGTTATTGCACTGAAAGGCTTTTAAAGCGCTTGTGAACAATTTTACTTCTTTGCCACCATTCCTTATATACCCTTCTCTTACACTCTCGTCATTGTGACGTACTATCCGCGCCATCTGGTGGTTTCCTGAAATTTGTATATTCTTCTTCAAGATGTGTGTGATAATTCTACACGTGAAATTTTTATTTTAGAGTTCAATTTCTGTGTGATTCTGAATTATCCTTAATTTATGGACATGAGTGTACTTTGTATTGTATGTTCGATTGTGGCTGATTAAAAATAGTAAAGAGGTTATACACAGGTGTCTTCAATAACTACAAAAATCATACTTCCTCGTAATTTGAAAACATTACATCTCGTCAAAGCCGCAGTTAAAGACTAATGATTGACACACGGAATGTATTAACATAAAGAAGAAATAATAATAATTATCCAAATTTTGTATTTTGTAATTTAATATGTATTTTGTAATTACTTAATTGATATATGTCTACCGTTCTTTAAATAACAGTAAAATAATTTAGATCCAATTAACAAATTTATGTAACCGAGAGAGTAAAATTGAAAATAAGTTAATCCAATAAAATAAGACAATTTAAAAAGTTAGACTGGTATAAACTGGATTACCTGGTGATAGTTTTTATGGTTCTTCGTACATAATAAAATAAGACAATTTAAAAAGTTAGTCTGGTATAAACTGGATTACCAAGTGATAGTTTTTAAGGTTCTTCGTACTTACGATATGCAAACGCAGGTAAGTTTTTTGACTTTATTTGCTACCTTTTTCACATCAGTAAACTGTTCTTGACATACAATAATAAACTTAATGTAATAACATATAGGTAAAAAAATTTTAATTTGTAATTTTATAATAGATATTTCATTAAATATATGTTACAGATAAATATAAATTTATCAAGAATTCCATTAAACTTATTAGTTTCTTAAAATTTTTAATATGATGGATAAACAATCATGCGTAAGTAATGCATATATATATGAACTTTTAAAAGAATGCAGACTCAACCAAGGGATGAAAAAAAAATTTAAAAGAAAGTAAAATTCATAAAAAGGAATATAATTTTTTTTAATTATAAATAATTAAAAAAATTAATAAAAATAATTCTTTAAAAAGAAAATATATCTAAATTGAAGAATGCACGGTATTTTGAACACACTCTTGACCATATTTCAGATGTTTGTATACTTTATTAAATTCAAGTTTATTAAGTTCAAATCTTAACATCATCATTAATTTCATTCTGCCAACCCCCTACATCCCATGCGATGAAATATTGGTAGAATTTTATTATTATATTAAATATAGTAATGAATAACTAAAACCATCAGTTTATTATAATTAAAACTTAATATATGTGCTAAACGAGGATAAAACTGAAAAATTCGTTTAAAAAATATGACAATTCAATGACAGATTCTAATAAACATCATTTTACTAAAACTAACATTTATTATGCATGTGAAAAATAGATTTTATCGTAAGGAAAATAATTTGAAATAGCATTATTTATTATAATATGTTCGCCTTGAAGTATTCTATAAATTTTTCTCAAAATATCTCATGACTTCTGCAGGTTGTTTAGCAAATATTTATTTATTAAAAATATATTTTTACTAAATAATTATTTAGTAGTGTTGTTCTTGAAAAGTAGCTTCCCCATGATATAATTGTCTGATTCAATTGCAAGAGGTTTATCTTTGTCGTCAACAAAGCCTTCAAATTTAAACATTAAACAGAGAAATACTCCTTTGTCTTAGATAAGCAATAGCTTTTTTTTAATGTCTTTGTAATGTTCATCAATATGATACTATTATTTTGCTTTAAACTAAACTAATGACTTAATCGGAAAATTAGTGTGCACAAAATAAATATTCCCAATTAATAGATTTGAGATATCACATTATTTATTTCATTTATCATGAAGTTTTGCTAATTAATTTTATCATAGTATTAAACCAAAATGTTGTGCAACAAGAAATTTTTTTAATAAAAATCTTTTCCTTGTTTACATATGATGCGGGAGATAAATTAAAAAATTTGGGAGATAAATTGAAAATTTGTTACAAAAAATATTGTCTCCATATTTACTGAATATCCTCATTCTCAATAAAAACCGACGTTTAGATATTTCACCCATAAATTAAACGTTAAAACGGATGTAATAAATATATAACGGCTGTGAGATTTCGTTATTAAATGAAATCTCACAGCCATCATATATTTATTACATCCGTTTTAATGTAAGAAACATCATACCTGTTATTTTCATTAATTGTTGAAAATTATATTTCAAAATATTATACTATAATAGTCAAATGCTTTCAAATTTCAATAATATTAATTATAAACTTTAAAATGAAGCTTAAAATTCTATATGAATCATCTTGTAGGGACATTCAGGAAAGAAATTTTAAAATGAAGCATAAAAGTGTGAAGTATTTGCTACCTTCTAAATATTGAAGACTCAATATTTAAGTAAACTAAATTTGAGCAATTTGTTAAAATTTTTAGATAACATTGTCAACTTGAATAATAATAAATCGATAACAAATCTCGTAATAAAATTTTTTATGCATCAGCTCTTTATTTATTTATTATAAAAAGCTGGCCTTAATTAGCCTATCTTTTACAGACGTGCACATGTGATCGTCACAATCATTTTCTTATCGACAATCAAGCATATTTCAGCGGCTAGAAAATCGACGCATGCATTAATCAAAAATGTCAAAGAATGAAAAAGTTGTTTGCAATCAGTCTCAACGCTTCTCATTAATATGATTCTGGAACTGTTTGTGATGATACGAATGAATTTTTGAGGTAAATATTTTGATTGTTACAAGATTATTATATCCAATATTGAGACAGGAAAAAAATTTCCATTTCTAATAAATTTTACTAAAACAATAAATTATATAGACTAAAAGAAATTATTATTTACCGAATTTGATTACGTAATTACAACTTTGAGAATATTTATTTCATTTTATTTATGTTTGTTCTCAATATAGTAACTTTCTGAATCGTGTAATTTAAAAAGAATCCAAAAACTTGATCTTTCTCAAATAACCTAAAATTTATTTAAAAAATATTATTTTATAAATATTTTTAAGAAAAATATTTTCAAAAACTCTTGCTTTATATTATAAACCTTTAAAATTTTAGCTTTTAAAGCATGTACATTTGTACATTGAACAACAATATCCTAAAATTTTACATATTTTATAACGTATAAATTAATAAATGATATGTTTTTTATTAGATTTGATTAATAAGAAATTCTGCTGTAATTGTTTAATATAATTTTTAACATCATTGTAACTTTTCCATAAGACTTTTTAAGGCATTTATTTTAAACCTTAAGTCATGAATTTCTTTAATACATATAAAAAATATTCTTAAAAATTAAATTAATTTATAAGGTTTGCTAATAAAATATTTTATAGTATTTCTTTATTTAAAAATATTATTTTTTTAAATTTAATTAAATAATTCCTCCTAAAATATTATATTTATAATACTTCTTCCATATAAAAACAATGTTATTAATATTTAATATATTATTAAAAACAATTTTAAAACAATATTTCAATAATTAAAAAATTATTCATTTTATTCTTAAAATATTTATATATTATGTTGACATTATTTCTTTTGTTTAAAAAATTATTTGTATATAAATAGTTCTTAAATTATTATTTTATTTATATAATTGAATAAAACGCATAATTTATATAGTTTGAAATATTTTTAGTTAGTTCTTTAATTCAAACAAAATATTATTCGTAAATGATTTTAAATGATTTTTAATACTATTTATTTGAATTGAAACAAAATTCTATTTAAGTGTAAGTTATCCTTAATTTGACGTGGCAATTGATTCTTTCATATATATTTTTTTTCTTTTATGTAATTTTAAAAATTATTAATATATAAATTATTATCGTTAAAAAAATGTTATGTAATTTAAAAATATATGCTTTATTCATAAGTACATTTTCTTCTTAAAAAATTATTTAAATAATTAAAATAAAATATGTATACATAAAAGTATTCTTCTTGTATTATTTGTAAGTTTCTCATTCTTTAATTAAAAGAAAATATTATAATTTTAAGTAATAAGAATATTTTTATATTATTTCTTTAATTCAAAAATTTTATTCGTATACAAGTTACTCATTTTTAAACATTTTTTTTTTTTATTTTTTTTTTTTTAATATATTAATCTTAAAAAAAAAAAAAAAAAAAAAAAAAAAAAAACACTTAAGCATATTTAATTTATTGCTCTTCAAATATTATCTTCATAAAATTTCTTAAACTTAAAAGTATTATTCATCAAAAAATGGTATTTTAATTTAATTATTTCGTTAATTTAAAAAAGGCAATTTTAGAAACATGAAGCATTTTAAAAAATATTATTTATTTATAAATAATTCTTCTTAAAATATATTTTATTTTATTTCATTACTTTAAAAATATTCATATATAATTTATTCATCTTAAAATATAATTCATAAAAAGGTTGTTCTCAAAATATTATTTTTATAAAATATATTTAGTTTAAAAATTAAAATTAATTATTTATTATTCCTTTTATTAGATTTAAATAATTTTTTTTGTTGTAACTTTAATTTTTCAAAACTATTCATATATAATTTTTTTCTATACCAGTTATATTTTCATTAACATAAAAAATTAATATTCTTTTATTTAATTTAAAAAAATATTTATACATATTATACATAAATCATTTGGTTTCTTTAATATAAAATAAATGTTATTCAATTAAACTGGTTGTCAAAATTATTACTTTAATTTAAAATAAAATATCCTTATACGAGTTATTCTTCTTAATTATTTTTTATTTATTTATTTATTTATTTTTTAATGTGACAGCATGAACACATTTAGTTAGGCTTCATTTTTAGATTTCATTTTTAAGAGAAATATTTCTTTTAATAGTTTCAAGTGTCCTGTGTTTTATTTCATTTAATATTTTTCATAATAATGCATAATTTATTCAGGAAGTAAATAAAAGAAAAATTAAAAACTTTTCAACCCTCACGATTTTCAAAATTTTTAAATGTTTCATTAGCATTTTATGAAATTTTTAAATTGCAGAATATACTTTTAAATTAAAACATACAAAAATATTTTTTTTAAATTTGTAGATAAAAAACATTTATTGATATTATTTTGCTTTCAGTTAAATAAATAATATATATTTTAAGAACAGATTATTTGTAAATTATAATTTAAGTAAAATAATAATATAAACATATTTTCAGAAATAATTTACAATAAATATTTTTTAATTAAACAAAAAAAAATTTTTTTAAGTGTATTGCTTATGAAATACCAAATCTTAATTATAATAAATTAACAATTTTAAAATTTTAATATCGTTTTATAATTATAATAACGTTTGCAATTTTTATAATTTTTATAATTTATTTTTATGAGCTTTTTGTACATATATTATACAAATATATATTTTTTTTCTTCTTTGAAAAAAAGTAGCAAAAAATGTACTTTGCACAAAAAGCAAATTGAAGTTTTTAAACAGGTCAATAATTAGATATTAAAGTGAAATTAGCAGTTGCTGCAAGAATGTATACATTTTTATGTTACGTAAGTCATCTAATTAAAATAAAACTTAAGCAAAATAATTGAGTAGTCATTAAATAATTTTATGGTAACTTTTATATCAGCCCAAACGATTGTTATCACTATTTTTACTACTTCAAAAAGGGACAAAATAGGAGAAGCACTGTGTTAAATGAGAAACCTTCAAATAAACATGCATTGCTATGTTTCAAATAAAGCTATGAAAACCGTTTTCAGTTTCGAGAAAACGTACAAAATCGAATGTGTTTAGGCTCAATATCTTGACAAATTTCCATTTCGAAAGAATTATTATTAATAATAATATGTTTTCTTCTTTTTACCACGATTACTGTAATAAAATAAAAACAGCATCGGTAATAAAACTTCACAAAACATAAGAAATATTGTTACTTAATGTAAAGCCACAGTAAAAATGTTTTTAATGAATGCTGTGAGACTAAAGTCGTTCGTCAACACTACGGCAAATGTGGTTATACAAGCACTATTTAAAAAGAAATCTGCAGAAGTAGTTTATTATGAAAAAATCTGATTGCTAATCAGCTCCTCGAAGATGATATTACAGTGGATCAGTTAAAGATCCAGGATATCAGCTAGTCAAGTTCGCTTCCGCTATTGACTTGTATTGCAGTTACTGTTTTTAAACAAAGGAACTCAATAGCGATTGTAGCTACCATGCGTAACACGTCTGACATTGATAACCAAAAACAGCATATTTAGAGTTTTTCTTGGTTCCTCACTTATGACAAGCAAATGTGGGGCATTCACTTAATGTCCTCCAGAAAGACACTATTCTCCTTTCACCTATCGGTAGATTGTTCGCGGTATACACAACAGGAAACCATGTTCATCACATATACACACA
>BPLQ01014537.1:0-19484 GCA_021605075.1 Caerostris darwini
GGAAATTAGGTATTGCGATTTTTAAGCTATGCTGTAATATAAACATGTATCTTTATATGTAGTAAACAAGGCGAATCATTACTGGATACAAGACCCCCTTCTTTTTCTAATAGAAAACGATATATATATATAGCAATAATAGAAAGCGCAATTAGGCCTCAAGGCTCTGTCCTTGCACCGCATCTCTTTACACTCTTCATGAATGATATTCCACAAAAAATCTAACATTACATCTTTAGCATTGGTGCCATGACACAGCCATCATTTCACAACACCGCAACACTATTTTCTCGTCAAGTACCTTCAAAATTACATTCACCTTCTTGAGTGCTGGCTTACTAAATGGAAAATCAAATTAAATGTTAGTAAGACTGAAGCAGTATTTTTCTCACACAAACGCATTCCTTCTCAAACTATCTCTATCTACGGAGAGAATGTTTCTGGTCAAAACAAGCTAAATATCTCGGTGTTATTCTCGATAAAAATCTCACCTATCTTCCACACATTATACACATCCGCGATAAATTCAATAAACTCATTCGTATCCTCTATCCTATAATTTGCCGTAACTCTCCAACCACCATAGACATTAAACTTCTTCTTTATAAAACTTACATGAGGCCTACAACAACATATGCTAGTCCGGTGTGGGGATCCGCTGCTAAGACCAATATTAATATTATTTGCCGCTTGCAAAACAAAATTCTTCGAATGATCATTAATGCCCCGTGGCTTTTCCGTAATAGTGATACCCACCATTCTCTCAAATTGCAAACAATTCCCCAATTTATTCAAAAGCTTGCCCATAACTTTTACTCGAATCTTCCAAATATTCAAAACGATTTAATCAAAAGGCTCCCAGATTATGACATCCAAAATCCCAAAAATGCTAAACGTCCTCGAACTTCTCTCATAATTGATTCCACTTCCCACCCCTGTCTTGTTCCCGCCTTATTTTACCCAATGCGTTTTCGCAATCATTTCTACTTAAGTTGTACTTCTTTTTATTTTCTATATTAATTCCATCTGTTTACTTGTATATATCTCGAACCGTTTTCTTCAACTCTGCTTATTAATTATTTTTCTTTGTTTTTTCTATGTTTTATATTAAATATAAAATGAAGGAATAAAAATGAATAAAATAAAAACCTTCCTTGGTTAGTTTAGATTACTTCAAAACTTTATGTGTCTCTTTCTTTTAATTCTTTATATATATGTCTATTATATATCTGGGCAAGTCACCTATTAGTCTTTACCTGCTTTGTTTTTTTCATGTATTATATCAAAACATCAAAGGACTCAAACCCAAGATAGAAGCTAGCGGCTGCTTTGCAGCCAAGGTGCTTCACACCAACACAAATCAGCGCACTAGAATTTAAAGTTCTCTGATTTTGTTAGTTTATGAATCTATCTAAGTTGCCCATTTAAAAATATCTTATAAAATGTCAATTTTCTGTGTTTAAAGAAAAATATTCCTACAATTAAAACTTTGAGTTAAATTATTTTGAATATATAAAGCAAAGGAGTTATTAGCCCATATGTTACAAGAAAATCATCATTATTAAGTTGAATATCGATACTAATTCATTCATTTGAGTGTATCATATCTGTTGAGATCAACAAAATTTCTTGATTAACGAGTAGTTTTTAATATACAAAAGATGATATTGTATATATTAATAAATATTAGATTGTGACTGATATATGATAATGACGAGTCTGATATATGATAATGATGAGATAATGACTTCAAGAGCTACTCAGATTTACTATTTGTCAAATAGTAATAAAAATATAAACGTGTGATTTTTAATACTAATAATTTGATAAAACTTTATTCGTAGAGGCCTGAATTGCCAATTTCATAATTTATATCGTATACTAATGAGAAAAGTAAATTTTATAAATATATTTGTTCAAATTTTAATTTTGTTGAAGCATAATTATTAAAGTAAAAAGGTTTATTTTGTATAAGGCTATCTTGAATAATAGAGAGTTTTTGCGTACCATGCGTTAGGTACAGTAGGATCCGTTAGTTTTCTCCCTAGCGCGCATTACTCGGAAATTATGTTTCTATGAGCATGCGCGCTAAACTTTAACGCGTCCTACATAACGTACGGTATGCTAAACTTTCTCTAATATACCACAAGGGAATCGACGATGTAAGAAAATGAATATAATTAAATAAATACATTTTTTAAATCCTGATTCAGTGATAAATTTAAAAGGATGATATTTTTCTGGATGTATTTTAAGATCTAATATGCAAAAATATAATGTTTGCCTGTATTTTAAAACAATACAAAAAAATTTAATACATTTAAAAAATATTGAGCAATGATATTTATAAAAAATAATTTTTGGATCAGGTAAGTTGCTATTATTATTTGAGTGTGCATAAATCATAATAAAACGTTAATGCTAATAATTTGATAAAAAGTTTATTCGGCAAGATTTTTTCTAATATTAAAAAATATACTTTTTTTGAGCTGCTTTTATACAACAGAAAAGTGCATAATAATATAATAAAACTTATTTGAATTATTTAAATATGTGCATATATATATATATATATATATATATATATATATATATATATATATATATATATATATTATATATATATATATTATATATATATATATTATATATATATATATATATATATATATTATATATATATATATATATATATATATATTATTATATATATATAATTATATATATATATATATATATTATATATATATATATATATATATATATTATATATATATATAATTACAAGAAAATAGTAGGATAATTCCTATTTATTTAAATACAAAAAAAAAAAATTCTTTGTAAAACAGACGTAATAACTTGTTTTTCTTTACTTTTATCATTATTTTTTTTTCAGTAATTGATGTAAATTTTATTTTGAAATTGACTAAAATTGAGATACAATATAAGTGTTTAGTAAATAAGTCTTTTGAGTAAATAAGTATAAAATTGGGATTAAGCAATAAATTGAAAAGAATAAGATTCCTTCTGGTTATATTATAGATTATGTAAAAATATAATATTTTTCTGTATTTTAAGGAATACAAAAAAATAAATAAATAGGCATTTAAAACAAATACTGAGCTACTACTTTCTTGGATGAGATAAATATTTGAGTGTTTATAAATTATAATATAAAGCTAATGTTAATAATTTGTTGGAAATTTATTCGTCAAGATTTTTTTAATATTTTTATTACTAAAAATATTCCTTTTTTAGCAGCATACAACAGAAAACTATATAATAATAATATAATAGAATTTATATGAGTTATCTATCTCTCTTTATCACTCTCTCTTTCTTTCTCTCTTTATCTGTCTCTCTCTTTCTCTCTATTTATAAATTAACATTCACAAAAATGAGTAGGAGAATTCTCGTTTATTCAAAAATAAAAATAAAAAATCTTTGCAAAAAAGGAGTAATAACTTGTATTTTATAATTTTATTATTATTTTTTTGTAATAATTAGACTTAATTTTAATGTGAAATTGATAAAAATTAAATACAACACCACATGTTTCCTATTCTTAAATAAAAACATTACGATTACAACAGTTCACTACTCAGATTTTGCATCATATTAATTATATCCTAGTTTAATTAAACTGTTGTATTGTTGTTAATCTTGACGTACAGATAATTGCTTTGAAACTAATTAAATAATTAATGATAAAATTATCTCACAAAGTGTTTGCAACAATTAATAACGATGAATGAAGCAACAATAACAAACTCTTTCTGAACCACTGAATATTAGATTATCCAATCCAGTCAATACTAAGTATTTGAGATAGGGAAAAATAATTACCATAGAAATAATCAACCCCATATGCTACAGCATCAATTTATACATGAACATTATTAAATGGTTTTCGCGTTTTTAAATAAACGCTTGTATCGGGAGAATTAACGTCAAAAATAAATGCTTTAATAAATCATTGATAACTAAACGGTTTTCTTACTTTGGCAACAGTTGTTAGACTAAGATTAAATGATTTTCGTACTTTGGCAACAGTTGGTAAAGTAAGACTAAATAATTTTCTTACTTTGGCAACAAACAGACAGACAGACAGTTTGACATTATTAAGGCATTTTGGTAGCGTTAGCCTCCATATACCTCTATCTTGATGGTTCCTTTGGAGGTAAATGATAAGATAAATGGCTTGTTTAGTAAATGAAGTGAAATAAAAATAAGAAATAAAAAAATAAAATATGGGAATAAAATCAACATATAGAGAGAGCTGAAAAAAATATTTATTTATTTAGTATGTTTAGAGAGGTGCGCGGACGTTTTTTGTTGGTAGGTAGCGTTATGTTACATTCAGGTATGGGAATTAGACATGATTATTCATAGATGGTTGATTGGCTAAGCCATTTAGAAGTAAGTAGAGTTTGTCTGCTGGATTGTTAGCAGTTAGTAGTTGGTTGAAAATATTATCTATATTGTTATTTCCTGCAAATATGTTAATAAATTCTTTGAGGATATATACATTGGCAACAGTTGGTAAAGTAAGACTAAATAATCTTCTTACTTTGGCAACAGTTAGCAGAATAAGACTAAATATTTTTCTTACTTTGGCAACAGTTGGTAGAGCAAATCTTCTGCTTTTCGCTTTTCCTCTAGATAATCCGCGGTTCTTTCTTCCACTAGTGCTTCTAAGTTGTTGGCATACTGTTCCATTCGGGACAGTAAATTGTCCAAGATATTTCCACTGTCATTGTCCCTGTAATACAGGAAGATTTATGTATTTCAGAAAATAATTACAATAAATATTAAAAAAAAATATATGCAATGTAACGTCTCGGTGTATACTAGACCTGTAAAGGTTTCAAGAAGAGACACCTTTCAGAATCATGGAACACTTTTAGTTTTTTTATTTAAAAAAGCATATATATATATATATATATATATATACAATCAAGAGCCAAAACATTATGACCGCCCCTACATTTTGCAATGAACTCGCCTGGATGATGTGGAAGGCACGTGATCAGGTGGAAGTGGTATTTAACTTGGTATTAAGGGGTGGTATTAATCCATGCCAAGGCGGGTTGAAGCTGTGTTGCGCGCCAATGGTGGGCCAACTCGTTATTGACAGGTGGTCATAATGTTTTAGCTCTTGAGTGTACATTCCTATCTTCTATGAATGAAATGCCAAAACTCTTCCTGTGAAAAAAAATTGCTACAACTATGTGGTATTTACAGCTACAAAGTATAAATTATAAAAGTAACACCACAATCCCATAGAAATCATTATTACAAAACTTTCCAATATTACGGCTATCTGATATAAAAGAAGATAAAGCTTATATTCATCAAAAACTTAACCATACAGCAGAATAAATAAAACAGAAATGTAGTTAAAAAGATAATTGTATAAAATTATTATATTTAATGAATTCTAATTAAATAGTCCTAATATATAGCCTTAATATTAATTAATTAGGGCTATTATGCTTCCAATAATGAGGCTATCATATAAAAGAAAGATAAATCTTATCAAAAACATAATCATATAACTAAATAACTAAAGCAGAACTGAAGTTGAAAAGATAATTGTATAAAATTATTATATTTAAAGAATATTAAGTAATATTAAGACTACTAACCTTAATATTACTGCTGCTCACATATAAGCGACGATAAAAATTATATTCATCAAAAACCTTAACCATGCATCAAAATAAATAAAGCAGAAATGAAGTTAAAAAGATTATATAAAATTAATATCTTTAATGAAGCCTAATTAATATCAAGGCTATTATATATAAGAGAAAATAAAACTTATATCCATCAAAAACTTCATCATATAACAAAATAAATAAAACAGAAATAACGTTTCAAAAGTAATTCTATAAAATTAATATATTTAATGTATATAAAACAAATAATATTAAATAATCTGAATACAAATACAAAACAGAACAGAAAAATTATACTTCAGATAAATCGGTATTCAATAAAGATAACATTCATTCATTAATATAAACGTTACTTCCAATTTAAAGCATTAATTTACAGAAATCTAAAAATATTAATAATATTTGACGAATATTGAAGTGTTATTGTATCAAAGGATGACATATATATTACGATTTAAGATTTATTATTTCTAAATCTAATAAAAAAAGGTTAATAATAAAGAAAAGTAGTTTTTATCCACTCATCCACGTTTTTATTAAATTTTCTGATTCAATCTTTTACATGGTCATACATATTTTATCAAACAACTTCAAGAGAGGAGAAAATGAAATTAATTTTCTTACGAATCTCTTTTCATCGCTAAAAATATATAAATATAAAATTAAATTTAATTAACTTTAAAATGAAATCGTAGGATTTTTTTATTATTTTTAAAAAAAAAAATGTTTTGTTATGTTTAAAATTTTAATGTTCTTCCTAAACCAGCAATGTGTAGTTTTCGTATTTCGAATTTAATTATAATTCTTGATTCCAACTTTAATTATAATTCTTTAAAATTTGTAATAAAAGAAGAAATATATCATTTGCTGAGAAGATGAACATGTATAAATTATACTGCACAAAAGATTATATATTATTTTCATGTATGACGGTATGGTTAAATTGAAGTGTTTTAACTGTTTTTTACATTTATTAGTTTTTTTTTTCGCTAAGTTCGTCGTAATATTATAAGGCTTAGATGGGAATACTCATGAGATTGCTAAAAATTAAATAATTATTTTACTTCCACTTATAATTATGAAAGAAACAATTGTACTTTTGTACAAAATTTTTTAAAAAATTGCGTAATTATTTTCTACTTTCAATTTTAGAAGGTACATTACTTTTATTTATAACATTTTGTACATTATATTAAAATTTTTAAAAATCATTATTAAAAGTATGTAAAATTAATTTTACTTTAATGAATTCAATAATATTACAAGAGTTTATTCTTATCCAGAATGTATAGAAAGTAAAAATAATTATGCATTTATATTTTAGTGTGAAGGATCCTAAAAATTAAGATACATAAGTATTCTTTCAACGTTTAATTTAAAAATATTAAAAGATGGCCTCTGTTTCTCTGTTTTTTTTAAATTTCACTATCACTTTCTTGGGAAATTTTAGCCTTAATTTATAGTAGCATTTTTCCCACGGGAAGAGTTGTGACGTTTAATTCCTAGGAAAGAGGCATGTATATTCTTTGGCAAATGCACAATAACAACTTGTCATTAAAATCAGACGGCATATAAGCAGTGTAATAGATATTTATACTACATGTAATTAGTGTCTTGTTCTAATGAGAACAACATGTCCCTCAAATCTAACTGCAGATATTCTATGTCATGGATAATGAGGCCATCTGAAATTAGCTATTATCTGTGCGACCTTCACAGGTTGAAACAATTATTGATAGAATATGAACTACACCATGAGTCGTTCCATCATGATTAATGAAAAACTGTGTGCTAAGAAAATATCTATTCCAATGAAGTGAGGAAACAGATCCCTCCCTCCCCCTGATGGATTTTCTTAAAGAGAGGTTTGTGGAGAAGAGGGGAATTCTGCGAAGAGTTGCCAACCAAAAGTGTTGTTTGTCTTTTTTTTCTGAAGTGACAGAACAGACCGGAGATTCCGCCTGTTTCTAAAATAAGCCTTTTGTGGTTTCGTGTATCAAATAGTGTGATAACAGGTGTGTGATGTGAAGTGATGAGGTCTGGTGAAATACATTCGACGTAGACTCGAGAATTCTGAAAATCTCTGACTTTGGTGTAAACTGCACTTGTGATAAAAATTATCTTTAAATTTCACTTTTTATGTAGAGTTCTGTTTATATAATGTTTATAAATAACAATTAAAGTTTTCCCTTGAATCTGAATGTGTCACGCTTCTTGAAGCCGTTGTAGGTCTAGTAAGGCCGAGACGCTACAAAGTATATGTATATTAACCCATTTTCTCTTAATGATTTTAAGATTCATTCACCAAATAAAATTTGCAATGATTCCTATTAACCTTGTGTTCTATTTTTTCTCATAACCATCACTCCTTGCTTTCCCATAATTAGATGCTACATTAACACTTATGATTGTGAATTCTCTCCTTCTCCATTCTGCAATATACTCCTGGAAGCACTTTTAGTGATTTGTTTTTGAATTTAATTCACTGTTTTCAGACGCCTCGCAACTTTTGTAGCTGTTGGACGAGCTGATCTTCCCTCTCTTGTAGTCTACCTGAATTAAACCAGAACTCCTTAAATTCTTTAAATATCCTAATAAAATGTTGAAAGATTCATGACTTCGCTGTTTTCGGTTGATTCTATTTGGCCTTTGACTACAATTTGCAGCAGCAACCGAGCAAATAGAGCCTGATGGCCGATTAACTAGTGCTCTGGCACTCGTTGCCACAGGGATCATGTCTCGGCGTTGCTAAGGATGTTTGGCATAGTTCAGAATCCATTTTAAATCGTAGGTCCCTGGCTTAAAAGGTGGGCTGACAAGTTCATAGGCTGACACATAGATGTCGCTACTAGTATTAAATCCATATAATGTTTAGTTAGCCATAACCTTCAAAATACACGTGTTTAAATTTGACAGCTGTTGTACTCTTAGTATGTGAGTTATAGCATTTTTAGTGTTCATCATGTGCAGTCCACTCGGCTGACTATCGATTGGACTCCGGTGTGAAATGATGGAGCCATGTTTCATCCATTGTCACATATCGACGCAAAAAATTCGGGTTTTATTACGATTGAACATCTCCCAAACACTGCTTAAGAATTATCCATTCGTTGTTGTTTTGGGTCGATTGTGAGCTCTGCGCGGCACCCACTTTGAACAGAGCTTTCGCATATCCAAATATTCATTCACGATATGTCAACACGTTCCTTTTGATATCTTTAGGTCTCAGCTATCTCAATCCACTTCACTTTACGGTTATCAGAAATTATTTTGTGGAATTTTTGATGTTTTCGTCGGTAACATCCTCTTTGGGGCGTCCACTGCATGCATCGTTCTCGGTGCTCATTTCGCCTCGTTTAAATTTGGCAAAACCACTTCTCTACGGTAGATTTTCCTGGTTCAAAGTCCGAATAATGTTTATCGAGCCAAGCCTTGGTTTCAATAGTATTTTTTTTTTCGCCGAAAAGCAGTGCTTTATTAACACACGAAATTCCTTTTTATCCATTTTTTCAAACTAACAAAAGATGCTTCACTAAAAAGGCTATAACTAACATACTAATAGTGCAACAGCTGTCAAATGTATACACGTGTCCTTTAAAGGTTAGGGCTAACTAAAACTCGGATGGATTTAATACTAGTAGCGCCATCTATGTGTCAGCCTAGGAACCTTTCAGCCCACTTGTTATATGAATGTCGAGTTCCAGTGTAATATTACCGTGGAGCGTTTAACATAGGGCCTACAACATCACCCAGTAAAAATATAGCTGAAGTTTCAGAATCGGCCAATAGGCAGACGGCCATGGTCATGAAGGTATTGTACTGTTGAAGAAGGACCTAGCTTAAAACATTTACATATACGCGTTTAAGAGATTACTTAATAAATTAAAGTAACAAAAAGAGTTTTAGATAATGCATTAAAATCATGTTATTTTAATTAATTAATAATAAAAAATCAATTAATTTATATAGAGATTATACGTATTTAAACATATGATTCGGTTGTAAAAATGTTGCTTTTTTTTTACTTTTAAATTTAATATGAGTTGAAAAGTACGCTATAATTATTTTTCCTACTAATCCTAACTATTACTTAAATTGCTCACAAATCTAATGTATCACCTTAACATTTTAATGATAATCTGAACTCTTCCAAACTAACAATTACAGCGAATTAGCTTTTAAATTACTCTAATTAGCGTCCTTTCCGACGACGAAGAATAAGAGATTATTTTATAGCGGGTAAGCTTCTTCTGTGGAAAATTGTGTGACTAATTTAAGTAATTACTTGTTGAGGCGGCGTATGATGGACTTGAGGGCCTGGAAATCCGGTCTCTCGGTTGGATCCTCGGTCCAGCACTTCTTGATCATGTGTATAACTTCCTCATCGCAGGAGTCCTTTTCTAGGTGAGGTCTGAAGGGGTTTTTCTGGGAATTTTTCACGTTGTCCACGATTTCTAGAATGAAAAAAATCCTTTATTGGACTTTTTTGTGGCTGATAAACTTTTATTATTAATTTTCGTAACTTATGATAGTACTAATTAAAAACAATTTCTTTAAATTATTTCTTGATTGTCTTTTCGAGGTAAAATTGCTGCATGAAAAAATTTACAGCATAAAATATATAATAGAATTTGGAGAAACAATTTTAGAATTGGAAATAATTAAATAATTTAAGAAATAATTTGGAGAACATTTTGCCAAACCGGATAAACTTAATTAAGGGAGATATTGAAAGGATCTTGAGTAAAAAGCTTTGATGTTAGGAAAAATACCTACAGAAATATCTTATTACGGAAAATTTAGTGATAATTCAAAATTTAATAAGAATGTGAATTTCAGATGTGAGGAAGTTACCATAACATACTATTGTCTTCTACAATTTTCATACATTACAAATTTTACAATGTTAATTAAGCATGCTTAAATATTTCAAAAAAAAAAATAAATAAATAAATAAACTTATACGTAATATGATAACAAAAGTCGCTGACGTCCTTATTGTTTTTCTGCATTCCATTATGTTGCGAATTTGCTTATACACAAATGTAGACGCTTATATACAAGATGCTTATATACAAATGTACATGCTTTTACACAAAATGCTTATATACAAATTTAGATGCTTACATAAAAAATGTTTATATACAAAATGCCCAAAGAACGTTAGGTTCTATATATTTAGATATATGGGTAGCATGTTTCCTGTACATGAATAACACTGATGAAAATCATGAAATAGCGCAATGCCCATGAAAATATACAAAGGTGTTTCTGAAGGATCTTTACTCAAATCTTTGCAGTTCCGAGGTTAACTAGAGAATGCATACCTCTGATCTTATTTTATGACAAAAATTGTACAATTTCACGAATGTTTCAAACAGTTTTAATTCAAAACAGTTGCAGATCTACAGAAACATGTACTACAAAAATTTTAATTTCTTTTGCACACAAATTGTATAAGACATAGATCAACAAAATTTAACAATTATTTTTCTAATGCTCTAATATGAACAAAAATAAATACTAATGTAGAAATTTACCAAACTATTATTTCAGTTTCCTTATAAAAAATAGTTCTTGAAAAAATATTCTTCACTTTATCAAAACACTTATTTCATTTTTATTTGCAGTAGAATTTCAATTAAGCACTAAACCTTTCTCAAAAACCATGCCCTATTATAAAAAGTCAAGATTTCAGAAAAAACATTTTTTTCTTATAATTTAAAGCAATATTATTTTTCCAGGTTAGGGAAGAAGAAATGTTTGTATAATTAGTTTCATAAGTATAAAAATTGTCTTAGAGAAACGAAAAAGAACTTTCAACGTATTCAGATTCCTTATTACTACATTCCTACATACTACTCCTGCATAGCCCTAAAACACATATTAGCTGTCGACTGTATGTTTGAAAGGGTAGACATTCTTTCAGAATCTCAAGCACTCATCCAATAAATTAGCTCTATTGAATACCTATTGACAACTCAGATTTTGCAAAGTCAAGAATTGTTGAGTACTCTCACTTTAAAGAGGAACCAAAAAGGTTCTTCAGTGGTTAGCTGGCCATTATGGTCTTTTGGGGCAATCAACAAGTGGACTTCCATGCAAAAAGTGGTGCCAGCTTACTGCAACATCATAATACATCATAATTGACATGAATCATATCCTAACAGCAATATGCTTGTTATGCCAATATGCCTAAATACTCAACAATCTTGAATATGCTGATGTAAATGAGTAAACCAACTGTGGTCTCATATATTCATGAAAGTGGAACCTTTGTTTGTAAGACCGTTAAGCGGCTTATCTATTGCCTTCAGCTGATCTGTACCTTATGCGTATGACTGTTTGCTCTGAAATCGCATGCCGATTTATACTCTTCGTACAATGGCATTTTCCATGATATAATATGAGGTAATTGTTTGTCGTAGGCTATGACAGCCAGCGCCATCTATCGCTTTTTAATGACGTCTTGGATTTTGGATTTCTTTGCGATTAAGTGGTATTTGTGTGTTATCTTCCTCTTCTAATCTATTCCAATAATTTTGAGACATCATGTGTACAGCTTGCATGAATTAATTTCATTCTGTTCATATTATAAATCTATCGTGCTGGCATATGTATTATAAAAAATTGCTTAAGAAACTGGCCAACAGACACCAAAAAAAATAATTATTTATCATTTGAATGAAGAAATTTTGAAACGTCAAAATATTTATGGTATTTAACTTTAACTTAATTGTAACATTTATATTAGTAACTCTTGGTAATTGTAACATTTATATTAGTAAAAACTCAATGCCTGGGGCGGACTCGAAATTAAACGATCAAAAAGCAATATATTGCTCCTAAAAAAATACCAACTATTGCATGATCATAATTTTTACCTTTTTTCTTATGTAACGTAAGAGAACCACACATAATCTTTTATTGATGACGGTCGATACGATGATAATAATAATACAACAGCAAGAAGAAAATCAATTTGCAATCTCTTAAAGGTCAGGATAAAGACATTATTAGACAGAAAGATATTCCTTGCTTCCCCAAAATTAACTGTTCCAAATTTATTTCATCGCCATCAAAGTAATCTTCTCCGGACACAATGCACTAATGCAACTTATTTTGAAATTCTGAATCATGGTAAACAGTCATCGGCAGGGATGGCCTTCAAAGCGCGCGGCGATTCACGTTGAATCTCTTCAATCGACTCCAAACGGTGTCCGCGAAGTGGTCCTTAGAATTTAGGGAATTGCCAGAAGTCGCACGGTGTGAATACGATGTAATTTTATAAACACGAATCATATATCTTAATAATTTATAACATTTTATACTTAATGCAATAAGATAAATGTTATTCAGGTATGGATATTGAATAAATATCTCGAGTAAAATACTTAAGAAATATTACTACCAAGGTAATCAATGAAAATAATCCAAATAAAAACGATCAAAAAGCAATAGATCGCTCCTAAACAAATACCAACCATTGCATGATCATAATTTTTACCTATTCTTATGTAACATAATATTTTTCCAGAACCACACATAATCTTTTATTGATGGCGGTCGATACGATGACAACAATAATACTACAGCAGGACAAATCAATCTGCAATCTCTTAAAGGTCAGGATAAAGACATTATCAGATATACGAAAGATATTCTCAGCTTCCCCAAGAAAAGCACTTGGACATCCAACCTGACAAAGAAGCTCTAGAATGGGGAAGGACCAATAAGAAGATCGTTCGCTTGTCCAATGAATCCATTCTCTAATCCTATTGATGTACTTGATTGGTTTATTTCATCTGCGGACCGCCCATTTACGTCATAATAGGAACCGGATTGAAATCATTTAAGCAGATGGAAAAAATAAATAGTTGGATAATGGATAGCAGAAGTCGACCCATTAATAAAAGGCACGCAACAAGTGATTTTAAGTACCGCTGTGTAATTGTCGTGCAGTGCTTTCTTCTTATGCTATTTTCGTTTCTTAATATTCAAAGATACTCCAACCATATACATATATTTATTTTTAGTTGCATCATTATTTCAAATGTAATAAATTTATTTTGTAAATTTTTATGGCATCCATATTTTCAACAAAAAAAAAAAAAAAAAAAAAAAAAAAAAAACCAACAGAATTTTTAATTATTATGACTTAATTTGATTTCGATTTTAACGAACATCTTAATTTAATTATGTCTACGGTGGCCTGATATCAGAGTGGCTAACGCTCTGTCGCTCGTTACTACAGTTTTCAGGTTCGAATCCTGGCGGTGTCATAAATGTTTGTAATGCTTCGTAATCTACTTTAAACCGTAGGTCCTGGTCTAATAGGATCTTAGAGCGTTGCGGGGGTGGTGTTACTCGTGTCCGTAGCATATCTTCAATCTACATGTGCTTCCTGGGTAGTGGTAAATGAGTAACAGCGGTGCAACTATCGCTTACGGTATAAAAATTAACTGTTTCTGTATTGACAGCTGCGTTATAACACTTTAATGAATTCGGCTTCTTAACATTTGGCATTTTTAATACAATGCAATAGCATACCCAGATAAAGTTATAAAAAGTTTAGATAAACCTGATCAAAAATATTTAAAAATAAAAACAAAAAGAATCATGATAGAATACAATAAATATATAGGTTCTATTATGTTATAGATTAAGTATATGCCCGTTATGGTATTACGTTATAGGTATGCCGTATATAAGTATTCGTGTTAGTAGAATTGAATAAATATCTCCAGTAAAACACTTAACAATTATAACTATCAAGATAAACATGAAAACTAATCCAGATAAAAATGATCAGAAAGCAATAGATCGCTCCTAAACAAATACCAACGATTGCATGATCATAATTTTTACCTATTCTTACGTAACATAATATTTCTTCAGAACCACACATAATCTTTTATTGATGGCGGTCGATACGATGACAATAATAATACTACAGCAGGAAAATCAATTTGCAATCTCTTAAAGGTCAGGATAAAGACATTATTAGACAGAAAGATATTATTCGCTTCCCCAAGAAAAGCACTTGGACATCCAACCTGACAAAGAAGCTCTAGAATGGGGAAGGACCAATAAGAAGATGGTTCGCTTGTCCAATGAATGCATTCTTTAATCCTATTCATGCACGTGATTGGTTTATTTGATCTGTGGACCACCCATTTATGTCATGGAAGGAACTGGATTAAAATCATTTAAGCAGATGGAAAAGGAAATAGTTGGATAATGGATAGCAGAGGTCTACCAATAAATAAAAGGCATGCAACAATTGATTGACACAAAAAAAAAAAACCCAACTTTAACACTAAGTAATACATAACACTTAGTTATTTCTATTCTTAGTAGTTATAAAATAACATATTGATCTTATTTTGCGTTTTTGAATCCATTTTTTTTAACATTTTTCATTCTCAATACATTAAATTATTATAGCCAGTTTAAGTTATAAAACGAATACATAAACCTGATAAAATATTTAAATACAAAACAAATAAAGTATCATGACTCAGTGTATGATAAATATATATGTTCAATTAGGTTATAGGGTAAGTTTATATATGCTGTTAATCAACTTTTAATACAGTTATCAACTTTAAAAACAAGTTTGTTACTTTCGAAAACAATTACAGTATAATAATAATACTTTTCAGGAAGTATAACAATAATTTTTTAAGATTTTAGTTTTGCAAAAAAAAAAAAAATCTGTTTGAACATATATCTTTATTTAATTCCATAAAAGCGAATCATATATTTTTTCTTCCATTTATAACACATTATACTTAATGCAATAAGATAAATTTTATTCAGTTATGGATATTGAATAAATCCTCTAGTAAAACACTTAAGAAATACAGCTATCAAGATAAACAAGGAAACTAATCCAGATAAAAACGATGAAAAAGCAATATATTGCTCCTAAACAAATACCAACCATTGCATGACCATAATTTTTACCTCTTCTTATGTAACTTAATATTTCTTCAGAACCACACATAATCTTTTATTGATGAGGGTCGATACATTCATAATAATAATACTACAGCAGGAAAATCAATTTGCAATCTCTTAAAGGTCAGGATAAAGACATTATTAGACAGAAAGATATTCTTAGCTTCCCCAAGAAAAGCACTTGGACATCCAACCTGACAAAGAAGCACTACAATGGGAAGGGCCAATAAGAAGATCGTTCGGTTGTCCAATGAATGCATTCTTTAATCCTATTGATGTACTTGATTGGTTTATTTGATCTGCGGATCGCCCATTTACGTCATGGAAGGAACCGGATTGAAATCATTTAAGCAGATCGAAAAAGAAATAGTTGGATAATGGATGGCAGAAGTCGGCCAATAAATAAAAGGCACACAACAATTGATTTTAAGTACCTCAATGTTATTTATTGATTAACGCTGTGCTTTTTTCTTATAATGTCTTCTTTTCTTAATATTCAATGCTATATTAACTACATAATTACATTTATTTCTATTTATGCATTATTTTCTACTGTAATAAATTTATTTTTCTAAAATTTAATGACATTCGTATTATAAATTTTAAAAAGAATCAGAATTTTGAATAATTATGACTAAATTTGTCTTATATTTTAATTTGCATCTAAATTTATTTATCTAGAGGGGTTAATTATTATTATTCTTCATTGGCGCAACAGCTTTAAGGTGGGTCAAGGCTACCTGCCTACTGGCAGATTTCGAAACAGGAGATGGTCTTACGGGGTTGAGATTTCGGCCCTATGTCCAACGCACTACAGTCCTATTAGATTATCGCCTGATTGCAGAATGTTTAGCGCTCTGGCGCTCGGTACCACAGGTTTCGGGTTCGCTTCCCGCTGGTGCCATGGATGTTTGTAGTGGTACGGAATCTACTCTAAGCCGTAGGCCCGGTTTTCACAGACTGTTGGGCGTGGAACTGACAACGTTACCCCGTAAAAAAAGAAAAGCATCCCTCGCCTCGAAATCTACCAGTAGGTAGACGGCCTTGGCCCGCATTAGGCTGTTGAGCTGATGATGATGATGATGAATGTTCAGATATATTTAAACCATATAAATGCATTTATACATCATTATTTTCAAATATATTAAATTTAATTTTTAAATTTTAATAGCGTTCATAATAAAATATATGGAGAATTGTCACTTAATTTATTTTAGATTTTAATGTGCACCCGGAATTTTTATTTATAATTAATAAATAAATAATTAAGATACATACAGATTAGTTAAATATAGATAATTACATTTATTTATTTTATTTTTTTTACTCAAAACAATTTCCATTGATATCTATGCAAAATTGAACAAAAGACTGGCTTTTTGACAATATGCTAGTTTATGCCATTACATTCGTTTTTTAACAGTTGGCATTCTCTATACACAACAGTAGTATATCCAGATAAGGTTACAAAACATTTAGATGAACCTGATAAAAATATTTAACGATAAAACAAGTAAAGAAGCATGATTCAATACAATAAAGTTTTAAGGTCAATTACGTTATATATGCCGTTAATCAACTTTTACTGTAACCATCACCTTTAAATACAATTTTATTATTTTCTAAAACATTTGCAGTACAACAATACTTTTCAATATTTTTCAGGAAGTATCACAACGACTTTCAATATTTTTCAATATGTACAACAATAATTTTTGAAGATTTTAGTTTTGCTATACTAATTTCATTAAAGAGAATCATATGTTTTATCAATTTATAACATATTATACTTAATGCAATAACATAAATGTTATTCAGTTATCGATATTGAACAAATATCTCGAGTAAAACTCTTAATAAATATAAATATCAAAATAAACAAAGAAACTAATCCAGATAAAACCGATCAAAAAGCAATAGATCGCTCCTAAACAAATACCAACCATTGCATGATCATAATTTTTACCTATTCTTATGTAAAATAATATTTTTCCAGAACCACACATAATCTTTTATTGATGGCGATCGATACGATGATAATAATTATACTACAGCAGGAAAATCAATTTGCAATCTCTTAAAGGTCAGGATAAAGATGTTATTAGACAGAAAGATATTCTTAGATTTCATCAGAAAAGCACTTGGACATTCAACATGACAAAGAAGCTGTACAATGGGAAGGGCCAATAAGATCTTTTTCTTGTCCAATGAATGCATTCTTTAATCCTATTGATGTACTTGGTTGGTTTATTTGATCTGTGGACCGCCCATTTACGTCATGGAAGGAACTTGATTAAAACAATGTATACATAAGACATAAAAGAAAAAAGAAGTAGTTGGATAATGGATAGCAGAAGTCGGCCCATAAATAAATGGCACGCAGCAATTGATTTTAAGTACCGCTGTGTTATTTATTGCAGCACAATGCTTTATTCTTATATTATTTTCTTTTCTTACTATTCAAAGATACTACAACCATATAAATACATTAATTTTTAATTTACGCATTGTTATTTTCAACTTTATTAAACGCCTATTTTAAATTTTCAGGGCATTCATATTATAAACAAAAAATAGTTGGATTATTCTGACTTAATTTGTTTTAGATTTTAACGTGCATCTTAATTTAATTATGTCTAGGGTGGCCTGATGGCAGAGTGGCTAGTGCTCTGTCGCAGGGTACCACAGGTTTCAGGTTCGAATCTTTACGTTGTCATAAATGTTTGTAGTGCTTCGGAATCCGCTTTGCACTGTAGGTCCCGGTCTAATAGGATCGTAGAGAAGATTTTAATTCTGCTAAAAAAATGAAACAAAATTATTTTTGGAGCCCACATCATCTTTTTGGAGCCCTTACCTTTAAAGCGAATCATATTTTTATCCGTTTTTAACATATTATACTTAATACAATAAAATAAATGTTATTCAGTTATGGATATTGAATAAATATATGGTGTAAAACACTTAACAAATAAAACTATCCAGATAAACAAAAAAACTAATCCAGATAAAAGCGATCAAAAAGCACTATATTGCTCCTAAACAAATACGAACCATTACATGATCATAATTTTTACCTTTTCTTATGTAATGCAATATTTTTTCAGACCACACATAATATTTTATTAATCAGGGTCGATACGATGATATTAATAATACTACAGCAGGAAAATCAATTTGCAATCTCTTAAAGGTCAGAATAAAGACATTATCAGATATACGAAATATATTCTTAGCTTCCCTCAGAAAAGCACTTGGACATTCAACCTGACAAAGAAGCACTACAATGGGAAGCGCCAATAAGAAGATCGCTCTCTTGTCCAATGAATGCATTCTTTAATCCTATTGATGTACTTGATTGGTTTATTTGATCTGTGGACCACCCATTTACGTCATGGAAGGAACCGGATTGAAATCATTTAAGCAGATGGAAAAAGAAATAGTTGGATAATGGATAGCAGAATTCGGCCAATAAATAAAAGGCACGCAGCAATTGATTTTAATTACCGCTGTGCTATTTATTGCAGCACAGTGCTTACTTCTTATGCTATTTTCTTTTCTTAATATTCAAAGATACTTCAACCATATAAACATATTAATTTTTACTTATGCATTATTATTTTCAACTACATTAAATGCATACTACTGTGCCCAAAAAGTAAGACCAATTATTTTTTTTTTCAATAACTCTTTATTTATTCTTCCAAATTTATTTCATCGATTTCAAAGTAATCCCCTCCGGACACAATGAACTTACGCTAACTATTTTTCCAAACATTAATGCATGCTAAAAAGTCATCGGTAAGGATGGCCTTCAAAGAGCGCGCCGTTTCACGTTGAATT
>BPLQ01014541.1:0-162696 GCA_021605075.1 Caerostris darwini
TTTTGCAGAAATGTACCAAAAATTCTACTAAACTCTTTTTTAAATAAACAGAAAATGTAAGTTTGATAAGGAATTAACAGAAAAACGAAAATGACGTCATTTTCCGTATGCATTATTTTTCACTTTTGTTATTCATAATTAAGAGTTTAATATCGTTTATTTATTATTCGATTTAAATTATTTAATTTATTTTCATATTCCGATTTTAAGAATTTATTTCTCTCCAATTTGGGATTAAATGTCATTTAACATTCAATAGTTTTAGGGAAGAATCAAATGATTAAAATCGAATCGAAATCGAATCAAATGATTAAAAAATTTTCGCAGCATTTGGCGTTACTTTTTTGAGAATTTATTTAAATGTTGTAATTATAAAATTAATGAAAGCAGACATTTGATTAAAATTCTATAAAAAGGACACAAAACTTAAAAAGGATCATAAAAGTTACATCAAAAACTAAAAATTGCCAAAAGGATCATAATGTGGGGTCATAAGTGAATAATACAAATATATCCAATACTCTATCAAATTCTCCAATAAGCAATTCAAATATAAAACTCTTGTCGCCAACATCATGAATGCTTAAGAAAATAAAATTCTAACTGAAAATCAAAATGTATATTACCCACTTTTCAACATGGTAAACGGCTGTTAAAACAAACCTGTCGCTTTTGAGTTTTTAAAAGGAAAAAAAAAATTTTTTTTTTTTTAAAAGTGCTGAATATCATTTCTTCGATGTTCAATATCAAACATTCAGAAACAAACTTCCGATAACAAGTAATATTTTTAGGTTTATTTTGTGATAAATTTGAAAAATCAAAAAATATTCAGCTAATTTTATACTTGGAAGAAACTGTAAAGAACTTTATCATTAAAAAACAGAATACTATAATTAAAAAAAAAAATTCAATCAAACGAATACAAAAGATTTACTTAGTTGTAATTCGAAGAAAAAGAGAAACGATTATCTAAATGGCGAATGACATGCTTTGAATAAACGAAGGTAAATGACCAATGTCAAAAGAGATGATCCCCTGCCATTGAAAGAATGGCAAGCCACAATAAAAATGTGTTTAGTCACGGCTAAATGGTTTTGGATCATCCAACGATAACGATGCGATATATCAAAGGTCAAGCAAGTAAGCAACCATGGCTAAAACGTTACAATCTGGCAGAACTGTAGAACAATACGAATCTTGAATGACTAAGCAGACAGTGGTTTGGGTAAATTACCAGTTAGAGAATAAATGGTATTCTTTGAGTGAATGAGGTAGCAATAGAAGTTTAGTACAAAGAAACTTGAACTTAAATTACTTTCACAGTTGGCGGTTGTAAATAACAAAAATTATTATTAT
The DNA here is from genome assembly GCA_021605075.1 of Caerostris darwini. Taxonomy (NCBI): domain Eukaryota; kingdom Metazoa; phylum Arthropoda; class Arachnida; order Araneae; family Araneidae; genus Caerostris; species Caerostris darwini. The sequence continues at coordinate 1,357 of BPLQ01014541.1, forward strand.
TATTTTGAAAGAACAGTAGATAGAAAGATTTCAGAATATTTTGCATTTAGTAGATTGTTTCTTATCTCGAATTCTATTTTAATTTTAATCTTCTTGAATTCTATTTTAATTCAAAATTTCATATGTGGCAGATGTTAATAATTAATCAATCATAGCACATTTACAAAATTTTATTATGTGACATAAACAGAATTTAAGACATTTTGTTATTTTGCATTATTTAAAATTCACTCATCTGATGGAATTTCCTATCAGACATAGCAATATGTGATTTTATGAATCGAGGAAAGCATTAAACATAAAATATAAGTGAATATAAAATGGAAACAAAGTTTTTAAATATTTCAAAAGAAAAACTACCTATATATATAATTCTCGTTTCTAATATTTTTATTATTCTATACTTTTTCTTTGAACATCGATGGACCTCATACACAACTCATGCATCCTTCAAACAACCCACTGACGGATGATGAAGATAGGAGAGTACTTTCCGGGAGGACTTTGAGGAGTAACTATTCAGGATTTGCATGCGGAATGAGAGGAAAACCAGCAAAACTTCCGCCAGATAGCCTAACTATCGATGAGAAATGCTTTTGCGCACATTGCCATTGAATCTCGTTTCCGAAATCACTGACAACTATGCAGACAACGAATTCGAACTTTGGCCCTCCAACATGCTGGCTGCGCACGCTACCATTGGACCATGAGTAGAGCTTATTCTGTATCTTAAGAACACGATAATTAGGCGATTGTGGGTACCATTGGAATTTGTTTGAATTACATTACAAATTTTCGGAAACTGTGCACGAAACAAATTAAAGTTGCCTCATTTTCCCACAAATTTACAACAAGAAAGAAAACATTACATGGTCTGCTTTATACATTTCCTTTTATTCCTCACAACATAATCATACGAATTTTTTTTAGCATATTTATTTCTCAGGTGGAGAAGTAAACATTTTGGAAGAACTGCAATTTTCAAATGTGCAACATAAAACAGTAGTAAAGAATTTCAGAGTACTAATCAGACATTGATTATAGTTTCAGATCGCAATGAAAACCCAGTCACTAATAAACAATTCAGTTAAAATGTAAAGTAAATCTGATGTGAAGTTTGAACGGAAACGTGCTAATTTAAGGTATAAATCACATTTACCCATGAATTAATATTAAGGGTGCAATAAATTATAAAATGCAATATTGATAATTCGTTGTTTTATTAAAAAAATATCAACAGTTTTATATTTTAATTTGATAAAACATTCAACAGCAAGTTTCATATATACCACAGCGATTTAAAACAAACGATGCATTTGGCTTTTTATATTAGCTATTGGTTTGGTTTGCCGCTCTATGGTCATCTTGTGCACATTTTGGGTTAATTAGAGAGAGACTTACAGTTTAATGTGGGTTCCGAACCACTAACAAACATCCATGCCCACCGTTAAGATCCGAACCTAAAACCTGTGGTACCAAAGGCCAAAGCGCTAGTCAATTGGCCATCAGGCCGCATATTATTTACTCGTATGCACTAACATTTACATTATGAATTATATATACCTGATTTATTTGGACATTTAATATATAATATTAATTTGTTAGTAACATTACATATAGCGTTATTGGGAAATAAATATCATAGCAAGATATCCTCATTAAATTTTTCCATTTATTGATTTCTTGGATAGACAAGGTTTTTTTCAACCAAGATTTTGTGTAAAGATTTAACTTATTAGTTACCTTGTTCTAATAGAAGAACTAGTTGATTAGGATATATATTCCTAACTATCCTATTCAACTAGTTCTTCTATTAGAACAAGGTAACTAATAAGTTAAATCTTTGCCAGCTGCATTAGGAAAGATTATTGCAAGAAATTGCATTAGAAAGATTTTATGGTATAAAAGATTTGCCTTAAACTTATGGTATAAAGGTTAAACTTATAGTTTATACTTATGGTATAAAGTATTCGCCAGCTGCATTATGAATATATATATATATATATATATATTCATAATAGCTGGCGAATACTTTATACCATAAGTATAAACTATAAGTTTAACCTTTATTAAGTTTAAGGTAAATCTTTTATACCATAGGGCTGCACCGACTCACTTAGCACTACCCAGGAGGATAAGTTACGGACGCGGAGTAACAATACCCCCGCAACGCTCTACGATCCTATTAGAAGGGACCTACGGTTTAAAAAGGATTCCTAACCATTAAAAACATCCATGGCATAGCCGGGGTTCGAACCCGAAACCTGTGATACCGAGCGACAGAGCGCTAGCTACTAGACCATCAGACCCCCTAGCACCTTATATATACACTGAAGTGACAAAAGTCATGGGATAGCAATATGCAAATTTTCAGATGGCAGTAGCAACGCGTAGAACAGGTATAAATGCGCAGTGCTTTCATTTCTGTTCAAGTTATTCATGTGAAGAGGTTTTGACGTGATGATGACCGCACGACGGGAATTAACAGACTTTGAACGCGGAATGTTAGTTGGAGCTAGACGCATGGGTCATGCCATTTCGGAAATCGTTAGGGAATTCAACATTCCCAGATCCACTGTGTCAAGAGTGTGCCGAGAGTATGAAATTTCAGGCATAACATCCCACTATGGACAGCGCAGTGGTCGACCGCCTGCACTTAACGACCGAGACCGGTGACGTCTGCAAAGAGTCGTAAATTCTAACAGACAAGCAACACTGCGTCAAATAACCGCAGAAATCAATGTGGACGTACAAGGGACTTGTCTGTTAAAACTGTGCGGAGAAATTTGGCTTTCTTGGGCTATTCCAGCAGAAGACCGACTCGAGTGCCTTTACTGACAGAACGACATCGCTTGCAGCGACTCTCGTGGGCACGTGAGCATATCGGTTGGTCCCTAGATGAATGGAAAACCGTGGCCTGGTCCGATGAGTCACGATTTCAGTTGGTAAGAGCTGATGGTAGGGTTCGAGTGTGGCGCAGACCCCACGAAGCCATGGACCCAAACTGTCAGCAAGGCACTGTTCAAGCTGGTGGTGGCTCCGTAATGGTGTGGGCTGTTTTTTCATGGCATGGACTTGGTCCTCTGGTGCGACTGGACCGAACATTGACTGGAAATGCTTATGTTCAGCTACTTGGAGATCACTTGCACCCATTCATGGACTTCATGTACCCAAACAACGATGGGATTTTTATGGATGACAATGCGCCATGTCACCGGGCCACAACTGTTCGCGATTGGTTTGAAGAACATTCTGGACAATTCCAACGAATGATCTGGCCACCTAGATCGCCCGACATGAATCCCATCGAGCATTTATGGGACATCATCGAGAGGTCTGTTCGTGCCCAAAATCCTGCACCATCAACGCTTTCACAATTATGGACGTCTATCGAGACAGCATGGCTCAATATTCCTGCAGAAGACTTCCAACGACTTGTTGGGTCCATGCCACGTCGAGTTGCTGCACTTCGCCGGGCGAAAGGAGGGCCGACACGATATTAAGAGGTATCCCATGACTTTTGTCACTTCAGTGTATATGTAAACCGCATAAACATACAAAGAACATGCTAAGGAAATACAGAAACTGTCATTTCAACAGCAACAAATAGTGGCAAGTAGTTGTAGAAATGATAATAATAAAAGGAGAAATATAAAAATAAATATCTTTTTTATTTTTTAAATACAATTTCATTTGAATCAAACCGTACTTTGAATATTTTACTACAATATCAGTATTTACAGTCGTTCTTATAATTGGGTAATTTTTTGCAGTTCACTAACCATTACAGTCTAATTAACTTAACTAGTTTAAAATAAACGGTACCAAAAGTTTTCATTATGCTCGGGTCGATATTAAATCAGTAATAATGATAAAATAACCGATTTAAACAAAACTATCTCAGCTGAAACAAAGCATGACGCGAATTAAATGACATCATTTAACAACTCCAAATCCAAATTAAGAACGATGAAGGTTCAATGGATGAGTTCAACCCTTTAATTCTTGTGCTGATGGTATGCAAAGAATCAACGATCCGTTTAAAGGCTAAATTGTAGTTTAAAAAGTTTCTCAGGTGTGTGTACACAAAAAGAAAAACCTAAAACGGATTGGCAGTCCAATTTTTTTCTCTCTCTCTCCTCTTTCTAGTGTTTTGTTATTCATCGTGTCGAAAGAATACTTGGAAATGCCAATTACATGTTGCGGATCTAACGGAAGAATGCGGTCCAAAATTGTAAGACTACGGGACTTAACGGTTCCTAAACGAATCGAAAATGACCAACGAGTTCAATTTTAGATGAAAAAATGTAATTATGGATCATGGGCAGAAATATTTTGCTATCATTAAATAATAAATGCAAAAAAAAAAAAAAAAAAAAAAAAAAATCTCACAATTTTTTAAACAGAAAGTTCTTATTTCGATTGCATAAATTTATCCGTAACAAAAACAATAGGGGAAAAAAAAACCACTTGAATAAAAATTATCTAATTTATATAAACATAAGATTGTTATTATTTTCTTTGAGTCTCAGCATTCATTTACTTGAAATAGAGATATATGTTATATGTATGATACAAGTATAACAATGGTTACGAATATATTGGAAGACATGCTAGAGAGTTAGTTAGTTAGTTATGTTGTAACATATGACTTTATTGGAAACCAATTCATCACAATAAGGATCATACACAAAGAAGGAACAAGCAGAACAAAGCAAACATACAGTAAAACAGTAATCGATAATAAGTCGGTGTCACACACCACAAAAAGTCAAAGCGGAAGAGAGTAAATAAAGGGGGTAGGCACTTTATTTTAGCCCATAAGGTCCCTGGCCTCCCAATATAATTGTAAGACTTCTCCTTGGCGCTGAGCTTCCGTGTTCAGCCCTGGACATTTCAAAAGATGTTCTGAATTCATTGGTCCAGCTCTACATATTGGGCAAGTGTTCGAGGCGAGGACACCTATCCTGTTTAGGTGTTCCGCAAGACAATAGTGTGCGGTTCTTAAAGTTGAACAGTTCGAAGGTTGGTAACCGCCTCTTTACGTGGTCTAGAGTTAAAAAATTTCCAACTATCTTGAATATTGTGTCACTTTTTGCCTTCAGATTTAGTTATGAAATTATCTTTCAGTTTCTTAAAAATTTCAAATTTCTTGAAAGATTCTGGTGGAACTTATTTTTTTCCAATATTCACATGGTTTCCTTTAGTCAGTCAGTTATAAAATATGTAAAAAGAATAGAAACAAAATTTAATGAATGATTCCATATAAGAATATATGTGAAATAATAATTTTTGAAATTATCGTCATTCACTCATAAGTACTCCTGACACTACGGGATAACCTAGGTGAAGGTAAAAGCAAAAATCACAGAGTGTAAGGTCGTGGCTGTAAAGGTGAGAGCGCGATCAAACCCTTCTCCAAATTTCGAAACATTTAGACAGTTCAAATAACGTTCGTACTTCTCGTTCACTCACTATCACAGATTCATAAATGGCACGTGGTTTTCGACAAATTTCTTCAGCATTATGATCTGTTGCACAAGGCTTCACTTAATCACTTCACATTTGGAGCGACGTTGTATTACACGAGCCATTGTAATTCGACTTTTTTTTTTGTACTGATCGTTCGAATGCATCGTGTGCAAAAAAAAATAAGTATATACTACTGCTTCTGTTCAAAAGAGATTTGACGAGTGTTGCCATTTAGAATTTATAAGCACTCCGTCCCCTTTGCTTTTGAAATACGTTTTATAGAGTACTTGTGCAGAAGGATTATAATATTCTTAATCTTTACAAGTAAAATAAATTATTTATGGATTTGTATCGGTAGTTCTAAGATTCGAAGACCAAAAGTTTTCTTTTAATTTTGCTGCTTGTATACGAAAACATTGGTTTCCCTCTCATCACAGTATCAGAACTCATTTGTCAATGAAAATTTGTAGTTGTTAAAAAGATTTTTACTGACGTATAGGCAAAATAAAAAACAGAACTTATTAATAGATATTTAAAGGTTTACATAAATTTATGATATTAAAGCAGAAATCAGAAAGGCCACGGCATAAAAATTTCTGGATTTACATAAAATAATAATACGGACGACTTGTAATACGGATTTTGGAACAGAACTCAATAATGAATTTTTTTTCCCTCATACCTTATAGCTCTGTTTGATACTTAACCAAAAATCCTACAGATTCTAATTCTTTATAATCAAACAAAACTGTCCTTTTTATAGAAAATAGATAAATCAAATAATTCTGTATTTAATGCTTCTTTATAATTAATAATTCAATTGCTTTAAATGTTAGATTCTTATATAGCAAAATAAATAAAATTTTCGGTTACATATTATTATTTATAATTCTGTTATAATGAAAAAATTTAAATAATTCAGCTGCAGGCGCCAGTTGTTCATTACATAAAAATATATTTCGAATTCTACTTTTGCAAGTTTATATTAAAGTTTTTCTCAATAAATAGGTATATGTATGGTATATGCAGGGTGCCCCCAAATTCATGCAAAATTCATTAAAATTAAGCTGATATTTCAATATTTTTTGTAGCGTATAAGCGCTTTACTTGCTCCTTTTAGGTGAATTATGATTGGGACATACTTCGTTACAAACAGTATACCTTTAGTTGGACAGATTCTTCAAAAATTTATTAAAAATAAAATCACGTCTTGCTTGAATTCTGGGACATTCGATATAATGAAGGCGACCAGATTTGGGTCATATCTGCTAATACAAATTTATGTATACATATTGAACCACAATATCGATATTTAAGTCAATAATCGGCAAAATATCTACTTCGTGGTCTTTGAATGACGTATTGCCATTCGTTCCACACCAGTGTTATAAATTGCAATTTGCAATTCGTGCAGAGATATCAATTGCGAAGAAAAAAGAAGGCATATATCGATATGATATAATAATGGGTTTCAGCCTCATTATAATTGTTAATGACCTCGTGAAGTCAGAAGCTTGCATCCGTCTAAATGCTCACAACTTCTGTAAGCACTGAAAATCGCTCCCGATTGGGCATGATCGCCGGGTGAAGATCATAAACAAAGCGCTCTGCTGACCCACTAAGGGAAGGTCCCATCTCTTTACTCAAGTTCAAAACATTGGCCTCAATCTCCCTATCGCTGTTCTCAGGTGCTACACACTTGATCGGATTTAGACTGGCATTATCTCGTGCTCATTTCCATGTCGGAAGGCTTTCTTTCCAAGCCGGAACAGTTCCCTTCATTGTATATCTCCTTTCATTTTGTGCTTCATTCTGTTGTTTGAAATCCGGAGACGATGATTTAACTTATCTATCTATTCATATATTACAAAGCGAAAGATCAATATGCATGTACCAAGAACTATGCCACGGAGAAAACCACTCGTTTAATCCCTTATTGTTCTGTTTCAGTGGCTACCAAACTTATTTGTCCTACTTTCGCAAAACCTCCATGGAAATCTATGTATATTAAAAAACAAATATGTATACTAAAAAATGTTCTATTCCCTATCTTAAAAAATAGTAAATCAGACACCTTGTAGCTTGAATTAATAAAATTAACCAATATTAACATTCTTATTACACACAGGGGAAAAAAATAACGAAGGATAAACCTGATGTGCTGCTATCAATGAATCATCAGCTCTCTTGTTCTTTTTTTTTTTTTTTTTTTTTTTTTTTATAGTATTCCAATTAGTCGACAGCAATATCTAGACCAATACCAAAAACCTATGTGGTCTCATGGAAGAAGGGAAGGGCAGCTTCTGTTGTGATGGAGCCCCCCCGTAGGTAGAGGTCCGACTTGGCTCCATGAGCTTTTTATAATGTCCTTTTTGAAATTTTTGACGAAAACTCCCACCCGGTAGTCCAACTAACGAGACAAGATGTTGAATATCGCAAAAGTCATCGATATATATATATATATATATAAAGGAGAATCGATGACTTTTGCGATATTCTTATTCTACTTGGTAGACAGCAACATCTAGATCAAGTACACAAATCGGTAGTCTCATGAAGGAAGGGAAGGGAGTCAGCGCAGCTTCTGTTGTGATGAAACGTGTAGGTAGAAGTCTGACTTGTCTCCCTGACATAAAAAAGGAGGGTGCTGCCGTCCGGCGAGGAATTTTTAGGTAGAAGTACCCCTCATATGCGTATCATATGGAAGAAAACCCGAAAATTCACACCAGGTAATATGACTCACGTAGCAAGTTGCTGAGCATCCCAAACGCCATCGATTCTCCTCGTGTTTTTGAAACAGTGTCTACAACAAAGCCGTCAGCGGATTGAACTTCAGCCTTAATGATCACCAGCGGTGCGCGTTGCCATTGAGCCACGAGTCAGGTACCATCGGCTCTATTTTTTGTCAATAATATTTTCAAATCACCGAAATTCGCTATTTGTAGTCGATTTCTTTATTCCTTTTTGAAATTTATAACTGTGTTAAACCAATATTATACTAAATATGACGAAGTAAATATTATTCGTATCTTATTTCTTCTTTATGCTTTCACTGTCCCCTAATTTTTATTCAACACTGCATAATTGTACCCGAGACTACTGTTCAACCTCTTGATTGTTCCACTGCCTCTCCCCTAATTATTTTAAATAAATAAAATTGCATTTTTTAAAAACTAACGAGAACACGTATTGTCGAAGCATACTATTTACTATTTGGTGATAATGGTTAAGTCCATAATGAGTGCTATGGTTATAATACAGACAGATTATATTCGACTATTTTCATATACATTCATAATGATATTAATAAATTGTGATAAATTAGGAATAAACATGTGCTTTGTTCAATTTAGCATTTTTTTCTCTTTATTAAAGGAACAAAAGAAAAATCTTACGATTAAACATTGTCAGATTTACGAAAAGAGAAATAATGGTAAAAACAGTAATATTTTTCTTATCACTAAAAATTATATGAAAGAATATTTGCTCAAAATTTATAATTAATATTCATATAAATATTATACGATGAATGTCATAAACAACTTAAATAAATATTCACGACAAGTCTTTATTGCACTAAATCGGAAAGAGAAAGATAGGGGGAAAATATTTTGAAAATATAGAGAAAACGGAATGCAAAGTCGCTACTTAATAGAGACATAATTTAAATTTTATTAAAATTGATAAATATTAAAGCTTTATCTGTAATGCTCATCTTAGTCATTTTTATAACAAATGCGAATGCAACATTATGATACAAAAAATACTGATACTTCCGCATACATTTAATTAAATTAAAGCTCCATTTTGTTGCTACCAAAATTTATGTTTTATTCCATTTTAATTCCTTAAAATGTTTTATTTATAACATTAAAAACATTTTGTTTTTTAAGATCTATGAAAGACAGGAAGACAAAAAAATATTGTATTTGGGAAAATTTTTAAAAAGATATATACATATATATATTCTCATCCCACTTGGTAGACAGCAACATCTAGACCAAGTCCATGAATCTGTAGTTTCAAGGAAAAAGGGAAGGGTGTCAGGCAGCTTCTGCTGCGATGAAGCACCCACAGATAAAAGTCTGACTTGGCTGCGGGTTGTTGAAGAACAAGGGTAATGTTGTTTTTGTGAAAAGGGCAATGTTCAGGAAGGCCTTTTAGGGGAAGTACACAGCATTTCTCATCGTACGGGACAAAATCTAGGAAACAGGTAGTTCGACTCACGAGGAAAGATGCTGGACATCCCAAACACCATCGAGCCTCTTCGTTTTTTAAACATTGCCTACAACAAAGCCACCAGTGGATTGAACCTCAGCTCTAATGCTCACCTCCGGCGCATGCTGCCATTGAGCCACGAGTCGGGCAAAGATATATATTGTTCTCTTTAAAGGATTTGTCCAATGAGTTTCATTTTTATTATTTCACTCATTATATTTCCTATAAAAAACACACACAGCACTAGACAGTTGATGATGTTTCGTTAATAAATTCCTTTACAAGAAATGAGAAACATTATAATTGGTTCATATAGTTTGTAGGAAAATATTCTGTTATATATGCAAACAAGGTGTTGATCCAATGTTCATTTCTGTAAAATTAAATAAAAAAAACCCAACAGAGTTTGGTTAGGGATAACATACCAGGTAAAAGTGGCGAGTAGAATAGTTACCCGTGTGACCAACTAAGAAAAAACCTCTACCCGAAACTGTTTTCTTTTAACTATTAAGTCACCACTGTTACATTATTGGGACCTGATGGCCCCAATAATGTAACAGTGGTGACTTAATGAATGTTTGTAGTGGTTCGGAATCTACTTTAAACCGAAGGTCCCGGTTTAATATGACTGTAAAGCGTTGGGTGTAGGATTGACAACCCTACCCCCATAAAAAGAAAACGTCTTCTGGTTTGAAAGCTGCCAGAAGGCTGACGGCCTTGGCCCACCATGGAGCTGTTGCGCCAATGAAGAAAATGTTGCTTTAATCTTATCTTCTGAATAATCAAATTATTATCTGATTCTAAATATTTCAATTGATTAATCTGACGCAAGAATTATGTGTATGGTTGTTTATCAAAATATTTAATGATTATTGTTGTTGTTTACAGTCTTCATCGCTTGCATCTAGTCGGCGAGGAGGTTCTTTCTACAAGAGGAGGCCTTATTCAAACCCTATGCCAGAATGCGCTTCCCAACAGGTGTGCAACGCTGTCTTCATGAGGCTGAAATTCGTGCAACCTTTGTGTCGATGTGCCAGCGCCATGAAGAATCCCTGTTCCACGAGGATGCATCCCAACGACGGACACACCGTTAATCTTTTAGCCGATAAAGACGGACAGGTGAGAACAAAACTTTTCGCCCAGTTTTTACACGAAAAAGAAATGTACATATGTACACAATAGCCCCTTTTATGTTCTATTTATTAAAGGGGGGACAAAAGTCACGCCTCCTAGAAAATAATGTAGGTTGTGTAATGCCTTTTCTTTATCTCTGAATGTGTGCTATGTAATAGTAAGGCTACTGCATCGCTTACAATAACATGGCATAAAAGCTATTGTTCCAATACCACTGAAACTATATGCTATATAATAGTATGGCTGCTGCAGCTCTTACAATAACACAGCATAAAAGCTATTGTTCCGATACCATCGAAACTATACCATATGGCTAATGCATCTCTTACAACAAGATGACATACAACTATTGTTCCGATACCATTGAAACTTTACACAGACACAAAATAGAATCCAATTTGAATTTTATAAATAATATTTTAGAATAAATTTTTTATCCTCAGATTAGATAATGCAACGTACCACTTTCAATGTTACATCTTTGGCTGCATCAGAAAAAAAGTTTTAAATGTTACCTTACAGTTTCATTAATTGGTGTAACCTAATTTAAAAAAAAGCGACCAGTCTCCTAACATACAGCTAAGTAATTTATATTAATAATATTACGAAAAGTTAATTAAAAATAACTATAAAAATTATTATTTTGTTGCGATTTTTAAAATACAAAAATAAATATTGATTTATTATTTTAATTTTTTGCCATTAAAAGATAAATTTTTCTGTATGTATTTATTTCGAAATGAAAAATACCATTTCATCAATATTCCAGGCTTTTAAAAAAGTTTTTTTTTTCTTTCTTTTTTTGGGACATACCAACATAAGAGATATATATATATATCCTATGTTTTTTAAAGACATCATATTAAGAAATTACAACTCTTAAACTGAAATTATATGAGTAAAAATGGCATAGGTAATGACTATCATTAATGTTAAACCTATAGAAAAAAAAAATTATAGATCTAAGAAGACAAATTTATTTTGCCATTTCTGTATTTCATTTTGAGAAAAGGCTCAATAATATTTACATGGGTAAAAATAGTATTTTAATTGCTCTATAATAACAGATCATAATAATAATAAAAAAAATTTTTAACGATTTTTATGTAAGGTAAAAATTAGTTAAAAAGACGGCAAGCGAATGTACATTAGTAACAATTTTTTTCTAGAAAGCAACCGCGACTCAACTTGTGCAATGATGAAAGCTTTTTTTTTTTTAAATTAAATTTACTAATGGACCCCAATAACAATTAAGCATCTTTAACCATAATGAGACAAATGAGTTTCCGTATATTTCAAATAAGAATGATCATTGTTGTCTTTTTCGTGCTTCAATAAACAGGGCAAATAATCTAAACAAAGTATCTTCACATTTCAGAAAACGCAAACACTAATTAAAGTTTGCGAAGATGTAGAATCCATCAAGATCTGCCAAGAACCACATGACTGGATGCTGCTAGCATTGCAGAACGTGCGCACAGGAAAAGCTCACTATTTAGTAGTGTGCAAGTGTCCGAATCATGGTATCATGGAAGGGCCAGTATTGCATACACAGCCTCCGTATGCTAGAATACCAGGAATCAGTGTCTATGGTATGTTATGCGTCCAAGGAAGAAAAAGCCGATTGCACAAGGAAAGTACGTATCAATAATGTATTTTATATATATTCTAGATTAGACTTATAATATACAGGGTGATTATAATTAAAGTCCTGCTTTCAAAATGCTGTAAAAAAAAAGAACCACTTTTCACAATGAGTTCACATTTGAACTGAAGATACTTGAAGGAGGAGGAAACGGTATGGCATAAAAAAAAAGTGCCGTAGTATATTAATAGACGGAGCTGTAAGCGGTATAAAGTAAGTGAATTCGGCTGCCGGTGATATTTTGAATCAAAATGACAACGTATTTTGGCACGAGTTGCACATTAAACCAACTGTAGTGTTTAATGTGTTTGATTGTTTCGGTTTTTTGACGGAAAAAATGATTTCCAAATCATTCAACAGTTGTGACGCTGTTAGCGGAAAGTCCATCTACCACGGCAAGGTCATATCAAATTGGATGGAAAAAAATGGTGGAACTTTTTTTTGATACCATATCGTTTCCCTCTACTTTTATCTTCAGTTCAAATTTGAACTCATTGTGAAGAGTGTTTCTTTTTTTTACAGAATTTTAAAGTGGGACTTTGATTATAATCACCCTATATTTAGAAGTTTTTTTTTTTTTTTTTTTTTGAGTAAAGGTATGTTATTACTTATAACTCATAATTTGGCTGTTATTTCCAACATGTATCTCTGAAAACACATGCATCAATTTTCAAATAATTTTCCATTGTCTTTTTCAAATTATTTCCATTAATGTTAATAATATTAAACAATCTATTTCCATTAGTTTTGATAAACATTAAAATGTTTATTTAAAATTTTCGCTCTTGCATAAAAGTTTTTAAATTATAAGCGACTGGAAATGAATTTTTTATAGGATAATAATAATTCTTATTTGAAAAAATTCAATATTTAACGAAATTGAATTACTTTGAATAAAATTAAAATTCGATTTTGATTAAAATTCATATTTACCATGCAAAGACAATTAATTTGCTTCATAATTAATGTGAATAATAATTACAAATGTTTCTTTAATAATTGAAAATGTATATTTTTCAAAACAGATTTCCCTGAAGTACCATGGAATAAAATATTCGAAGTATATAATAATACACTACTGCCCAGAAATAACAGAATGAGAAGATCATTTGAAATGAACATGGTATATTCAAATGGACGCACATGAAAACATTTCATGAATCAAGAAAATAGGAAGACATGATATTTTTGTTGAATATTAACGAAGAGTAATTTAAGGAGTGTGAAATTGCAAATTATGACAGATTACTTTTTCCCTCTTCATTGCCAATGCTGTTTTTATTATTGAAACATATTTATTTTATGCCTAATTTAAGAAGATAGCATCCATTGGTTATAAAGTTTGTTTCATAAACAATGTTCATTCTAATTTTGAACTATCATTACTAGTGATATTATTTATCTAAAGAGTTGGAACTATGGCATGCATTTATATATCATACAATGTTTAGAAAATGACATTATGGCATTAGTTTTTATTCATTATAACATATTATTATAACTCATTATATAAAGACGTTTTATAAAGCAAATAAGAGATTATATATTTATCATAAGAAACAGAATATTTTAATTTCTATAATTTTATTGAAAATAATTTAGTCAAAAATAAAATATTTTATTTCTTTATTTTTGAAACTATTCAACAAAATGCTTCTTTTTCTTTTAAAGATGAAAAAAAAAGTGCATTTTAATTTAATATTTATCACCAACCCTACTAAGTAAATATAAAATACTTTCAGATTTATTTTGGATGAAAACCAACAAAAATTTCATGGTTTATAGAGTTATTGCTAAAATCAGTAGAAAATGAGAATACTGGAAATTACTGATTCATATTTTTATGGTAACTGAAGTTCTTTTAGACAAAAAAATGTATCAACAGATTTTTTGGTTTTAACATCTATAAATTTCACTTTAAATTATATTGAAGGATTAGAATATCAATGGGTATAGTGCCATTACAAGATATAATCTAATTAGCAGTACTTAGATAATTTATTTATTTTGTGTCTACAGCCAAGCAACACATAGCTATAAAGATGGCCAATAGGGAATGCAATAGCAGATTGTGTTTATATGTTTTGTATTTATGTAATTTATTTTAAAATAAAATTGGAAAAAAAAAAAAAAAAAAAAAATTGGCTACATCGTTAATACTTTTGTTTATTACATCTACATCTGCAATAAAAAAAAATCTATGCATATTTTTATAATATTAATATTGCTAAAAAAAAAGCAACATAAAAATAGTTCATTAAACTTACTGATGAATGCTACAAGGTTTTGACAAATTTACTTGATAGGCTATCTATATAGAGTATTCATTGTTTCTGGAGGTCAAATGCAAGAAAAAGCTTCATTCAGGATGCTCTTCAGCATATAAGTTATAGATATATGGATAACTACAATACCCCTATGACTTATGCATTGTGTCCATTTCTGTAAATCAGAGCTTAAAATTTGGTGACATATATATTTAATCAATTTTAACTCTTGTCATGCACAATAACATGACAGTTTTCATGTAGTAATTCAAATGTTCTGCTGTCTATCTGTATATATCACAGCACTTGTGTAAGTTTTGTATAAATGAATAACAAGTTGAACATTGATTACTTACCGCAGTTTTGCTATTATTAGCTTACAAGGAAATTTCTACGATTATGTCTATTTAGAGAAAATATTAAGTGACTGAATAACATCAATTTTTGATTTTTGAATATTACAAGTAAAGAATAAAAAAATCAGTTATGGAATTTTTCTAAGGAGTTATATTATAGCTTTAAAAATCCTAAAATTGATTTAAAAAATAATTTTTTGTGAAGCTTTTTATAATTTTATAAGAAATTCTAAATTTTAATTTATGCTTTCTGGTTGCAAATTGCATAATTTTAAATGAAAGTTAAGAAATTTCAAGTACTCACCCAGCATATCTGTGTTCACTTGAATAATACAACTATACATAGCACACATCAATCTCTGTGGTTGAGCTTGAAAAGCTTTTCTGCAAGCTTCTTTAACAGTTGACATGATTTGTCCTGTAAAAGGTCCAAATGGAGTACTGCTAGCACTACTAGGTCCACTTGATACTGTACTAGATGCATCTATATCCAATGATGGATTTGAAGTATGATTTGAGGTAGCTATGTCATTAAGCTCTATATTTAAAATTTTATCCTCTATTTCATCAACAGTGCATATATCTTTATCAAATGTCCAGTCTTCAACAATAAAACAAACACCCATCATAGGCTCATCACATAAAGGTCCAGAAAGAGTAGCAAGTTGAAATCCACTTATAAAAGTACTATCAAAATTAAAATGAGGAGCGTCAGACACAGTGTCTGAGGATTTAATAGACCATATAGATGGTCGTTTATAATTTGATATTCTATTCAACAGAATGTTTGGGCCACATCTCCTCGGTCCAAAAGTCCAAATCTGGTGAACAGCACCTACCCATTCATTTCCTGCTTCACAGAAATATTTATCTAAATTATTTTTCAGTTCTTCTAAAGTAGTGATAGTTTCAGGTGTTAAAATGTCATTATTTTCACTATTATTATGGGAATAAAAAACTTGATCAAGTATTTTAAGAAGTGAAGCATTTTCTTCCAAAAGTCTAGTGATATCTGGTGGTAAAGGTTTAGCTCGTATTTTTACACAAGAAAGTTTGTTAGGTGTTTTCATGGTTATAATACCATCCCTACCCACATCATTTTCCAATGCTTCATCTTCAACCTAAAAAGTAATAATAAAAATAAAGGCATGCTTAATATTTTCACATTAAGAAAAATAGCTTCTAATAGACATTGTATAATTAATCAAATAAAAAAAAATTAGGGATACACAAGTTTATTCAAATTGCCATAATTTCCTGCTAATAATTTGCATGTATAGTTTTTAGCACAAAAAAATAGATGATCTCATATAATCCTTTTGAATTGCACTTGTTTTTTGATGTATCATATTTAAATCAAGTTCTGTGTTTATACACAACATAAAATTAAAAAAAAAAAAATTGTTTTATAGAGCATTTTTGATGCCATAATTTTATAAAAAAATATGATACAAAATCATTGATCAATATGAGTTAATTATTAATTTGAGTTTCTGTAAAGCATTTTTAATTATCCTCTACAACTTCACATGCCTCTTTAATCCATTAATCTGTAACAAATGTTGCATTTTGTCTAACTTTTATAAAAGTTCAACTTTGTTTCATTATCCACAATTGTTATATTTCTTTACATTTAGAAGATTAATTGCTTTCTCACACAAAATTTTTTCACCTTTTGTTATCAAAATGCACATTTAGGTGGAGATTTTAAGGAATTGATTTTTTTTTAAACTTCTGGTGAAAAAATATCCACTGATAGTATGAGGCAGGTAGAAATTTAAGGCTTTAATTAGGCTTTTTAATATATAATTTGCAGATTATAAACAGGAAATAAAAGTACTTCTATCACATTAAAAATTAATTAACTTCAATTTTTTAAACTAATAAGAGCATATTGTCGATCTTACAAGTTCAATATTTGCAATTATTTTATTAAAGATTTTTTTACATATAATTTTGAAACAAAAATTATTATTTGTGTTATATATCACACAAATAATTGTGTTATGTTATAATTGTATTATATATAACACAAATAATGTAAATACAAATCAATATATAATATCATTTTGTTTATTAAAAGTACTATTTAATTTACAATTCTTTATACTTAAACACATAAAGTAAGAAATCTTTAACATTACAATTTCTAATTTTCTATTAAATTTGCATTAAAAGAGACAGAAAATGCATAATTATAAAAGAAATTAAATAATTTTTTAAATTTATGACTGAAAAATTTACAAAAATCAAGTTTTTACAAAAATGTTAACATAATAGCAGTGAAATATTAAAATATTTTATTATGCATAAAAAAATTTCTTACCTTGAATGCTTAAAAAAAAGTCAAATGTGAATATTTTTCAAATGAATTTTACAAAATAATTCAAATTATTCTACAGAAGTCATCATATATCAACCAAGTACATTAATTATGACATAGGTAAATCAGCATTAAAAAATGAAAAATTGTTTTATTAAATAAAGTAAGAGGACATTAAAAGATAAAAAATTAATAATAAACAAGCTAGCAAAAAATTTTTATTTCTTAAAAATTACACTGATTTTTGTAAATACTAAACTAACTATTACAAATAATGGGTTGGTAAATGCTAAGTAAATTTTAAAAATAAATAGAAATAATTCTTTAAAAAAATATGAAGAAAAGGTTTTTAAAAATGACTAAGATACATGTTATAATAAAAACTTAAAAAGTGTATTACATTTCTATTACTAATTAAATAAATTTCCAATAAACTAGCATTGCTTTTAACAAATCATTGTTTTCATGTACATTGTTCTTTTAACCAAAAGTAAGTCATATATATTTTATTAAATAAACTGTTACCTTTAAAACTTTTTTCTGTTGACTTTTTTCTTCAATTACTTCATTAACCATATCTACTTTTGGTGGAGGAATTATTGTTTCACGAAATGGAACTATAGGAGCTGAAACATTAATATCTATCTTTGCAAAACTGTGGGAGAAAAAAAGATGCTTGAAAAATTTGAAACACTCAGATTAAATATATTCAGCAACATTTAAAGTATAGAAAAACAATATACAATAATACTCAACATGCATAACAATAAAAATGTAACTAGAATTCAAAACATCAGAAACGACTTGCAATTAAGAAATATACATTATTAAGGTCACACAAATTTATTAGGAAAGTGCTTAATAAGTAAACAATTCAACAATTTAAATTTCTAGATATACTGCAAAACGGTGAAAAATTTAAATAATAATAAATACAGTAAATCATAATTTAATAAATAAAGATTTAATAGAATTATTAAGCTTGTTTGGAAAACAAAAAAAAGAAGTAAATGAAACATTTAATGTAAAGGTGTTCAATATTTTGGCAAATCATAATGCTTTACATATAAAATAAAGTTAGTTTAATATAAGTTAAAGTTAGTATAGTTTTTAAAAATTAACGATCAAAAATTCGCACAATTATGAAGTACAACTTATGTGGAACTACATCATTGCAGACCACATGAAACATTAACAGTGTATTTGGCTATAGCATTACTAAGCAGCAGACAGTATCAAATTGGTTCACCAAATTTCGTACAGGTAACATTGACATAAAAAATGAGCTACATGGTTGCCCAAAATCAAACGTCAATAATGATGAACTAAAGGCCACTGTTGAATCTGACCCATCTCAGAGTGCATATGAATTATCTTTGAAGTTGGGTGTTAGCAAAAGAACAATAATTACTCATTTAGCTCAAATCAGTAAAGTGAAAACAGTTGGATAAGTGAACTGAATGAAAAACAGAAATAAAAATGTTTGGAAGTTTGCTTGATGTTGTTTTCTCGTCACAAATCTGATCCCACATGACAATCACAAACACTCAGTACAGTGGTTGGACAAGGATGAATAACCACAACACATTCCAAAGCATAATATTCATCAAAAGAAGCTGATGGCGAGTGTTTGGTGGTCTAGCACAAGTGTGATTCATTATGATGTCCTAAAACCTGCCTCATCAATCACAGCAGTCATAAACTGCAACCAACTGGATGAAGGGATGCAAAAATTTAAAGAAAAACAGCCTAGACTGATTAACAGATCGATCTTATTGCAAGATGATGCTAGACTACACACTAGACAAATAACTGTAGTAAAATTACAGGAATTGGAACTTCATCATCCTTCATACTCGCCAGACCCAATCCCCACTTATTCACTTCCTCCACAATTTAGACAACTTTTAATAGGAAAACAATTTAATTTCAACAATGCTGGAAAACTGACCTTCCAAGAATTCATCGACCTTTATCAGCCAGTGTTTTTTTACCACCGGCCTAAATAATCTGTTGCTTAAATGGCAAAAGTGTATAGAAAATATGGGTACATACTTTGATCAATAAAATAATTCCTTTAATTGTATGTTATTAATCAACTTTTTTTTTCTTACAAATTACATCCTAGAAGACCAATATAATAATATGTGACTTATTTTATTCTAAAAATTTTCAAAACTTATTGAACAAATCAAGAATATTTAGTCAATGAAATCAAATATTAAAAAAAATTATCATATTTCTTTATATGTTTAAATAAAATAATTAGTATGATATTCAATGTTGTTTCTGGAAAATTAATTCAACTATATTAGATGTAAGTAATTTTTTTAAGAAACAAAAATAAGATTAATATTGTGAGAACTAATAATAAAAAGCTGTTCACATATGCATGTGTTTTCAAAAGAAAAAAGAGGGGGAATCAAGAACAATACATGTAAGTGGAGCCAGGGATATTTGCTTATAGTACATAATTTTTTTACAAAATTCTATAAGAGTGAGATAAAATTGTACCATTTACTATTAAATTATTGTGAAATAAAATAAAAGAAACTCTCACATACATTGTATTTTTATAAAAACTCTTTTCAAAAGTATAAAGTCTTCCTGCAACAATTCTTTCTGTTTTGATATTGAAATGAAAATGATTGTTATTACTTTTATAAAAAGAATGAAGTATTGCCATAATATCTAATTCAACTTTTCTGTGATTGTAATCAGTGTAAGATATATCTGCAATAATCTCAACCACCAATTGTAAAATTAATATAACTTGAAAACTCCAAGAATCACAAAAGGTAGAGAATAAGTTAAAAGTACTAAAGAAAAAGTAGTAAAATTTAACTGACCATGAATCATAAATTAATGCAAAAATTATACTTTTATTATTAGTGCCCATTGATCATATCAAGCTAATGTTTTTAAAATTAAGTGCTATAATAATTTTGTTTAAATCTAGATAGATATTTTTATTAGGTTTAAAACAAAATGGTAAGCAAAATGGAAGACAGATTAATTACAGATTCCACTGATATTGGAAGAATCTACTGAGCAGACAAAAGAAACATTTTCTCTCATTGAGACAATTTGCACCAAAGAATACAATATATGACTGTCACATACTAATTTGGGTTAGTTGAAACATCATCTTTCTGTTCTCAAAATATGGGACATATAACATATATTCTATGCATTGAGAATTTATTATTCAGTGTGAATCCACCTTAAGGGTAACATAAACAATAATCATCAGGCACATACCCCGATTTTATCTAGCAGAGATAAAATAAAGCATATTTTTTTTTTTTGAAGCTCAATAGATCACACTAAATTATCAATAAAAATGGCATCTGAAGTCAAAATTCTATACAGAAATTATTATATTAATAATTTTTACATTGTATTCATTTGGTTCAAACTCATAACTATGAAGTAATGCACAAAAAAATAATAATTTAATTTTCTTTTCTCTTTTGGCAACTCATCGATTACATTTTATGCCAATTTCAATCTTTCAATAAACATTTAAATAAAATTAAACCAGGAAAAACGTTGGCTTAAACAATAAATTCAAGCATATTAATAAAATTGACACTGACAAGAAAACCACCAGTTCACTGAAATATTCAATATTTAACAAAAGACATTTGGGTATAAGTGGGAAGTAACCATAAGTTTGAACACATGTACACATTTCTCTTATAGGCTTTGGGGAAGAGGGCTCAAGCCTGCCAGCCATCATCCTGGATATGGATTTGACAACCGTACTATAGTAAAGGTTATTTAAATTTTATAAAATTGAATGTTTCTGATTTTAGAATAGTGGCTTCAATAACCTCACACTTGAATCAAAATAAGTTAAATAACAAAATGGAGAATCAAGTAGAAAGCCATTTAAAGAGTTGAATAAGAAAGAGTTACAAAAATAAGCTGCTGAGCAGTTTTTTTTTTAATTTTGCATATTTAACTGGATGATATTAAATAAATTTAAAAAAAAAAACTCAAAATATATTTATGAACTCTATTTTCAAATGTCATCAGCATTAAGCATTTTTTAATCAACATTAAGCATATTAAAATAATCCATTTTAAAATGGATTAAATTTTACATCAACTGGTAATATCTTTGAACTTTGAGTTCAGCATTCATTATTATGTTTATCAATACAATTTGAAGATATATTTTTTAATATTTGCAGATGTTTATAATATTTTTATAACAAAACAATCTTTTTTTTTTCATACCATTATGTCATTAGATGATGCTGGCATTTTAGCATACGAAGTTTCTGAAATTCTATTCACAAGTTTTTTGAAAATTTAGAGACTGCTTAGATTTATATTTTTCAACAAAATATTTTAATACATTCAAAATTGTAATAACATGTTATTTCTAACTTGTTGTTTGTATTACATTTTGAAAGAAAACTTTTATCAACAGATTTGGAGTATTTTCTAAGAAGACAAATAAAACACATTAAGCATAATACTGCCCATCTTATTGCTATTAAAATTTTGATTAAACAGCATTTCAAGAATTTTTTGTAAATAGTTTACATAGTAATTTACTTAAGAATGCTAGAAAAGACTTTGGTAAAAGTGCTATAAAATGTAAAAAAATCGAAACATTAACAAAATATAAAATGCATAAATTTTATTAATTCCTTTAACATACCTTTCTTTTAAATCATCCACACAACGCTGCAAATGTACTTCACCTGATGATACAAGAACATGCTCCCCTGTTTCTTGAACAAAAACTTGAACACAAGGGTCAGCTTGATTTAAAAGTCGCAAACCTTTTACAAGCAAAGGCATTTCTCCTGTAATTCAGTTAAAATAACATTAAATTTCCTATTAAAGGATTAAGAGCAAACGAAAATTTAATTTTTTACATGTGAACATTTTTATCACGGAGCTTATTCTATATCTTTCATTGTCATCCTATAAATCTATAGTAATACAATGTTACCAAAATGAACTTATAAAGGTAAAGATCTTCTTAAAATACACTAAAGAAATCACATTTAGCTCAACAACAGCTAATTAAATCGAAATTCATCAAAAGCGTAAATACAATCAGCCCATTGTAAATAAAGGCTGGGAGTAATTTTTTGATTTAAAATATCTAATATAAAATTTGTAATAAATAATATAAAATTTGTAATTTTAATATTTCTCATAATTCACCTGTTGCTTTTTTATATTCTCAATGAAATAATTACCTAAATGTCCATTGATTTTGAGTTAGAAACATTAATATTTTATATAAATCTGAATTATTAAGAAATAGTGAATATTTGGACATGCGTAATACAAAAGAGCATTGCTCAGAAATATTGCATTGCAAATATAATAATGGCTTACTGTCCAAACAGCAAGCATTTTTTTTATAAATAAAGAATATTAAAAATTTTATTTTAACAATAGATTAAAATATATTCATACTAGGATGAGATGGTTCCAGTGCAACTCTTACAATAGGAACTGTAGTAGAGTGCAAATCAATAAAACTAGGACAGGCAATTGTAGTAGATAAGGTTGCTGATTTAAGAACATGATCTTGCAAACCACCAATTCCTACATTATAAAAAGATTGATATATAAGATTAAATATTAAAAATGAATTATTTAAGATAAAAAATTTGTCTATCAGTTTTCTTAATATTTCACTACAATTGAGACTTACACAATTATTACATTTTTCACATTAAATAGATTTAAGTTAGTTAACATCATCTTAATTTTGTCTAAAGCAGAGATCTTCAAACTCTTTGTCAAATGCTATGCTAACTGTTTCACAAAATCAAATGACACACAGAGTTAAAAAAAATCCTTACCATCATACCATAGCTATTATAAAACAAAATAAAAATTTTGCTAAAGTTTGCCACACAAATCTGATATATATAAACAGACTGGAATGAAAATCAAACTCATTTGCAAAACTTAATTTAGACATGCTTTTAAATTAGTGCTAAAATGAGAAACTGAGTTGGTATTAGAATAAGAATAAAAAAAGAAAAATATTAAGAAATAAAAATAAATCATTATCTATTTTTCTTATAAAAGGCACTCTGCAAATATCTATATACAAATACAGTTTAAAATATTGTTATTCCTTTTATCTTCTAAACATTTTTCTTCTTTACATTCATGAATGATTTTATTTTTTTTAATCATGCAATTTGAATTTTATTTAAGTAGTAATTACTATTTAAAAATTTCTCCTTTTTTAAAAATATACAAATGTAAAACCTTTTTATAATTGTTAAAAACATCAAGAGACCCAAGTTAATTAATAAGCAATTCTTTTGATAATTGAAAAAAATAAACCTGGTTCGAAAACTCAAACAAATAGTATTTGAAAAACATATCAAATTTAGCATTAAGCTATAACTATGGATTATGGATAATTAACTATCAAAAACCTTAAAAATTATACACAAATAGCTCTTATAACAAAAATAATTGAGTTACTTAGCTTTTTTCTATTCAATTGCAATTCTTTAAAACATAAAACCAATTCATATTTTAAAAGGAGTGGAATTAATACATTACCAATAACATTTCCAGCTGGGACTTCATCAAGTTCTATTAACTCCTTACCCATAAGAAGATAAAGATTTTTAACAGTAGCCAATGTTATGTGCTGTTCAGGATTGAGATCATGAACAGTGATGTCCTCTGACAATGGGATATCCTATAAGAAACATACATTTATTGAGTATATTTAATACTTTTTCATTATGATAAATAAAAATACACTAATATTTATCATAATGTTAAAAATAACCAGCTATTATAAAATATTATTATTAAAAATAGCACACACTTAATGCTTTCATAGATTTCAGTTTTTCATGAAATTACAGCAATAACACTCCTTTTAGCATGACATTTTAAAAGCAAAATTGCATAATATGAAAATTTTAAATATGCAATAGCCTCTTATTATATTCCTGCAATTAGATACTTCACTGACTTTTTTTCCCTTGCACAAAAGACTCTCAAATAGTCATTAGCTACATAGAGCCTTTTTTATTTCTTCCAGCATGTGTATTGCTATGAGTGGCTACTGATTATTTTGAATGTATTATTAATAATGTGAAGCATTATTTATAAAAATTTGCTTTAGAAAAGAATGAGAAATGTACAATGACAATTTCTATAAAAGCAGAAAGTATCAATACAGAAACAATTTTATGAGTGAAAGTAAATTTGATTGAATGAAATTAAACGAGTTATCAGAAAAGAATAAAAAATTATGACTTTTTTAAAAAGATGCTATACAAAATGCCTAAAACCTATATTCACTTATACTTATTCTATGAGTAAATTTTCAATACAATTAATAAAATGAAAAATCTGATTTAAAATTTTTTTTTTATTTATTTAAATAAATAGAAATTTTGCTAATTTCTAAATAAAGCATTTTCTTTCTGATTAATCATTTCAAATTTTTCATTGAACACTATTCTTTTTTATTTCTGGTTTATCTAGCATGGAAATAAAATTCATATTTATGCAAAATGTTTCTAAAATATTTAAGATTTGAAAAGCCTCTAATAAAATTAGTTTAAAAGTCGTTTATTTAGTTTTATGAATGAAAATTTCAAATAACTATATACAATTCAGATTTAAAAAAAATTACACATTAATAATTCAATTTTTAAACAACAATGAAAGTTTGAAAATGAACTTTTATAGTATATCAGTATTTTTCTATTTTCTTATACATTTAATCTTCTCTAAAAACAAATTGTTTTGGAGATAAATGATTATTTTAATATGCAATTTTTACACTTAATTTAATTGAAGTGTTTTTTTACAATATAAAATTAATCTAGTTACATATGTAGTTCATAATTAGAATTAAGACAAATTTTTAATTAAAAAAATATAATATTACCATTTTTAAAGCTTTTGCAGGATCATGTTTAGGACCTAAAACATACAGTTTCTGTCCTTTGTAAATTGTGCTACTGTAGATTCGAGCAAATGCAATGAAAGCAGTATTTTCATCAGTGTTATTTTCAAGATTAGATGGTTCTATATAATGAAAAATAAAAACAAATATAACATAGGCTAGAAGATATAATTTTAAGAAATTTTCCTTAATATATGAATTAATATTAACAAAAATATATAAAATAATAATAATAAAACACAAAAATTAAAAGATTTATAGGAAAAAAATATATATTAAAATAATAAATATACCTTCAGGTACTAAGTTGGATATTTCCGATGAAACAGATGGCTGAGATTCTGCTGATTGTTCAATGATTTTTTCGGCATGTTTTTGTCTTGCTTTTTCTCTTCGTTCAGCTATTTCTTCAGCAGTGAGAGGTCTAAAATATTAAAACATTTTTTAGACTAATAAAATCTATATTTAAACAATGCTTCAGATACTAAAATTTTGAAATGTATATCAAATAATTCAAGTTTTCAACCTGTTTCAACTGATAAAGAAAATTATAAAATAAGTCTTATATTATTAAAAAAAAAAAAAAAAAAAAAAAAAGAATTTGGTAAGAAATACAAAATGGTAAACACATGTTAGGCATTGGGAAGAATTAAAATTATTAGAATGATAAGAGTGTACCCTAAAGAAATTAAAGAAAAAAAAAAGATATATCTGAAAAAAAAAGAACATCTTTTGTAATAATAATAATAATAAAAAAAATATTACCTTTGACGATATTCTGGCAACATTTTTCTTTCTGTAGGGAACATTTTTGAAATGCAAACTATTACAGGGGCATCCTTAGAGGGAGAACATTTCAAAAAATCTGTAAGGGAATAAATTTATCTTTAAAATTGCAAAAAATTGATTTATAAAGTAAATAACATTTAAAAAAAAAAAAAAAAAACCTTAAAAAAACTATTAAAATAAAAAAAAAATCTGATTTAAACTAACCTGATTTTAATTTACGAGTTTCTTCTGGTAATATATCAAATTTAAGAGAACTGGAACACATTAAACTTTCAACTTTCTCTTCACTCAACTCAAGAGGACTTGGAACAAAATTACAAACCATTTCTGCAGAGATAAAAAACAATAACAATATAAAAAGAGTTTACAGCATTGCATTTTTAATAATAATGATAAATAGTATTACTAAAGATCATACAATAATACTTAAATAACACAATAATTTAACGTATTCATAAATGAAAAGAAATTAAGCTTTTCTTTTTATTCTTAAGTGTTGTATAGAAGTCATTGTTTGGATTACAATAAAACAATAAAATTGTATTTAAAAACATTTATACAGAAATCCTTTTTTAATATTTTGCATATCTCTTCTCAAGAAAATCCATAAAAATTAAACATGAATAAATTTTTACTTGTATATAAAAAGGCAATTTTGAATTCTTACTTTTTGTAATAAGAAATATAAGTTACAAATTCCACAAATAATAGCAAAATAGATAATAATTTATAAACCTTCATAGATAAATAGGGATAAAAAGATTTATATATATAAATAAAAGAATAACTATACCTAAAACAGAATCTGATAAAGGAAGCCACTGTCTAAATATTGCTTGAAGTTTAACTTTAGGATCTTTATGATTAATATCTCTAGCTGGTATATTTAAATTCAAAGATTTAATTATTTTATCCACCATAAGATTGTCCCTATAAAAAAACAATAAAAGATTATTTTAGCAACATAAAATTCTGTAAAAATTTATATTAATGTGTCTTGATTACAAATATAAAATTTTTTATATGTATTTTTTTGTTTTTGAAACAAAACAATTAAATATTTTTTCTGTATACCCATGAATATAAGCTAACATCAATTAGAATATATAAACAAATTCAAATTTTGTTGTAATAATAAAAAGTTAGAGCAATTTAAATTTATTACAACTATTTATCTATAGAATACAACTTATTACAACTATTTATGTGTCTTTTCCGAATTTAAAACAAAATATTGAATAGTAAGAAAATTTTTATAATTACCAAAAATAAAGGAACTAACAGCTTAATAACATATAATTCAATTACGGGACAAAAAAAACAACAGTAAGAAATTATGGTATACTAATAAAAATAATTACATGGTAATATAATTATAATATAATGTAAAATAATTATATGGTGTAACAAAATATTTATAATATAAATTAAAAATTCTTTATTTTACAAAAGAATGATACAGGAATCTCTCTCTGCCTTTAAAAACAGATATTTAAAGGCAGCAGTTAGCAAATTTTGCATAATGGGAATGAAATAATGATAGCACATAGAATTCACAATATTTGAGAATATGTATTGACAGATAATTGACATGAAATGCAATATACTTAAAAATATAATCTGAATTGAAATGCTTTTAAATTGAAAAATTTATAATCTAATCTTACAGATTTTTTATTATCGTTTGAAATCTATGAAAAAAATCATCCATTTTTTTTATTTATTACTCGCTAATGAAATGTTAAAAAATCGATATAACTAATAAAGCCTTATATTTTACTTAATGTAAAAATATTTAATCATTATATAATTATACCCTTAAATCCTGAATAGTTACACAAAAATTTAATATAAATTACTATGAAACAGATAATAATGTAATGAAATCGAACAAAACTTGCTCGATATTAAAGCATGCTTTGAATTGAAAAGGCCTAGGTAAAATTACATTTAGTAAATTTTTCAGAAATATTACCTCTTTACTGCAACTGCGTCATAGACAGACCAAATATTTTCCAATATAAACTGTACAAAAAGAGGTTTTTTAGCCTTTGCCTGCAATGAATAATAATATAGGTATAATAATAAAAATGGTAATATTCAAATGTAAATAATTATAAGATACTGAAAATAGTACAGACATCAACAAAAAGGGTTCTATAATTATTATTATTCTTTTGAAATTGTGCATTTCAAATATTAACGTGTGAATTCATTCAATTATAAATGCTTATATAAACACATAATTTAATTGTAATAAGGATTTAAAAGATAAATACAAAATTTATTAAGATATTATTCTTAAAAAAAGAAAATTTTTGTTTAATCATAGGATTAACATTCAATTTAATTATTTATGATTAATGTAATAATGATTCTATGTATCAAGTTTAATTAAAAATTGCATAAAATATGCTTATGGTTATAGAAATTTGAAATAATATATTATTTTAAACCATAATTATTTTATTCTTTCATTTTCGTTATTTATTAGGCATTTTTTTAACACTTTAATTCGCATTAAAAAAAAATAATTCTTTGTTAAACTAATATATATATTTTACAATTTAAGATTATTTGGGACCTTTTCTTTTGATTTAGAAAAGTTCATCTTATTTGCTCATAATACAGAATACCATGTTATGGATTATTATTTTCAATAAATTAAGAAAAATAAAAAGAAAGAAAAAGGAAAGAAAGTTTAACATTTTAAAATATAGGATTATTCTTTGATGCAGTAAATATTATTCATACAAAATTTAAAAATGAAACTTTACTTGTGCTCCCTTCAAAATTTGCTTTGTCTTGGAGTTGAAATAAAAATCTCCCCACAAAGTTCTTTTAAGTACATCTTCTTTAGCACCAAGTTTGGATGCAAATAATTTAGCAAAATGGGACACACTGGAAAATAAATAATAATTAAGCACAAATATGTAATATCTAGCTTATAACCCACAGAATGGGATGAACAGAATGCCATTGTGTATATTATGTAAATTTTTTGTTTTGGTAAAAATTAATTAAAAAATTGCCACTTAAAAATCTCTTTTCTCCCAAAGATAATTGATGTAACTTGATTATGACAAAAAATACAATTGAAAAACTTATGGAATTGCAGTTGATAAAAGTTAAACATGTTTTTACAATGTTCATGTTAATCAAACATATACAAGTGCATAAAAAAGTGCTGAATAAAGTAACAAATAATTAAAAATGCTTTTTGGGATCCTAAATTAACAATTGATTTATACTTAGTAAGATTTTCATTAAAAGGGGGAAAAAAAAGATTAAAAATATGTATATAGTTAAATTTCTCCTATTTTGAAATGTGATAATTTAAAAAAGTTTCTCAAATTTTTTGTCATGTATTATGCTTGTTAAAAACATCTGTGTTTTAATCAAAATTATATGAGATCGTTTTTCCTGATTATCCCATCTCAAATATATAATATATAAATTTTTTATTTCATTATGACATAAAAAAACTCTCAAAATTTGAAAAGTGTTAAATTAGTTTAAGACAACAACTGCAGATACAAATACAGAAGTTTATGAGTAAAGATATGTTAATGAGAAGGAAATGAAGAGGTACAAATTGCCTGCAGATATGATATTGTTTTTCTTTTCACTGGCAAAAATTAAGAGTGTGGGTTATGTGCCACTGAAGATAATATGACGGAAACTATGGTAATGAAAATATAAAAACTTTAAAAAGAATATCAAGAAACAAAATTTTTATATTTATTTAGCAGTTTTTATAAGTATTTTGCTTTGAAGTTCTCTATAAAAATTAGAAATCAAGTGCATTAATTCAGCCCTTGAAAATAATGTATCAAAATTTTAAATGTTAACATCACAATATATAACATTATAAATGTAAAAAGATTAGAAACATTATACAAAACAATTATTACAATAGAACTTAACAATAATTCAAATACATATTTTAAAACATAAAGGAATTAAAATAAAATAATGAATTAAAAATCTCACCCAAAACCCCACCCATCTAATGCACTGGCAAATAATACATTGCCTTGCTCAGGTGAAAAATAAACTTTGGAGTCATCACTATCATCTAGTCCACTACTCCAATCAAAAACCTAAAGAAATAACAATCAACTCTATATATTTCTAGCATAATTATTAATTTGTATTATAATTATTAATGTCACAAAAATGAGAATGTGATTAATATGCATTATATTTACGATGGTAGTAGCATTTATTCATTTTATTAACTAATTATAATTAATTAATACAAAAATATTTCTTACCTTTTCATCACTATTATAAGTTTCATTATCTGCATTATTTGATTTCTAACAATATGGGGGAAAAAAAAAAAGAAATTATACAAACAAATTTTACACAAAATATTTATTGAAAGTAAAAAACATTTCAATAAAGAATTTAGAATATTGCGAAAGCTATGTTATTTTTCTTTTAATCAATTATTATTATGATATCACATAATTATGAGAGGAAGATTATTAGGATTAGCAAAGTACATTCTTCTAATGCTAGTAAACTTATATTATTCACAAGTTTTATCAATCATGATTTAATAAAATAAATTAAAAATTTATGGTATACATAAGTTATCATATATTTTAAAATGTTTATTATTTTTTTTTCAGAACTTCTAGTCGTGGTAAAAATTTTAGATTTTTATGGACACTTCTTTTCCATCAATTTTGCTGAACAGCTCGATCATTTTAATTTTTATAAAAAAGTGACATAATAAATTATACAAAGAACTCTGTTGTAAATCAAGATGCAATAGAAAATATATCATTTAGAATAACATCAAAAGTTACAATCATCAGTTATCATTAATGTTTAAAAAAAAAGAAAGTAGACTTAAAAAATACAGCAATACTAAATAAAGGATAACTATGCTAAAAGTATTTCAATGACTTATATATCAAACATCATAGTTAATTTTATACAGAGCCCTTTATTAAATTGCATGTATTGAGATGCAAAAAGCATTATATATTGGAAGAAAGAAACAATCATGAAATATCTTAAGAGCAATAAATCAAGGGCCAATGTAATTATTTTATACATTTCATGATTTTTAGTGTTGGAAAATCAAATCAAAATTGTAATTAAAAAAAAAGTGATTCTCCAACAGAAATATTATAAATTTTTATTATGATATTAAATACAAGACAGAATTGCTTGCTCTAAGAGAAAATAATCATACAGTACTAGTATATCTAACACTTTATTCATAGGATCAAAATTTAGATATTTTTATAAGCAATTTTACTATACATAAATGACACAAAATAATTAATTTATTCTAAGAGATGTAAATTGAACTTTGACATGAATAAATATATAAATTTTACTACTTACATTTTCAGATTTTTTTAAAACATCTGATGCAAATAATTCCCCCATAACTGCATTTATCTGAAAGTAATGGATATTATATGAAGCAAACTTACTTATTCATTAATTTTATGATTAGATATAATCCTATTTTATATTTTAAAAAATCACAGTATTCAAAAGCTTACTTGTTCCAAAATTTGCACTAGACGTGCATAAGCATCTAGAGGAGTTAACTTCCATTCTAAAATCAATCTGTCTACTTTATTTAAAACAAGCAAAGGCTTAATATGCCCAATCCAAGCCTGTTGCAGTGCAACTTTAGTCTGAAAAAGAATTAATTAAGAGAGATTAGCATATATACATTTTTAATTTATATTTAATTTCTAAGAAGTATTTAATAATACATACATACATTGACTATAACAGTTAATTCATAAAAGTGCAATTTAACAGTTGTAGAATTGTTAGATAATAAGTTTTTTTTATCAATATTAGTTCCTAATAATTAAAAAATGATACAAAGAATTTCTTAAAGTGACTGCACATGATGGTAGTTGCTGTTAATGGACATCATTTATATAAATACTAAAATAATTCTCATGATTTTTTAAAATTACTTTTTATTAATTTATTAAAAATACTATATACTGAAATTTGAAGCATATAATTTAAAAAATATTCAACTAAATTGAAAATGTTAGCTTTTTTGATATATAATTTTTTTTATAATTAGATATTTTATTTGAATCAGATGTATTTCAAAATCATTATAAAATAGTTAAATGTTAATACAATTCTACTTAAAGGTTTTTCTAAATTGGTTATAATAAAGGTTTTTCTTCATTTCTTAATTGTTTGTCTGTGGAGACAAACAATTAAAAAATAGCAGTCAAGTATGGAACTTAAAAAAATTTTTTTTATAGTCAAATTCTCAGACAATTATTTTGAAAACATTTTACAAAATAATAGATATAATACTACAAGACTTTATAAAAGATAATGAAAACTTTGCTATTTTAAAGCTGATAATTTATAAGAGCATTGGATTTTTTTTTTTTTTAACCTGAAAAAAAGGCATCTTACTTTCAGAATGATTAGGACATATGTAACATAAAAATAAATGAAATAAATAGGAATCTAATTTACTTGAGGATATATTCCTTCAACAACATCAACAAGAATGATAGCTCCATCACACAATCTTACGGCAGTATTAATTTCTCCAGCAAAATCAACATGGCCAGGTGAATCAATTACATTCACAAGATAATGATCCTTATCTGAATAAAAGATATAAAATTATAATCTGAACATTCAATATCAGGAAATAAAAAAAAGGGAATAACAAATTAAAAAAAGACGTACCCTTTTGATAATGAACAGCAACTGAACTAGATTTCATTGTGATACCTCTTTCTTGTTCATCTTTCCTGCTATCCATATATCGAAGCTACAAAATTAAATATACATTAGCAGCAGATATTTATATGATACAGTAAATACATTTCAGTAAAACTTCAAATTTCACAAAATATGAATCCTTTATTTTTATTTAAAAGGTTATCAAAAAGATGCTGTCTACTACAAATCACTACATGTATTATGTAGTTCTGTACTTAATAAATTAATATGATACATTTGAAATAAATCTTTACATAAATTATATATATATAATTTTTTTTTATTCATCTTGGATTATTATTTCTTTAATACAACAGAGTACCAAATAAGAATAATTCATAAATTTGTTTGAAAACTATAATTTTATATTTTTCAGAGAAAAACTAAAAGAAAATATTTAACAAATTTTTAAGGACCAAAAAAATGTTGTAAAAATTTTTTTGTACCCTAAAAATATTTGCTTATTTAAATAATGTTTCATGCATCAAATTTAAGTTACAGTATATTTTGGTTACATATAAGCAAACGACGTATAAATATTAAAATATAATGATTTTATTATTATGTAGCACATTTTGTATGCATATCTAAATGATAGCATATATAAGACAAGTTCAAATATAAAGGGCGATTTATTTATAAAGATTCATTAATAAAATCTTCACTATTATTAATGCTGTGAATATTTCTTCTACATATCATTTATGATGAAAAGCATGAGATCACAGAAGAAGGCATGTATACGTTAATACTTTCGCTAGTAAAAAGTGGAATCTCATCAAGAAAAAAGAAGATCATTTGCTGAATGTCAGTTGAGTTTCAAAAAAAGTCACACGTAAGCCAGAAATGTCAAAATATAGAGTTTCCCGATCCAAAGAACCTTATTATACATCATATTAAAAAATATTATGGATGTAAATTTAAAAAAAGACATATTTCAACATATTTCATAATTGCAACATATTTGAAGCCTATTCCAACCTCTTCGATTTTTTTATTCTAGCTATTATTACAATATGTGTTTTGTAAGCCTGTAAATGAAAGTTTCTACAATCTTACAAAACAGCTAATGATTTTTGTATATCAATAATATATGATAAAAATTTTATATATATTTATCCAGTGATCATTAAATACTTTAAATAATAATAGAATAATAATTTAAATTATGGTACAAAGTATTTAGGTTAGAAAATTAAAAAAGATAAAGGCTAAACATTTTAATTATGTTTAGAAGTGTTAATATATTATTCTGTATAGATATAAATATATAGTTAATTATTCTAAATAATGTGTCTTTATTTTTGTAAAGCAAGACAAAAATGTGATTTATGTACAGTATATATAATCACCTTTACAATGATGTAATTTAATTCAGTAATTAATTTAATAATTATTATTGTAAGCAATGTTGATAAAGCAACAGATTACACACATCACTAATATTAAGGGCAGAAAAAAAAAAAACAAATGAAGTTTCATTGATATGCATCTGAAATTTTTTTCACATAAAATATTTTACCCAAGATAAAAAAATAAATGAATAAAGATAATTAATTAGCAATTTTTCAGTAACAAAAAATACATAAAAATATATTCATTACATACTTTTCCAGCCATTTTTTGAGAAATGATTCCATTACTTGCCAAAAGTGAATCAGCAAGGGTAGTTTTGCCTAAAAAAGTAATTAAAACATTATTCATTTCTATGATGCCTTTATTATCCATGATTTATGCTGCATTCTGGATAGTTTAACTTCTATTAAGGGTAAACTTTTCTCTTTATATTTGAAATCAAATAATTAAAAAGCCCTTTTTTACTAAAATGAAAAAAAAAAAAAAAAAAAAAAAGGAATTTTATTTAAAATTTAAAAAATGGCATGGCTTTTAGCAGGATTAAACAAATAATTTTTTTGTCTTTTAATACTATTTGTGCTGTGTATCTTTGCATATGTGTGTGCGTGCAATAAAAGAATGTGTGCATGCATACTAAAAGATGTGAGTGCCAATTGTATCTACAGGAAATAAAAATTAGTGATACTTTTCTCATAAGTAAAGATGTGGACAAGTATGCCAAGGATTTACTGCAAATCCTGTCACATATCATGACTCGTTACTTGGGCATTACACTCATTACATTGATTCTTTGATTGGAGCATTTTTTACATTTGGATAATAATAATAAATTCAACTAATAGAAAAGCATCAAATTTTTTTAAAAACATTAAGATTTTTTTGCTCCTTACAAACATGTATACTCATACAATATTGTACAGAAATATGCATTTAACAATTTCACTTCAGATGATACATTTTATCTGTGCTTCTTATTGCTTATAAATTAAATGCAACTCACAGAAAATGATTGAATAGGTCTACTTCCATTTTAACAGGATAATTAAATAATCAATGTTTTATTAATTATATTTAGTAAAACTGCATTATGTTCTTATAATAGATTTTTTAAGAAAACAAAACAATATGAATATAAAACACATGTTTCAAGCTGATAAATAAACACAAGTAATTATTTGTTTATATTTTGTATTTCTTAAGCACAAAAATCGTATTGATGTTTTTTCTTCCTAAAATGACCAAAACTTTGAATGTTAATAATATTATAAATCACAGAAATTTTTTTCATGTAATATAAATATACAGATATATTTCATTTAGTCATTTGTTTCAAGACTAAAATTTTCATTTGATCTCATTGTACATGTTTTTATTCTTCCGGAATTTTTTTTTTTTACACATTTACACAAACACGTGTACACGTGTTGTTAACACGTGTTGTAGCAAAAACTTATGGTCAGAATAATTACAAACATAAATAGAATATTTTATAAAAATATAACGATGATCTCACCATGATCAACATGAGCCAATATGCAAATATGGCGAATATTCTTGGGGTTCTTTTGGAGAACAGCAAGAACTTCTGAAGACACAGTTTTCATATTACTTGGATTTTGTTAAAATATAATAATCTGTGGTAAAAAAAAAAGTATTTTTAATAAAAAAAAAAAAATTGCAATTTAAAAGCAGAATTCGGTTAATAAAAAGTGAGATTTAAAAATTTATAGAATTATATTAATGCATAACGACAGAAAATTTTTTAAACATATTTTAATAAATAACTGGAAAAATTATTTTTCAGATTTTTTTTATTTTCATCCGCAAAACAACAAAAATATTAAAAAATAATTTTGATTTGCAGGGAATTTTTATAAAATTAAAATCTATTACATACTTAAGTGAATTTGTCCGATATATGATAATCTTCAATAAATAACAAGGATACACAATTCCCTGCGACTCTTTTAAGTCAGATACATTAAACGCACACTATTAGAGCATGTGTTTACGTTTTGAAGAAAATCAGTTGCCAGTTGCAAAAAAGTTGTATTTGTATCTTGAATAAGGACTTGAAATTTAACGAAAAATAATTGGCAGGAGCATAGTTCTCAAATTTCTTGAAATTGGGCCATTTAAAATTGTACAACTTTTTGTGG
The DNA here is from genome assembly GCA_021605075.1 of Caerostris darwini. NCBI lineage: Eukaryota > Metazoa > Arthropoda > Arachnida > Araneae > Araneidae > Caerostris > Caerostris darwini. The sequence goes on from BPLQ01014541.1 coordinate 37,753, forward strand.
GAGCACTATATGCAAACTTTGAGAAATATGTTAAAATAGTTAAGTTAAATTTTATAGAAAAAGTAATGTGATAAAAAATAAATTGAAAGGCTCCTTTATTCTTGTGTTTATGAGATGCATGAGCCTGAAGTAACCTAGCGATTTCTTGATTATCTGAGCGTATATTTGAATGTCAAACTCCTGCGTGTCAATATATTAAAGTTATTATCTCTTTCTTACTGTTAATTGCGACAAGGTTAGAAAATCATAATTCATATAAATATGACACTAAAAATTGTTGCAGAAGATTCAAAGCTTTTTTCATCATTGTTGAATAAAGATGTCGAGTGCCTGAACGCGAAGCGTTCATCTACTCAATGGTATGTGAAGGCAGTAGGAAAGAAAAGTCATGATAAATAGATAATAGTAATCGTATGAATTGAGAGAAAAAAAAGAAGAAAGTAAGGAACATGTAAATCATCGGTGATGGAAACGTAACAAGAAATGTATGATCAGCGTTGAAGTAAAATATCTAAAAAGCGATAAGTGAGCAGGAAATTACGGTGGTTTGAGGCTTCGATTCCATTTAGAAGTAGAGAAAGGATACTTGTATTTTCCATTCAATTGCGTAAATATAGTTTGTGCCTTGATGAGAGGGTTTTCGTGAGTAGCAATGGTATTGAAGAAATTTCTAGAAAACTTAGTAATATAGTTGTCAATAGAATCAATTTCTAAATTTTGATGAATTGTAGAGCTGCGGACAAACCAGGGTGCACCAGTGATAATACGAAGAAGTTTGTTTTGAATAATGTGTACAGATTTCTTGTTAGATTGTGCAGCTAGACCCCAGATTGAGGCAGCATAGGTAAGGATAGGCCTAAGAACTTGTTTGTAGAGAAGAAGTTTGTTTGACAAAGTTATTTTAGAAAATTTATTAATGAGTGGTAGAGTGAGATAAAATTTTTTCCAACATTTTTCTTTGATTTTTTTGAATATGAGCTCGAAACGTAAGTTTATTGTGTATAAATAAGCCGAGATATTTAATATTAGTTGCCCATTCAATTTGTTGATCAAAAAGGGAGAGATTAATATATGGTTGTCTGGCGTGTCCTTTTCGGAAAATGATAGCTTGAGATTTAGAGATATTAATTGCGATGCGCCATTTAGTTAGCCAATCCTCTAGGATATTCAGAAAATTTTGAAGAGTATTGATGACATAAGGAATAGAAGCAGCTTGGGCAAGAGCAGCAGAATCGTCAGCAAATAGGCAAGTGGAAATGTTAGTGCATTGAGGAAAGTCGTAGGTAAAGATATTGTAGAGAATAGGACTGAGCACGCTTCCTTGAGGTGTACCAGCACTAATACGACCGATTGTGGAGAAATCATTATGAAGTCGAACTTCAAAGGTTCTATTTTTAAGATAATTTGTAATGATGAGTGTGATCCAAGTTGGAAATTGAAGTTTGATCATTTTGTAGATCAGTCCATTGTGCCACAGTCGATCGAAAGCTTTTTTGACATCTAGAAAGACACTTCCTGTAAAAAATTTATAGTTATATCCTTCAGTAATGATATTGGTGACACGTAGAAGTTGATGACAAGTTGAGTGATGTTGACGGAATCCAAATTGTTCTGCTGGAATTATGGAATTTTTATCGCAAAAAGAAGTAATATGTTTCACTAAGAGTTTTTCGTAAAGTTTTCCTACACAGCTAAGCAGACTGATGGGCCGATAATTTTGAGGAAATTTCCTATCTTGGCCAGGTTTAGGGAACATGATGATATTTGCTTTTTTTCCAGATAGGAGGGAAGTAGTGATATTTAGTACAGCTGTTGTAGATTTTTGCAAGATGAGTAATGACATTAAGGGGAGACACATTAAGGCTTTATTTGGAATGTTGTCAGGTCCAGAAGATTTCCGAATGTTGAGATTCTTGATTAAGTTAATTATGTCAGATGGAGAAAAAAAAATATTGTTATGATAATTTTGATGATCAGCTAGAAAGGATGTTACTGTATCTTCAACATGCTTAGTTTGTGAGTAATCGCAAGGTTCAGTGTTTTCTTGAAAGGAGAGTTCAAGGTTTTCAGCAAAAGAGTTCGCTTTATCAGAAGATGAGAATATAATACCTGATGATCCAACCAATGGAGGAATTTTGGGATATTTTTTGGTAAAATGTTTGTTAATTTTGAAGAGAGAATTATCTTCTGGATTTAGGCCTAATAAAAATTCATTCCATCTGTCATTTTTTAATTTGTGAATCATTTGCTTTATTTTTTTTGAAGCTTGTTGATGGACTGCTTGAACAGTGGAAACCTGGTACCCTGCGATAATTTTCGAATTCTGTTTTTTTCCACAATTTTGGAGGTGATTTAAGTAGGAAGTTTTTGGTGTGGTGTAATGAGTTCTTTAGATTTGCTAGCAAGGTTGATAGCAGAAGTAACAGCATGGTTGAATTTATCAATTATTTCGTCAATATCTTGAATATTGGAGATGACTGGATTACCAGGAATGCTTTGTGAGAGAATTTTAGTAAAAATATTCCAATTGGTAGTTGTGATTATGCTATTGAGGAAGGGCGTAAATGAATTATGAGAGATTTCAACTATCACAGGGTTATGATCACTGGAAAGATCGTTGATAGAAGAATCAGGCCCGGCGTTTAAATTTTTAAGAAGTGCGATGTCAAGAGTACTATTGCAGGGATTGTGAAGGCAGAAATATGTGGGATCATTAGGATCAATAACATTGAATGCATTAAGATTTGTCCAATCGAAGAGAATAGAACCATTTATGTTGCTGCTTCCATTATTCCATGCAGGATGCTTGGAATTGATCAAAGCTTTTTTACATAATGACACGCATTCTTCTTTTATAGGAATATAAAAGGTTTCAAGAAACAATTATGTTTAATCCTCAGTACACGATCAATGGATATAATTACTAATTTCTTTTTAGTTAATGCCCTCAGAGTACTACTTACAGATTGCAGAGTTTCATACGATGCAATTGAAAATTTTTTTTTGACATCGAAAATAACAGACGTTAAAGCTTCTAGTAAGCAACCGTAGAAGTTAGCGTTCCTAGTAATATTCTGGGCCCATTATCACTGTTTGGAACTTTTTATGTGAATAAAAGAAAAAAAAAACAATCATAAAGTTAGATGTTTATAATGAAAGCTGTATTTAAACTGGAAAACTGAGAGTAACTATATTTTTATATCTGGACACTTGTTTCTCTGGAATACTTCAGGGCCACCCTTTGAGAACCACTGGGCTGGAGTGACTAACTTGTTGCAGTGGGCGTGGTTCGGTAAACACTGGCCGCTATAATGTCTCTGTTTATCTATTTGTTAGTATTTTCGGATAGTAATTTTTCTTTCCTACAGTTTTTATTTAGATTTTAGGCGACTCCTCTCCGTTTTGTATATATTCTCTTTTACTTTGAATCTTCACACTAGTTAATTTTGGTCAAGTGCAAATATACACCCTCCACTTTGAGAGGGGGAATATTTGACACTCATTATGGCGGATGTAGCTTTAAACTTCAATTTCATGTAGTGTGGTCCCGATGAAGACCTTTATTTCAAAGTTAATCGAGATATTCTAACAAATACACAGATCACATTCAAACATAACACACTATCATTTGCTATTGTTCTCGAAGTTCCCAATGGTGGGATTTCCTGAGCACATCCTAAGTGTTAAAAGACAGCATTCATCCAAAGTAACTCTTTCTTTGTGTAATAAGCAGCATAAATAAAAACTTTCCCAACAATAAAAAAAAAAATATTATAAAATAAATTACCAAACTTGGGTAACTGGATTCAAACTATAAATTTTTCAGAACGAAACATTTATCACGCACCCAGAGTATCGCTCGAAGAATTAATTCGGTAACCTCCCTTAATGATGATTTGAGTTTTGGTGAAGCTCCGTGGCTGCGCAACAGCCGTTAGCTTCTATCTTGGATTGTCCATTGGAAAGATGAAAGAGCATCGCTGGGGAAAGAAAGCGGTAAAGACTAAAAGGAATCTTGCCCAAATACTAAAAGAAAGTTTAATAGAGTGAGGTCTTTTATTTATTTATTTATTTATTATTATTAATATTATTTTAATAATAAGTGGTGAAAGTAATTAAAATATATGGAAGAGAACGAGTAACTGTCCAGTGAAGGGAGCAGACATTAATTAGATTTGTTGAGGAAAGAGGAAAATCCATGCAGAATGACGAATAATTTATCTTCTTTGGTGGTGGCAGCTTGAAGGTTATTGAATATGGTTTGGATGCCGTCTGAGGAGAAGAGGTGAGCGAATTCTTTAAGAATGAATAACCTCCCTTAAATGCTTCTTGAATGCTTGTTATTGTAGATTATTACGGAGATCCTTGGCCGCGTTGCGGCCACTAGCTCCTTCTTTGTAAAATGTTGAAACATAGCGGTGGTCTCAAGCCCTTTGAGTTAATAAGCAAAATAGATAATTAAATGCCCTTTTTTTTAAAGAGAATTATTTATTTAATAAAATTATAAAATGAAAAATATCAAAAATTTCAAAAATGTAGATGTTTATGAAATCAGTTGCATGTAATAACCCAGAATGAGCAAAGGTCAAATTAGGAGAAAAAATAGCTTAGGAGAAAAGCGAACTTTTTTCATCTAGGCAGTTGTAAGGAATTAATTAAAAATATTTAGAACAGTGCGAGGTCTTTTGCTATGTTTGCGGGAAGAAATATCATAATCGTAATTTTGTAGGATGTTTAATACAGGGTTATTGATGTTTCGCATTTCATCATAGAATTTAGTAGAAATTTTGTGAACAAATTGTCTTAAACTTGGAATCGAGAGAGCTCGTCTAATATCGTCATTACGAAAGTACCAGGGTGAATTCGTTAACATTCTGAGAGTTTTGTTCTCAAGCCTTTGAATAATTTCAAAATTTGTACGTGCGACAGAACCCCAAACAGGGCATAAGCTAATACTGGACGAAGATAAGAGAGATATATTAGAATTTTGAGATTAAGAGGTAAAGCTGAATTTCTATTGATTAAAGGATAGAGAATTCTAAATTGAGTATTGAATTTATTTCTAAGGTTGTAGATATGCGATCTGTAGTGAAGTTTACTATCAAGGATAATTCCTAAGTACTTAGTTTCTTTAGGCCAGGTGATATAATTATTGTATATTTTAATATTAGGATGGTTATAGGATTTTTTGCAAGTGAAAAGAACTGCTTCAGTCTTGTCTACATTTAATTTTATCTTCCAGTTAATGAGACATTTTTCTTAATCAATTATATAATTTTCAATTTTCAATTATATAATTTCAAATTTTCTTGGATGGTGCAAGTTTTTTGGCCTTGCGTTAAGATTGCAGTGTCGTCAGCATACAGAATAATTTTGATATTGTTCTTTTGTGGAATATCGTTGATAAAGATTTATTAAATGCTTTTATACACGTCATAGTTTACATATAGTTTGCATGTTTTGTTTTCATTTTTATGCACGTCATAGTTTGCATCGTCATAGTTTGCATAGTTTGCATACCAGATGACGGTTACAATAAAACACAGTCAATTATCTTGTACGGGACTTTTCTTTTAAGCTCGAGGACCGAAATATTTTCTAAACAAAACAACAATCAGCTTCATCGGTCATCGCACTAACACAGAAAAGGAACGTTAATGAGCCTGGTCGTGTGTCTGGCGCTCGGTACCACAGGTTTCGGGTTCGAGTCCCGGAGGTGCCATGGATGTTTGTAGTGGTTCGGAATCCACTTTAAGCCGTAGGTCCCGGTCTCATATGACTGTAAGAGCGTCATGGAGCAAAAGTCAGACTTCTACCTACGGGTGCTCCATCACAACAGAAGCAGCCCCTTTCCCTCCATCCATGAGTAGATCACTCATGGGATGCCCGTCCCGCACTGCAGGACATTGAGGATTAGTTACAAACAAACAAACAGGAACATTAATTTTGTTGGAAAATTTTGTTCAAAGCAAATTGAAAGTTCTTTTACTAATACAGGTCTTGTTAAGAAATCAACCAAATTGTCTTTTGAATTTATACAAACAGTTTCAGTCAAATTTTAACTTCATTTAAAATTTGGCTAATATATTAATATGCCTGGTTTTCATAGCAATGCAATGGTGTGATACAATTAAGAATTAAATTCCGTTATGACTCTGGAAAAACAGCTGGAATGTTTTACACTCTCATATAGAGTTACATATTCCGATACCATAAAAGAAAAAGCAACACATTTTTGCCTGTTTGATCGTCAAGCAAAAGATAAATTTTTTTAATGCAGCTGGGAAACACTTAGGCAGTTGTCTTTGATGGCTTAAGGCTAGTGCTACACCGACGTTACTCACTTGTCACTACCCAGGAGGTACGTGTAGCTTGAAGATATGCGAATGGCGCGGAGTAACAATACCCCCGCAACATTTTACCATCATGTTTGACAGGGACCTGCGGTTTAAAGTGGATTCCGAACCACTACAAACATCTATGGCACCGCTAGGATGCGAACCCGAAACCTGTGGTACCGATCTCCAGCGCGCTAGCCATTCGGCCATCAGGCCTCAAGCAAAAGGCACATTTCCCAAACAAAAATTATAATCACTCGTTGAATGATAGTTAAATATGATCCCAATAAGCATAATTTTAAATAAAATCCTTCGACATTTGAAGAGGTTACCTTATAGTTTTTAGTCGAAAATTCATAATTCAAAATATCCACATTTTTTTCTGCTCTGAAAAGTACAACCGTTTTAAAATTGCAACATTAAATTTACTGAGTAACTTATATGAGGTCTGCTTAATATCGGCCAGCAATGAAAGACATCCTATCAATGTCCGAAAAGGATATTTTTGCATTAAATAGCTTTCTACCATTTCACACAACAATATCTTTAACATATACAAAAATAACACTGTTATATTTATATACACAGTTTCACCATTTTAATTTAACAAATCCTACAGTTTTCAAGATATAATCAAGTCTATTGCTCCATTGCCTTGAACTCTGATGTAAAGATAGCAAACTTTATTTTCTAATTCTTTTATTTCATGTCCAGTGAATGTCTCATATAAATCCGTTCCTTCAATTTAACACTGAGATGTGCTGATTCCACATCCAGTTGTGCTTTGTACCGGTGCATGGATAGGCAATTGGGAAAGTTGTGCAGAGTTGTATCTCATATGAAAGAAATCATCAACCAGGCAGGCAAGTATTGAACGCGATTTTGCACGTAAATAACTCAGTTGTTTAAGCAGCACGCCATTGAAACCCAACAAATGATCAAGCTTTTGGTTTGGTTTATCGTTCTATTGTCATTTTGGGTACTCTTTATACTAATTAGACCGGGATTTACAGTTTAACGTGGATTCCGAACCACTAACAAACATCCGGGATATCGCCAGGATTCGAATCAGAAGCCCGTAGAACTAAACAAAAATAATCACAGAGATCTATCAATTATAAGTTGCAGCTTTTGAAGTCTCCATCAAAGTTCTGACAGAAAATAGAATCATCTTTCTTTCCCCTGTCAGCCAAGCAATAAAGAAACTATCTATCCCCACATTTACACCTCTTTTAACTACATTTAAATATAAAAAAATTATTAAGGGTAGAAATTCATTCAATTTTCTGTTCTTGATAAATTAATTATTTATAAGGGTTTCCCCCCCAATGTTCTAACTTCATTCAAAAATACAAAGCGCAGAAAAGGTACCGGCAATTACAGTTTCATTAACCACACAATAGAGAGTTTTTGCATACCGTATTTTTGGAGGTCCGTTAGCTTTTTCTCCCTAGCGCGCATGCTCATAGGAAAAATTATTACAGATACGCATGTGCAATTTCCTATGAGCATGCGCACTAGGGAGAAAAAGCTAACGGACGTCCAAAATACGGTATGCAAAAACTCTCTATTATATCTATAGTACATCATAATATGAAAAATAAAAATCAATACATACTATGTTCTGGAATGATAACGAAATATGATTTTTTTTCGTGTTATGCTGCTCTTTCAAAAAACATTTTATAAAAAATTTTTACACACACACACACACACACACACACACACACACACACACATCCAAAACTTAAGATCAATTTTCAATTTAAATTTCCCAGGCCTATAGAATTTCCCTTCTTTTTTAAGTTGCTGGCACTGTCCTTGACATCTGTGTGAAATTTTACGTTAAAATAATCATTAGTGTTTGAGTTACGCTTGGCTTTGTGAGACGCTAAAACTGATTCTGACGATTTTTGAAATGTCTATTCAATCGACTCAAAACGATGTCCGTGGAGTGGTCTTTTGTGTTTAGGGAATAGCCAGAAGTAGCACGATGCTAAATTAGGGGAATACGGTGGTTGTGAAACGATATGGGTTTCATTTTTGCCGAAAAAGTCACGAAGAATCAATGCAGAGTGAGCTGGCGCATTCAGTGTTTTTGGATCAAGTGTTTACAAATCAAGATTTGACGCGTTTGAGGCCTACAACAACTTTTAAAATGAAATTTTGAAATTCCAACATCATCAGCAAGGTTTCTAATTGTAAATCGACGGTTTGCAAGCACCAAATCTTTAATTTTTTGGACGTGAGCTTCGTCGGTGGAGGTTGGTGATCGACCAGAGGGCTCTTCACCTTCAATGCGTTCTCTGCCTTCTTTGAACTGTTTTTACCCCTTCTAAACATTTCTTTCCGATATAGGAATTCTCACCGAATGCCTTCTGCAATATTCTATACTGTTCCGCAAACAAAATTTTATGGAAGTTCTTGCTCAAACATTTCAAAAATCGCCGGAATCCGTTTTAGCGTCTCACAAAGCCAAGCGTAACTCAAACACTAATGAATATTTTGATGTGAAATTTCACACAGATGTCAAGGACAGGGCCAACAAACTAAAAAAGGAAAAAAAAAAAAATTGAAATACCATATGCCCCGAAATTTAAATTGAAGACTGGTCTTACTTTTTGGACACAATAGTATATATATATATATTACTTGGCAAATTACGATTAGTTCAGAAATGACAGATATTTTTTCTAATGATGGGCCATAAATTTTACTTAAAAGTTGTCTTCTACACGACCATATCATTAACCCCCATCTAATCTTCTATTCTTTATCCTCATGTTCTTTTTCTGATTCTCATGTTTTCCGATTCTTCTTTTCACTCTTAATGTAAAAAAACTTTAATTCAACTAAGATCTAAAGTAATTTTTTGCAGACATTTTATTCTTATTACTTTTTTTGGAACTGTGCCATGTTTGAAACGAACGATATTTAACTCTATTCTTCGATCAATAAAATAGCTCAGAAAAAAATAAAGCTTTCCTTAAAGTCTCTATTTTAGATTTAGATTTGATTCAAAATTTATTTTTGATTTTACGCAAATATTTTATATTGTTAGACTTAATTTTCACTATAATAAAGTAAAATGTTTATTTAATTTAATTTTTCATTATCTCCGTGTGCTAATATTAGTACTGTAAGTGATGGACTAATTTAACATGAACTATTTAGTATTTATAAACATAAATAAAAAGCATCACTAAAAGACGTAGTAGGCATAAGTGCTTTTTGGAACAGAGACGAAAGATTGATTCGGTTTGTCGCTGTACGGACATCTTATACTCACGTTAGGCTAAACAGACCAGGACCTACAGTTTAACGTGAATTCCGAACCACTACAAACACCTATGGCACCGCCGGTACTCGAACCCCAAACCTGTGGTACCGAGCGCTAGCCACTCGGCCACCAGGCCCCTCAGAGACGAAAGAAGTGCATTCGGTAGAACCTACATGATTGAAGTTCCAGTGTAGTCACTGATGATGATAGTTAGCATGATCGAGTTTTACTTCACTTTCCAAAAGGAAAGCGAGCAAGGTTGATTACACTTTTTTGTAAAAGTACCAATGCGATTTTGGTAATAGCAATGAGGTGAATTATTGTAAATCCCTTTTATATTTTTACTTTTATACTCAAGTCGATTATGTGATTAGACAGGGGTTTGCAACCCAAATGATCTTGAAGAATCACTTTGGAAATTCATAACTCCACAGGCCACATATAAAGTTATATATCCAAACATTAGATTGATCACCATTGATTAGATCCCCACTATAGGCATTTTTTTTGGAGTGAAAAATTGAAACATAATGAGTTATTATTATTGTAATTACTATTATTCTTACATCTAAGAATCGATAATATAAATATAAGAATACTAAAAGCACATTTAAAAAAAATATATGGCATTAAAAATGAAATGAAAAAAATACATAAATATAAATGCAATAAAAAATGAAATCATTAAAAAAATATTTATTTTACTAGTGCAATATTTGTTTCTCCGCTATTTCACTTAGCTTTTGTAAATCGATCTCCAATCGGGTATTTCGGATGGTACATTGTATGGGTGTTGCAGGTTAGCGGTCCGTTATGCTTGAACGTGTTTTGTATTTGGTCAATTTCATTTTCGGACAAAAAACGATTCGCCGGTATAAATTGAAAAAAAAAAAAAAAAAAAGTTTAACAACTTTTTGTGCCAGATTTCTCAAAAGCAAAATATAGAATCTGTTGCATTAAATGTTCGAAGATGCGCACGCGTCATGAATTCGCAGAATTTAATTTAATTATTCTGTGAACTTATAACTGTAAACTCATAAATAAAACAGGCACAATATGTCCTATATTTGCAAGGATATTATTTTAAAATCAAAGTTAATTTTTTTTCATCATTTCGACAGTTAATTTTTGAATATATGGATGTATTTTTTTAATACATTGGTTTTCCCTGTTTTGGAAATCATGAAATAAATATATTTTGTAAAAGTGTGATAAATTTCACTGGCCGGAAAAGTGTTCAAGGCGGGTAACTGGTTGGTCATCCCTGTGATTAGGTCTAGAATTTGATCCACCTTCTTTGTGTGCTAGCTCTTCCATTTGTAAAGACAGTTGCGCAATTCTGTAAACTCGAAAAAGTTGCCGACGTAATCGCTGTTACTGGATTTTTAACTGCATAAATATTTGATTTTTCACACGTAGTCTCGTGGATTTTATCCAATAAAACTGCCAGTGTGGTAAATTTTCTTTTCTCTTATTGTAGTTATCTCTTATTATAATGATTTTCTCTTATCATAATTATTTTTTCTTATTGCGGCCTACACCTCTTCTATTGATAGATTCTCAAGCATAGCAGGAAAGGAAGGAAAATTTGACTTTTTTCGTCTCGACAGTTGGGAATATTGAATGGGTCAAACAGGAGAAATAGATTAAGCAGAGGATTTAATTGCGAAATTTAAATGGGAAAATCATATTTCAGTATTAGGAATTAATTTAAAATATTTAGAACGAGGGCTTTTGCTATTTTTGAGGGATGAAATATCATAATCGTAATTTTGCAGACTATTTAAAATTAGATAGTCTTAAAACTAGAATAATATCGAATATCAACGTTACGAAAGCACCAGGGCGAATTTGTAACGATTTGTCAAGCCTTTGAATGGTTTCAAATTAGTACGTGCGACAGAACCCCATACTGGGCTTGCATAAGCTAATATAGGACAAAGATAAGAGAGGTATATTGGTATTTTGAAATTAAGAGGTAAAACAGAGTTTCTATTGATAGAGTTTCTAAATATTCAATTTAGAAATCTATGTATTTTATAGATTTCTAAATTGAATATTTAATTTACACTCATGTCCATAAATTAAGAATAATTCAGAATCACACAGAAATTGAACTCTAAAATAAAAATTTCACCTGTAGAATTATCACACACATCTTGAAGAAGAATATTCAAATTACAGGAAACCACCAGATGGCGCGGATAATACGTCACAATGACGAGAGCGTAAGAGAGGGGTATATAAGGAATGATGGCAAAGAAGTAAAATTGTTCACAAGCGCTTTAAAAGCCTTTCAGTGCAATAACCGCATAGTTATGGCACAAAGGAAGCATTTGGATGATTTTTTACGTGGTAGAATTATCGGACGACTGGAATGTGGACGTACCCAGCTGGAAGTATCCGAGGAACTTGGAATCGCCCAGAGTGTCATCTCTAGGCTTTGGGAACGATTCCAAGATGATGGTAATGTGAGTAGATGTTACAGCACTGGTCGCCCCCTAGTTACAACGCCGAATGAGGACCGGTATTTAGCAGTTACTGCCAAAAGAAACAGACGGAGCACAGCATCAGACCTGTCTCGTCAGCTCTCTTCAGCTACCGGTACGACAGTTTCAAGGCAGACCGGGTACAGACGTTTAGGGCACATTGGTCTATATGCTCGTAGGCCTGTCAGATGTGTTCCACTTACCGCAACTCACTGTCGCCTGCGATTAATCTGGAGTAGAGAGCATGCATTGTCGACACCGCAACAGTGGTGTGATGTTTTCCGACGAGTCTAGGTTTAGTTTGCAGTCTGATACTCGTCGGACTTTCATATGGAGAGCACCAGGTACCCGTTACCACCAAGAGAACACCATTGAACGACACCGTTACGGTGGTGCAGGATGGCTCGTTTGGGGAGGAATTATTCTTGGTTCCAGAACTGACCTGCATGTTCAGAGTGTAACGATGACAGGCCACCTCTATCGGGATGTCATTCTGGAACAACATGTACGTTTGTTTCGGGGCGCCATGGGTGCTGAATTTCTGTTTATGGAGGACAACGCCTGTCCTCACCGTGCAAACATTGTAGACGAATGCCTTCAATTGGAGGATATCACCCGTATGGATTGGCCAGCATACTCACCGGACTTGAATCCAATAGAGCATGTGTGGGATATGCTTGGCCGACGAATTGCAGCCCGTCAACCCCTTCCCACCTGTCAACCGGAACTTCGGAGGGCATTTCTTGATGAGTGGTGTAATATTCCCCAAGATCAGATTGATAATTTGATACTCAGCATGCCTAGGCGTTGTAAGGCCTGTATTGCATCGTCCGGGAGACATACTCCATATTAACCATCATACTAACCATGTTATACTGTTTTTTGTAAATAGGTTCTTTTTTGAAATTTGCTCCAGGGAGTAAAAATCGCAATTTTTATTAATTATGTCAAACATATAGCATCTTTTTTGCTCTTAAACCTTTTGTGTAATAAATAGACTTGACAAATAAGTCAAATTTGTTTTGCTTCTGTCTCTTTCTTTGCCTGAACTTCATTATCCTTAATTTATGGACATGAGTGTATTTCTAAGATTGCAGATATACGATCTGCAATTAAGTTTTTTATTAAGAATAAGTAAGTAAGTACTTAGTTTCTTTAAACCAGGAGATATAATTGTTATAGATTTTAATATTAGGAGGGTTATAGGAGTTTTTGCGAGTGAAAAAAAACTGCTTCAGTTTTGTCAACATCTAAGTTTATATGCCAGTTAATGAGCCCTTTTCTAAATCAATGATGTAAGTTTATAAATTTTTCTGGATGGTTCAAGTTTTCAGACATTGATTGCAATGTCGGAATATCGTTGATAAAGACATTGTAAAGGAAAGGACATAGAATAGAGCCCTGGGGCACACCAACATGAATATCCCAATTGAGAAATCGGTATTCCCTGGTGCAACAACAAAATGTCTGTCTGAAAGGTAGTTACGAATTACTTAAATTAAGTAAGGAGAGAAATTGTAAGAAATTAGTTTATAAATCTATCCATTTACCCAGACTCTATCAAAAGCCTTAGCCACATAAAAAAAAAAAAAAAAAAAAAATTGCAGCAGTTTCATATTTCCGAGAATCTCCTTCAGCAACGGTTTCTGTGAGATTGTAGAGCTGATGAGTTGTAGAAAGTTTTTCAGTAAATTCAAATTGCAGTGGGATGAGAAGATTCTTTTGATTTGACTCACTTTTAAGGAGGTTTAGGATGAAATTTTCAATTAGTTTACTAATAGAAGAGAGTAAAGAAATCGGTCTGTGATTAATAGGAGAAGTAAGTCCTTTCCAAATTTAATAATTGGGAAAATTCTGGCTGTTTTCCAAGACTTAGGATTGCATCCAACATAAAGAATAGAGTTAGTAATTTTGCAAATCTCAATTATTTTGAAAGGAAGGTTTTTTAAAACATTTTATTAGTAATTTTATCTATGCCAGGAGTTTTGTTAATTTTCAGGATGGAAATACAATTAATAATGAAAAACAGTTTAGTGATAGGAGTTTCAGAGGTTTCATGAATATTAATAAAATTAGTGATAGTAGACTCAATGAGATTTTCAGTATCAGGATTATAGATATTGTTCTCAAGAAACTGTTAGTAAAAGCTGTTAGCCAAAACCTCAGCCTTTTGACTGCCAGTGTTGGCCAGAGAATTGTTAGCGCCTAGGATTCTAATGTGAATATGTTTTCGTTTGAAAGCCTTTGGGAAAGAACAAGAAGATAAGAAAGAATCATCTTCCCAGTTTACAGTTTGAAGGTGTCTATCCCAAAGTTTCATAATTATAAAGAGCAATAGCTCGTCTCAGTAAAGCCTGCGAGAGATTTTAATTAGTCTTACTTTGCTGATCATGAAAGATTTTCCAGGTTTTACGTGCATGATTACGGTTAGTTACTAAAGTTTTAATGTGCGGAGGAAGATAACTACTATTTCTAGAAGTATTTTGTTTCTAGGCTACCTTGTAAGCCTCAGTAACTATTTTCGTCATATTTTCAGTAGTATTGTTAAGTTTATGAGCAGAGTAATTAAAATTAGAGTCGATTAAACAAGAAAACTTATCCCAACAAGTTCAAACATTGCTGTTAACAGCGGTAGTATGAGAGGAAAGTTTAAATTTAATAATTACATGATTATGATCCGAGGAAAGCTACTTAAGAGAAGAAATAGTTTAGTTAAAATGAAAATTTTTCGGAACTGCAAAGTCAATAGTAGAGGCAGAATAATTACTAAATCTGGTAGGAGAGTTAGGAACTAGAATATCTAAATCACAGTTATGAGCATAAGCAGCTAATTGTTAACCACTACTATTTCTATTACAACAACCTCACTGGGTGTGTCTAGTATTAAAATCACTAGCCAAAATAGTGCTACTACTATATGGAAAAAGAACATTTAGATCATGAATGAAATTAGAGAAAGCAACATTATTTGGAACGTAAATAGATACCACAGTAAAAGAAGGAAAATTCGGAAAATTAAGAGACAACAGTAGTTTTAATTGCATGAAGAATTGGAGTGAGAATAGCTAAGTGAAATATAATATTATTCTTAATTAAAATATCAGCGCCACAATAAACAGGATTCTATGGTCCATTATTACGACAGAAAATGTAACTAGAAAAATTAGAAGAGTGATCAGATTTTAAAAGCGTTTTCTGAAGTAGTACAATGCCCCGATTATAATTATTAAGAAAAGCCTCAAATTCAAAAAGTTTATTTTTTAAACTACAAGTATTCCAGTAGCAAATGCAAAACCCGATTGAACCATTAAGAAGTATTTGGAACCGATCAATGAATTCAGTTGGCTTTGAGGATTGAGTATTTGATTTGGAGGATTATCAACAAGACTATTGATAGTTTGAGGATAAGAATTTTTGATGGTTGCAGAGAAACTTAAATTAACAGATATTTGTCTGGTTGAATTAAATTTTGGAACAGTTGCTTGTCTATTGGAATTTACATTTATTTTTGGGAATATTTTATAAATATGGCAAGCAAGTTGAAAAACTTATTTCTCATGTTAGATTAGAGTGAAAACTTGAAAACGGATGATATTTTCATACAGGCAATTCTGATTTGAGAAATGGGTTATAGTTATTCGCGTGATCAACTGCAAAATTAGCAAGCCGCCAAGTCAAACGGATTCAAATACAGCAGTGTAACACAGGAGGAAGTCAATTTATGAGGGTTTTTAATTTTTATTCTATGTTTTTTTTTTCGTTTTATTTTCTGAAGTTCTCCTATAAATTAAATAAGAATTTCTTTCAGAATTGCTTTACGCCTTGCATATCTGACTAATACTTCAAACATGTAATCGATTCGTCGGCTTCCATCTTTAAATCAGATGTTCATCTTTTCACTGAACAGGACTTTACCTTTCTTCAGACGACCACAATTCATCATCATCAGTGGCGCAACAGCTCCATGGTGGGCGAAGGCATCTGCATGCTGGAAGATTTCGAGACAGGGGAGGTTTTCTTTTTTTTACGGGATAAGGTTGTCAGCCCTACTGACAATCCTCTTACAGTCATAGTAGACCAGGTGCCTAATGGTCTAGTGGCCAGCGTTCTGGCGCTTGGTCTCATAGGTTGTTCGAATCCCGGTGGTGCCATGGATGTTTCTAGTGGTTCGGAATCCACTTTAAACCATAGGTCTCAGATCTTAGTCTCATATGACGACACAACCCAATCAGACTTCTCACCCACATCATTAACAAACTGTAAAGAGACAACTTATCTTTAGGCTGTCAGTGGTGCGGTGCAGCGTAGTAGTAGTAGTCCTAGTAGACGGGGACCTACAGTTTAAAGTGGATTCCGAACCACTACAAGCATCCATGGTACCACCGGGATTCGAACCCGAGACCTGTGGCATCGAGTGCCAGAGTGATAATCACTCGACCATAAGGACCACGATCAGAATTACTGTTTTAAAAACAATGAATATTTAATTGAATCTATTTTAATAAAATGTTATTTTCACCATTAGTTTTCATTTTCTTAAACAAAACAACATTCTTATTTTTTAATTTATTTTCTGACCATTACTTTATTTAAATACCTCAGTTTAGCTCAGAATTTCCCCCCTGACAAGTCAAATAACAAAAGGTTTAAAAACAAAAAGTTAAAAGTTTATTGTTTGTGCTTTCAAATTCAACAATGAATCTTTTAGTGGATGTCTTCTTTTTACCATCCTTAATTCGAGATTTCTCTTCATTGAAGGAACAAAAGAAGTTAATTGTGTTATTAATTAAATTCCTGACGGCTGATGTTTTTTAATTACATCTGCATCCGCCTAAAATAATTAAGATGGTGGAATGTTCTTTTCTTTTTCTGAAGGACAGATTAAAATACTTTCTCTGTATTAAATTAGAATATTTGATCATGTGGGAAAAAAATACTAAGATATGCATTCAATTAAAACATATTTATTAAAAATTTTGACTAAATCATATATTGTTTAAGCTAATAAAATGACAGATTTTTGTTTTATTTTTTATTCAGTAAGAATTATAGTTTTAAATTGTCTTATTTTATCACAAGAAAATATAACCCACTTTGGACAGCTTCATGCTATAAGTTTAGTGTGTTTTTACTATATATTTCATCATCATTGGCACAACAGCCCCATAGTGGGGCAAGGCCGTTTACCTACTGGCACATTTCTAGACAAGAGACGTTTTCTTTTTTTTTACGGGAGCCCTACGCCCAATGCTCGACGGTCATATTACGGTTTAAAGTGGATTCTGAACCATTACAAGCATCCATGGCACCGCCGGGACTCGAATCTGAAACCTGTGGTAGCAAGCGCCAGAGAGCTAGTCACTCGGCCATTATTCGACCAAAATATTCTAAACTGATTTTGAAATTGTCATCAATGGCGCAACAGCCCCATGTTGGGCCATTTTCTGACATATAAATTAAAACATATTTATTAAAATTTTTGACTAAATTATGTATTGTTTAAGCCAGGGGGAGGGGCAACTCGCTGCTCGCTTTATCACACTTTTACAAAATATATTTATTTTATAATGGACAAAGTAGTGAAAACCAATGTATTAAAAGAATATCTTATGAGTGAATCCATATATTCAAAAATTAACCGCCGAAATGATGAGAAAAAATTAACTTTGATTTTAAAATAATATCCTTGCTAATATATGACAGATAGTGTCTGTTTTATTTATGAGTTTATGACAGTGTCTGTTTTATTATGAGTTTACAGACAAATTAAATTATATTCTGCGAACTCATGATGCGGGCGCATTTTGGAACATCTAATATAACAGATTCTAGGTTTCACTTTTAAGAAATCTGGCACAAAAAGTTGTTAGCACTTGGTTCAATTTACACCTGTGAATCGTTTTTTCCGGCAATGAAATTGACCAAACACCAAGCACGTTCAAACATAACGGACACAACACCCATTACAAAGTGCAAATACCCAAATTGTGATCGATTTGCAAAAGTTAAATGAGAGTGGAGAAACAAATACAGCCATAATAAAATAAATATTTTTGAATGATTTCTAATTTTTTTTATTTCGTTTACATTTATATATTTTTTATATTTCATTTTTAGTGTTATATATTTCTTTGTGCGTTTAATATCATTATTAATATATTATTTATGTTTACATGTAAGAATAATAGTGAACACAATAATAATAACTCATTGTGTTTCAATTTTTCATTGCAAAAAAAATATCTGTAGTGGGTCTAAATCTAATATGGGGATATAAAATTTTATATGAGGCCTGCGGAGTTAGGATGCATTTCCAAGGATCTACGATCCGCGCGTTTGACGGCTTCAAGTTATGAGCTTAATGTATTCGTAATATATATTTAACTTTGGAAAATTTGTGAAAGAAAGATAGTACACATTAGGTACGGATATAAGTATGCAGCATGGTGTGAGATAGTACTGCACAACTGCAACACACAACATACAAAACAAAATTATATAACACATATTTACAAAATCATCTTAAAATCAATTTCGTTTAAGTATCTTTGTACCCTCCGTACTGCATGGAACTTTTAACCCTTTTTTTTCGGGAATGCATGGTGGATCCTTACTAAAATATTGGTAAATAATTCAAAATCATATATAAATACTATGATGGTGATGATCAAGTGAACAGAAATGAGCTTACTTATCACAATCTGATGCTGCTGGCAGGCTTAATTTTCCTCGAGGTGTAGTTCAAACTTTTCGAGATTTGACGCGTTTGAGGCCCAAAATGGAATTGACTGATGCTTTTGAAATTCCAACATCATCAGCAAGATCTCTAATTGTAAATCTTTGGTTTGTAAGCACCAAATCTTTAATTTTTTGAACGTGAGTTTCTTCGATTTAGGTTGTTGGTCGACCAGAGGGCTCTTCGTCTTCAACGCGTTCTCTGCCTTCTTTGAACTATTTATACCACTTCTAAACATTTCTTTCCGATATAGGACTGCTCACCAAATGCCTTCTGCAACATTTTATACTTTTCCGCAAATAAAATTGAATGCAAATTCTTTGCTCATTTAATTCAGACATTTCAAAAATCGCCGGAATCAGTTTTAGCGCCTTGCAAAACCAAGCGTAAATGAAATATTAAAGAATATTTCGACGTCAAATTTCCCACACATATCAAAGACAGTGCCAACAATCTAAAAAAGAAAAAAAATTAAATTTTCATGTGCTCCGGAAATTTAAATTGAAAATTAATTTTACTTTTTGGGCATTGTAGTAAAACATAAATGCTCCAAAGTGCGTCTGTATATTTTTATCCCGTTTTATTCAAAATTTCCTACAAAAATTCTTAAAAGACACGAAAAACATTTTTTCCAAAAGAAATAAAAACTTTTAGGTAAATGAAGTAAACCGACACCATTCCTTTATAGAACGAAATAAGTTTCTCTGCTCTTGTTGAAATTTCAGAATGTTTATAAGGAAGCGTGAAACATTCACTTTAGGCCTACTATAGAATTTCAGACGAAAAACAGAAAGGCCTCAGGTGCCGTGAATTCAAACACGAGCGTAAACAATGCTTGAATTGTATTCATGTTTTCAAACAGCAATTTAAATAGTAATGTAGAATTCTCAGAGTACTATTACCTGACATAAGATGAACCCCATATGGCATATTTCGAAAGTGTCAAATATGTTCAATTGCATTTTATTTTATACTTCAGGTATTTTATTTAGTTTTATTTAATATTTTAATTAAAAACGTTACTAGTTGCAGAAGGCATTCGGTGAGAATTCCTGTATCGGAAAGAAATGTTTAGAAGTGGTATAAACAGTTCAAAGAAGACAGAGAACGCGTTGAAGACGAAGAACCTTCTGGTCGAGCATCAATCTCAAACGACGAAGCTCACGTCCAAAAAAATTAAAGATTTGTTGCTTGCAAACCGTCGATTTACAATTAGAGACCTTGCTGATGATTTTGGAATTTCAAAATTTCATTTTAAAAGATGTTTTGGGCCTCAAACGCGTCAACTCTTGATTTGTACCGAAAACACTGAATGCGCCAGCTCACACTGCATTGATTCTTCGTGACTTTTTTGCCAAAAATGTGGGTATCGTTCCACAACCATTTTATTCACCTGATTTAGCATCGTGCTACTTCTGGCTATTCCCTAAACTCAAAAGACCTCTCCGGGGACAAAGTTTTGAGTCGATTGAAGAGACATTTCAAAAATCGTCGGAATCAGTTTTAGTATTTCACAAAACCAAGCGTAATGTCAAAGACAGTGCCAATAAGCTAAAAAAGAAAAAAATTGAAATACCATATGTCCGGGAAATTTAAATTGAAAACTGGTCTTACTTTTTGGCCACAGTAGTATTCACGTTTTCAAATAGCAATTTAAGTAAAAATGTAGAATTTTCAGAGCATTATTACCTGACATAAGATGAACCCCATATGGCATATTTCGAAAGCGTCAAATATGTTCAATTGCATTTTATTTTATACTTCAAGTGTTTTATTTAATATTCTAATTACAAATGCTGTTAGTTCGAATTTGATATAAGGTAGAAAAACACAGATTCGCCAATGAATGGAGGATCGAAAAGGATTGATAATCACTCGATAGAGCAGAGATGAATGGTTTAATTAAATTTAAGACACAAAAACTCGGCAGCTTTAAGTTGAGACAAATACAGTCGTAACATGAAGCAGTTTACACTATAAATTGTATGATATATGATATATAATGTTTGGTACCTTTTCGAAAAATAATAAGTAAGGATTTACTGACAAAACAATATCAATATTCAATGAAAAAAATTGATAGGTACATTTTAAAGTACACAAAATGCTTATTAAGGTTTTTATTTCTAATACTGAGACTTTCAAATTTACAATTTATATACTGAATAAAAATAGACACAATGGAACTTTTATATGTGAATAAAAAGAAGATAATATTTCAATGCAAAATAGAAGTATTTTAAGCATTTTATATTAAATTACAATTTGCTATTTATAATCACGAAGCGATGATCTGCATGAAATGCATCTCGCAAGCTTTTCTTCCCGTGTAAATTCTTGTGTTTGAAATTTCTTCTAATTGCCAAAACTTGTCAAGTTCAAACTGAAACTCATTGGAACTAGCATTAAACTATTTGAGAAGCATTTTTGTCTTTACGAGAATTATCCAACCAAAAAATTGATTCTAAAGCAGCTAATGATTGTCCTAAAATATTTAAATGTCCACTAAGCATAATTTCACTAAACACGTCTGAACCTAAAAGAGTGTCTATTGTGCCAGTCTGGAGGCAGTTGACATCTGCTAACTAAAATTGTTTAAATGTTTTCAAAACAGATGCATCGACTGGACATACAGGATGGCCACCGATGATTTTAAGTTTGATTAATGTATAAACAGTAATACTGGAGTTTTTATAAAATAGTAATGCTATTCGCAACTGAACCGAACCTGTAACTCTACCCCTTTTAGAGAAAACAAACCGTATACGATTATGCTTACACTAGTACGGTTTAGTTGCAATAAATTATCATATGTATTATATATTCTAAACATATAAGGGGCCTGAAGGGGCCGAGCGCTATCTACCACTCGGTAGATAGCGGCAGATACAGTTTAAAGCGACCCCGAAACACTACAAATATCTCGGATATTTGTAGTGGTTCGGAGTTCGCTTTAAACTGTAGGGCCCGGTCTGTTTAGCCCAAAGTGTGCACAAGATGACCGTAAAACGACAAACCAAACCCAATCTAAACAGATAAAGCATGTGTTGGTAAAATGGAATTTCCTTAAAAGCATTACGAAATGTTATAATAGGAAAAAATAGGGATCTCATTGATGTAATAAAAAAATATTTTTGTCCCAAATCTTATTTTAAGTACTGTTAAAAAGTGCTTATTATCAAACCTATTATTTGTAAAAAAATGACAAATAAATTATGCATTATATTCATATGTCGGGCACTTTGAGTAATAGTCATTTGCTTTAAAAAAGGCAGATATGTAGCAGAATCAGCGTTTCACAAGATGAAACACAGTGGCTCTATTACAATATGTAAATATTGGACCATCATATTTTGAAACGAACATTCCCAATAGTGCATTAAGGTATTTGACTCCATTCACTGGTCTATTAACTTATCGTGCTCATTCACAACGTTTAGATATTAATTTTAATTTGAAATCACGTAATGGGTTTCGAGCAGAGCTCCTTCAGTTTGCAAACGAACTCGCGTTTGTTAATAATAACAAAGAAGTCCAGCCCAATTTTACAGATTTTATTTAGGTATTTTAAGAAGTTCTATTATTATGTTAATTTTTAGGCACTTAAAAAAAGTATTTTAAAATGCGAAAATCTTTTTCAGTCGAAGATTAAAATTTTTATTATTTTGGAATGAAAATTGAAAAAGACAAACAGGCAAATGGAACACTAATCCACTAATAGTCCCTAAAAATTTTTTTCCGCTAGTAAAACTTAATAAATAAATGAATAAATAAAAATAAATGAAATGTAATCTAAAAATAACGTTGACAATTTTAAGAAGTGTTGACAAAGAAAATTCAAAAGTACAGTTTAGAAAAATGTTAAGCGACAAAACTAATTTCTTAATGAAAAAAATAAAATTATAAATCTTCTGAAGCAACTATCTTTTTCTAAGCTAAGAACTACTTTTTAATATCTTATTTGTCTTATAGTATTTGTTATACAGTATACAGTACAATTATAGTACTTGATACAAAGTAAGAATTTATTTTATATTTAAAAGAATTCTAGAGATTTTTAAACTAAACTTTTCTTCGTTGCCCTGTTACATTAAACCTTTCTAATAATAGTTTTAAATAATAGATTTTAGAGATTCAGTGTTAATTTTTATAATTTTTATATGCTTAATCTAAAATTCAATTGATCTGGAAAGTACTTCGAAAAAATATGTCTTTTTGTAACAGCTTCTTTCGTATATCTGGCAACTCCTACTTCAGAGCACCAGCAGCACCCTCTTTATTCTGAGTAACTTATTCAGTAGTGACTTAGTATTCTATGTGGTTGGATGTTACACCCTTACTTTTAGTATTTTAGTATTAACTTTTTATTCTTGTGTAATTAAAAATACATCAAATACTTGTTACATAACTTTGGACTATCATAATTAACTCTATTATCACTTTTCACACAGGCGCCCCAATTTTTCTTTTGTTAATTTAAAAAAAAAAATTCTCTTGGCCGCTGCTAGGTAATAACTTTCTTTTTCAGCTTGTAAGTATTTTAATCTTCAACACATTTGTGAATCCTGACCCCCCGGTCTGTTATCAAATACTCACCAAAATTGTGGCTAAATTGATTAAATTGTTATTAAATACTCAGAAAGAAAAAAAAATCTCATCCTGTAAGAGTTTGTTTTGTTTTGCACAAATAGAATTACTAATCTTAGAAAAAACAGATAACATTTTTTCTTTTTATTTCAAATGGAAGCCATTTAATAATTCTTTCTATTATTTATTGATGTTCGCAGTGTGGTGACAGGAGTAGAATAGTCCCAACGCAGCCTATGCGTGTCGTAGAAGGTGACTAAAATAGGTACCCAGCGTCCAAGTGTATAGCTGGGTACCTTCCCCTAGGAATTATGTCAGAGGACTGGTCCCTCAGGTTGGGGGTTGGAATTACTATTCCATCTCTTAAAAATCCTCGCCGTTAAGAAATCCAATGAAAAAAGTAATAGGAAACGAAAGGGAACAAGGAAAAAGGATAACGAGAAAGAATTCTGGATTTAGCTGTTGGAACTCGGAATGTTTTATCTCTATATAGACATAAGACTTTATAACTGTTGTTAGAACAACTGAAAAAAGGTTTGTCTTTGCAAAGCCACAGAGACAAAGAGGAAGAAGACGACCCAAGTTGCGATGGATAGTTGCAGATGAAAAATATTTTGCTCTACTAAAGGTCAAGAATTAGAGGACCATTGTTACCCAGAGGAATGCATGCAAAGGAAAGCCTTTGTCCACCCCGGGATACTACTACTACTGCGCCACACCACATCACTGTACCTAGAACTGAGTTGCCTCTTTACAGTTTGGGAATCATGTGGGGGAGAGAGAAGTCTGATTGGGTTTTGTGACGCTCTATGGTCTCTACGATTTAAGGTGGATTCCGAACCACTATAAACATCCATTTTCCCTCCGGGGTTCGAACCCAAAACCTGGGGAACCGGGCGCTAGCCACTCGGGTATCAGGCCCCAAGTACATCGGTCATCTCGGACATAAGTGCACAAATTTAATTTATTAAATCTGACACCCTGGGCTATCGTATTATTGATCATGATAATGATTTATTGATGAGATACTTGATTTGTTAGTTGAATAACATTTTTTGTTATTGACAGCCAAACTTCATGTTGAGAATTTTGTTTCATACCAAATGACAAGCAAATGTGAGGCCGATGCGAATAATAATTTTCTCTGAAGACAGTCGCCGAGGAAAGCACTGTTTGTGGTATTCATCAGTAGAAAGAAAGGCTCATCGATGTTCAAAAAATTCATTGTTCAATTGGATAAATAGATTTTCAAAAAATTCATTGTTCAATTGGATAAATCGATGTTCAAAAAAATCATTGTTCAATTGGATAAATAGATTTTCAAAAAATTCATTGTTCAATTGGATAAATAGATGTTCAAAAAATTCATTGTTCAATTGGATAAATCGATGTTCAAAAAATCATTGTTCAATTGGATAAATAGATTTTCAAAAAATTCATTGTTCAATTGGATAAATAGATGTTCAAAAATTCATTGTTCAATTGGATAAATCGATGTTCAAAAAATTCATTGTTCAATCGGATAAATAGATGTTCAAAAAACTCATTGTTCAATTGGATAAATCGATGTTTAAAAAAAATTCAATTTTCAATTTAATTAATTTTTGCATTTAAAATTTTTGTATAATAATGAGGAGCCGATCTTATTATGTAACCTAGCAGTAAGTAATATATATAATTCTTGGAAGTTCCTTTACTGAAGAGAGTGAAAATCTATTTAAAATTAAAAAGTTTTTTTTAAATGTAGCTTTATTACATTATGAGATATGCTAAAGCTAAATTAAAAAAAATTCTTATTATTATTTAATTTTTAAAAAAAAATTCATCCAATCATTATCCAGAGAGAAATAGAGGACTTAATTACATACATTTAGATGACTTAATTACCACTGCAAAATGCTTTATTAAGTGGTGATAATATTGCAGTATTTGTGAAGTTTATACACTCAAGAGCCAAAACATTATGACCACCTGTCAATAACGAGGTGGTCCACCTTTGGCGCGCAACACAACTTCAACCCGCCTTGGCATGGATTAATACCACCACTTCATACCAGTTAAATACCACTTTCACCTGATCACGTGCCTTCCACGTCATCCAGGCTAGTTCATTGCAAAATGTAAGGGCGGTCATAATGTTTTGGCTCTTGAGTGTATATAATCCTGTGACCACAGTAGTTGACTAATTCTTTATAAGACATTAATAATGTTCCTTATTTATCGATTTTTTTTGTCAGATAATGATCTACCGCATTTTCAGTAATATTATGAAATATAGCATTACAAAATTAATTAGAGTGGGTAATAAAAAAGCCAGGAAAAGGATATGAATTATACCATCACACTTGATAAAAACTCTTTCCAATATCATCAACATCATCAGTGGCGTAAAAGCCCCATGTTAGGCCAAGGCCATCTGCCTACTGGCAGATTTCGAGACAAACGATGTAATAAACTTCTTACTGCCAACGCTCTACGGTAAGTCTTAGACCGGGACATATGGTTTAAAGTGAATTCTGAACCGCTGCAAATATCCATCGCACCACAGGGATTTAAACCAGAAACTTGTGGCGCCGAGGGCCAGAGAACTAGTCACTCGATCCTCAGGCTCCTCTTTCCAATATAAATTGTAAAAATATCTGACAAATATTATAATTAAAATATTAACAATTGTAAAATATATTAGTAAATTATTTAATAATATACAGTGAATTATTTAATAATCTATAGTAAATTATTTAATAATATTTAGTAATTGTAAAGCATATATTAGAATTATAGTAAATTCTTCATTAATTGAAAAATATTTTATATTGGCGACGAACTTTTTAAAAATATCTCATGCAGTTAAAAGAAGAATTAAATTTCAATAAACATTCCTTTCCTTACAGAGAAATAAGTTACGAAATTTTAAATTCCTCATTTAAATACATTTCTGTAATTTTTCTATAATGTAGATTTACATTCAACTGAACGATTTTGATTAGGTAGCTAAATTTAATTATTAATGAAAAATAACTTTTTTAATTAAAAAAGGTCAACAAATTATATCAAATTGAATCTTATTGTGTGGAGCCTTTGTTCAATTCCTTCTATTAGCTTATACTCTCCCTATATATATCCTGTTGAAATTTTCAATCGTTAATAAAACACTTTTTATTCATCCCCTCAAGTTCAAATACATTTTTTTGAACTTGTAGTGGATGACACTGGATGTTAATACAGTTTTTTCAACTATTCATTCCTTAATTAAATTAAATTAATTAATTTTAGTTTTTTTAGATTTAAGTTGCATGTATCTACCTATAGATGGCGCCAGATAAACTTAAAAAAATGAATGAAAATTATTTATAAACCACTTTCTGCAATAGAGTGAAAAAAAGTAGGAATTGACTTAAAATTTTTTTTTTTATATTACTTGTTTTGTATGATAGGTACTATAAATAGAGATGTTGTACTTTACTAGTACGATACGGGAGCCTTTAACACTGAATGTCTTTTGGGAAACATTATCCGCCACTTATCCATTTAGACTAAAGGGTAATTAAGCAGAAGAAAATTTCTGGCAAATTAAGTTACGAGTGGAGTTCCATGTCATTACGATTGGTATTAATTAACAATGGAATTCCAGGTAAGTTAAGTGAAACACGATTTATACCAGGAAACAAACTTTATTGATATAGATACATGTTAAGTTTGCTAAAATTTTAATAATTTCTGCAAAAAATGCACAAACATTGTATATCTATTTCATTAAGTACGCGGTGCAGTCTTATTTGAACATTTAAGAAATGGTAAGCATTTAAAGGATGAAAGTTTGTCCTTTTAGATGAAATTAAATTGTTGCAAGGGAAATAAAGAGTACGAATAAAAGATGCAATCTTGCAATCTTATTTTAAAGTTATTGTGAATTCATACTAGAATGACTCAAGAATTAATTTCAATGATTGCTCAGGAATTCATGCTTTAATCAATTTTAAAGTAGTCATGAATTCATACTAAAATGATGCAGGATCTGATTCCAATGATAGCTTTTTAATTTATGCTTTAATCAACTTTTAAAGCTGTTATAAATTGATTATTTTAAAGTAGTCATGCAATTTTTTATGCAGATCTACCTTTAAAGTTGTTATGAATTTATGCTTTAATTAACTTTTAAATTTGTCATGAATTCATGCCTTAATCAATTTTTTAAGTAGTCATGAATTCATTTTTTAATGTTGTCCTGAATTGATTATTTGAAAGTAGTCATGCAGTATTTTATGCAGATCTACTTTTAAAGTTGTCATGAATTCATGCTTTTAATGTCATGAATTTCTTTTATACCTATCTACTTTTAAAGTTATCATGAATTCATACTAAAAATGACTCAGAAATTGATTTCAATGATTGCTCATAATTTCATGCTTTAATCAATTTTTAAAGTTGTAATAAATTCATGCTTTTATCAATTTTTAAAGTTTCATAAATTCATGCTTTAAGCAACTTTTAAAGTTGTCATGAATTCATTTTTTTTAAAGTAGTCATGAATTTTTTTATACGGATCTGCTTTTAAAGTAGTCATGTTTATACAGATCTGCTTTTAAAGTAGTCATGAATGTGTTTATGCAGATCTGCTTTTAAAGTAGTCATGAATGTGTTTATGCAGATCTGCTTTTAAAGTTGTCATGAATGTGTTTATGCAGATCTGCTTTTAAAGTAGTCATGAATGTGTTTATGCAGATCTGCTTTTAAAGTTGTCATGAATGCTTCTATGCAGATCTACTTTTAAAGTAGAAATTTGAATTTTTCCGATATTCTATTCTAAGCTCTCTAAAATTGCAAAATAATTTAAATTAATTTCTAATAAATGAAATTATACAGAACAGGTGCATTTTTTGAATCTCTTCTATCTACAAACCTCTTAAATGATCGTCATTAAAACATTTTAAAATAAAAATTTTACAATCCTTTTTAAACATGCTGTATGATGAATATAAAAAAGGCATTTTAATACATAATTTTCAAAATAGAAAATAAAAAAAGGAAAAAATTGATATCTTTCTTATTTAACTAAAGCAATTTAAAGAAATTCATAACATGAATTTGAGACAAATTCAAAGCACAATTCCTACAAAAATGTCTTAATATGAATGATCATTGTACCAAAATAAGATGTTTAATTATCCCATTATATCCTTTATAAGAATCAGAAACGTTTAAACTGCATAAATAGATTACTTGTTGCATTAGTAAATGCCTTAAATGACCGTCATTAAAATATTTTAAAATATAAATTTTACAATCCTTTTTAAAATATGTTGTATAATGAAAATAGAAATGGCATTTTAATAAATAATTTTTACAAAATAAAATAAAACAGAAAAAATTGATATCTCTCACATTTAACTAAAGCAAATTTAAATAATTTAAATAAATTACTAACATGAATTCAGGTTAGGAATTTGTTTAAATGTCAAGCAAGACAAAAGACAGACAGGTTCTTTAAGACAAATTCAAAGCACGATTTCTAAAAGAATGTCATAATATGAATGCTCATTGCACCAAAATAAGTTGTTTAATGTCTTTAATTAAATAAGTGGTGTGTCTCTTATTTAACTTAAGCAAACTTAAATAATTTAAATAAATTCATAGCATGCATTGAAGACAAATTCAAAGCACAATTTCTAAAAAACGAATGATGAATGCTCATTCATCATAGCATATGAAGGCTCATTGTATCAAAATAATTCTTTTAATGGTCCCATTATATTCTTTATAAGAATCAGAAGCATTTAAACTGTATAAATAGAACACTTGTTACATTTGTAAAATCTTTAAATTATTGCCATTAAAATATTTTAAAATACGCCATATAATGAAAATAGTAATGGCATAATTTTTATAGGAATGGAATAATTTGTATGAAAGAAGATAAAAATGGAAAAAAATGACATATCTCTTCTTTAACTAACGCAAATCTAAAACAATTTAACAAATTTATAACAAGAATTCAAGATAAATTCAAAACACATTTCCTAAAAAAATGTCATATGAAGGACGTTTACTTGTCCCATTATACAAGAATCAGAAAAGCTTAAACTGCATAAGTACGTCACTTGTTGCATTAGTAAATGCCTTAAATGATTGCCCTTAAAATATTTTAAAATATAAATTTTACAATCCTTTTTAAAACAGAGCGTATGATGAAACTAGAAACTGCATTTTAATAAATAATTTTTACGATAGAATATAAAAGCAGGAAAATAAGGCTTTTAATGAGATAACGCAAATATAAAAATTTAAATAAATCTAGAACATGAATTAAAAAAAAAAAACATTCAAAGCATAATTCCTAAAAGAATGTCATAATATGAATACTCATTGTACCAAAATAAATCGTTTAATTTCCCCGATATATATTTTATAAGAATTGGAAACGTTTAATTAATTTAATTACTAAACGTTTAATAAGGAAAATGAAACGTTTAGTAATTAAAAATATTTAAACGTTTAATGTTTAAATATTTTTAATATTTTAATTTTTCATTAAAATATAAATTTTACAATCCTTTTTAAAATATGTCATATAATGAAAATAGAAATGGCATTTGGAATGGAATAATTGTTATGAAATAAAATAAAAACAGAAAAAATTGGCATGACTCTTCTTTAACTAACGCAAATCTAAAAAAAAAATGTAACAAATTCATAACATGAATTCAAGACAAATTCAAGCACAATTCCTAAAAAATGTCACAATATGAATGATCATTGTACCAAAATGAGTCGTTTAACTGTCCCATTATATCCTTTATAAGAACCAGAAACGTTTAAACTGTATAAATACATCACTTCTTGCATTAGCAAAGCCCTTTAATGATCGTCATTAAAATACTTTAAAATATAAATTTTAAAATTCTTTTTAAAATATGAAAATAGGAATGGCATTTTATTAAAAAAATTCTAACAAAATAAAATAAAAACAGAAAAAATATTGATATCTCTCTTAATTAACTAAAAATTAAAAATTTAAACACATTCGTAAAATGAATTCAAGCCAAATCCAAAGTCCAATTCCTAAAAAAATGTCACAAATTTGAATGATCATTGTACCAAAATAAGTCGTTTAGTTGCCGCAGTATATCCTTTATAAGAATCAGAAACGTTTGAAATCTATAAATAAGTCACTTGTTGCAGTAGTAAACGATATGAATTCTAATAAACGATATGATATGAATTCCGTAAATGATCTCCATTAAAATATTTTAAAATATAAATTTTACAATGTTTTATAAAATATGCACTTATAATATGGCATTTTAACAAATAATTTTTACGAAATAAAAAAAAAAATGGATATCTGTCTTAATTAACTAAAAATTAAAAATGTAAGCACATTCATAACGTGTATTCAAGACAAATTCAAATCACAATTCCTAAAAAAAAAATCATGATTTGAATACTCATTGTACCAAAATAAGCCGTTTAATTGTCTCATTATTATATCCTTTATAGGAATAAGAAACGTTTAAACTGTATAAATACGTCACTTTTTGCATTAGTAGACGCCTTAAATGATCATCATTAAAATATTATAAATTTTACAGTCCTTTTTAAAATATGGCATATAGCGAAAATAAGAATGGCATTTAAATAAATAATTCTTACGTAACAAAATAAAAACTTAAGCAAATTTAACTAATTGAACTATTTAATTAAAGCCAATTTAAATAATTTAAAGATGTTCCTAATATGAATTCCAAGACAAATTCAAAATATAATTTCTAAAAAAAATGCCCTAATATGAATACTCATTGTACCAAAATAGGCCGTCTAATTGTCCCATTACACCCTCCATAAGAATGAGCAACGTTTAAACTGTGTGAATACGTCACTTGTTGCTGTGAAACCGCCGTGCAAAGCCAAAGCCGGCCGGTTTGTTGTGAAGCCATCGTTCGCCCGGACAAAGAGGGGAAATTTGGGAAGCCAGGGCCCCGACGCATGCGTTCAGGGGAAATTTCCAAAAATAGATTCGTGTTTTCTACTTTAACACATCATTTCACTCCTATTTGCTCCGTAAAAGGTCGATTCCTTCAAAACTCTTGCTGCTTTTCCCTTCGAACCTGTCACTCCTGGAGCGCGGTTTTTCTTCCCAAAGGTAAATTGGTGTTTTTTACATTCATCTTTTTAATAAGAAAGAGATCAGATATGTAGAATTAGAGAATCTTTATTTTTTCAAATTTATGTTTCTTAGACTCTTTTGTATTAATTTTAGTTTTCAAATGAATATTTTGGAATATAACCACATCTCTCTCTCTCTCTCTATATATATATAGATCACGTTTAATTATTTATAAAGTAATGTGTTCATTTTTTCTTTCTGGTTTTATTTTAATTCGGGATGTTTGGTTCATTACAGAATGTTATATAGTGTTTGAAATTTCCGGATTTCGTTAATTGATGTTAAAAGCTTATTTTGTATATTAGGATTATAGATAGTTTTTTTTATTTAAAAGAATAAAATTTTCAATTCTTTCTTCCTTTTGTTTATTCTTTTTACCTTTTATTCCTTACTTAAAAATTATTATAATAATATAAAGAAATAACAACAAAGTATTTATTCATATATATATCTTAATGAATTTCTATAAAATCAATAAACTTAAAATACTTCTCTCATTCGGAAAGCGGGAGATAGAGGTTGCTAAGCAACCGAGGCTCTCCTTCTACCTGGCAAATCGTCGTTTCCTCAGTATTTTTTCAATGATAAAATATATATATTTAAATTTTACCATTAATAAGATATATATTTTAATTTTATCTTTTAAATTTTATTTAGATTTTATATTTAAAATATAAATGTCCTAATGATGTAATGGTGATAATGAACATTTTCTCTTGATTTTTTTAAATGATTAAAAGTATATTAATTCTATGTTATAATTAAGTACTATAATAAATGTTATGTTTCGATATAATATATTTAAATATATATTAAGAAATTTATATTAATTTCTTTTAATGAAATTTCTATTGTTGAAATTTTTTACGTATAAAAATGTTTTATAGAAGAGTTAAGGTGAGATGAATGTTTAAACCATTTAGTTAAGTGATCGCCTTTAATGTATTGAAATTTTGTTTTTAAATTTTTTGAAAATGTCTTTGTTAATTAAATGTCTCTAAAAATGTTAAATGTCTGTTGTGAAATAAAATAAAATTCATTGTTCATGATTTATATGAGTAGATTTTTCAGTAAAAAGATTTCAGATTTTATTGGTATTTTTATCCTTTTGGAATCTAGTATTAGACGTGATAGAATGTATGTAATATATTTTATATTACCCTCCAAAAGTTAAGGAACAACCGGTTTTTTTGCGCCTAATTCGCAAATGAATGAATATAAAAACACCAAATTTGGATGACATGTGCACAAGACAGTTATGTATTGACTGCAACATAGAAGTTTACATAGGAAAAATGCAAAAATGATTTACAACAAAAAAAGCAATCTCGCTGGAAAAGTCCATTTTTGGGAAAAATAGTAATCATTGTTTTATGTGGTAAAATGTCATAGAAAAATAACAAAAATGAGTTTTAATAAGGGATATGCCCACCCCTAGCCTGAATGCATTGGCGCCATTGACTTTCCATGCTGTCAATTAAGTTGTACGTTACCTAAATGGAAAGCGAAAACCAGACAAGGAGTAAGCTTTGTTCTAGCTCTCCTAAAGACTTTGGAGAAGGACTTAAAGCAGTAACCTGTCTGCCAAGATAGTCCCAAAGATTTCCTACCGGATTCAGGTCTGGAGATCGAGCTTTAACATTTCATTCTCTCCAAATCAAGACCTTCAATATGTTCCTCAACAACTGCAGTTCGGTGATTTTGTGTATTATCATCCATCAAAATGAAAAAATTGCCAATTGCACCGGCATATGGGTGGACATATGGATCAAGGATCTCATCCCGACATCTCAAACCAGTCACAGTTCCTCCCTGGAACACATGCAGGTCAGTGTAATCACCGAGTGAGATACCTGCCCAAACCCTTATTTCACCACCTCGGTAACTGTGTCTTTCCACAGTGTTGGATTGATGGTATCTGGTGCTTTGTTTCCTCCAGATCAGCAGACGTCCTGAATCGCTCTCCAGTATGAATCTGGACTCGTTTGTAAAGAGTACAGGATCCCATCGTTATCTGGTCCAGGAAACGTGTTCGCTTGCCCAAGATAAGCGGGCCCTTCTCTGTCGTCCATTGAAAGGGACACACACAACTGGTCGCCTTGCATAGAGACCTGAATTGTGAAGACTCCTTCGCACCATACTAGCGGATATTCTTCTCCCTGATACTACAGAATGATCTTCAATTAGTAGTGACACAGAAATGCTTCTTATCCTTCGAGCCGAAAGAGCTATGAAACGGCCTTCTGCAGGTGTTGTAGCTCGTGGTCGATCTGGAACATGTCTTCTGGACACAGAAGCTTCTGTTTGATATTGATTCCAGAGACGGTGGACCACACTGCGAGGCACATTAAGACGCCTAGCAGCATCAACCTTGTACAACACCATTTCCATCCATCCGATCGCCTTCCACCTTATCGAATCGGGCAAACGACTTCTCTCAGACATTGTGGGACCCCACTGCCTATTGTCAACGAATCTGATAACAAAAGTTGTAAATCAACAAAAGGTACACGTGTAATTACGAAAGTCTGATATTTGCATATTTTTCTCTCACTCATACATACCCGTCCTTTTTTATATAAAAAAAGTAGTAGCTATCAGTTTTGCATAATTTTGCATAAAGTTCGTTTTTATCATTTATATAAACTATAAATGTTATTGTTGCTGTCTTTTTTTTAATGGTGAGCTTCGAAAAATATGTTGTTCCTTAACTTTTGGAGGGCAGTATATATTTACATTAATTGCTTGGTGGTATTTCATAATTCAGAAGGGACTTTATCTATTGCCTAATGTGCAAGATTGCAAAGATTCGGATTTTTCACTCTCATGAGAACGATAATTTAAAAAAGGCTTAAAAGAAATTAAATAATCAGAGAAGAGGTGTGTGTGTGTGTGGGGATTAACGAATGTGTGAATCTGTTATGAGTGGGTTCAAAATGTAAATTGAATAGTTAAAATACAGAAGTTGATGTCCAGGTTTCTATTAGAAGTCACAATTTTTCTCTAGCATGCTATACGTGCTTTCAAAAGTTCAAACAGCTTTGTGATTGTTTGCCAAATAGTTTGTAGTTGTGAGAGTGGGGTCTGAATGGCCGAATATCTAGCGCTCTGGCACTCGATGACTCAGGTTTCGGTTTCGAGTCCCGACGGTGCCGTGGGTGTTTGTAGTGATTCAGAATCCACTTAAACCGTAGGTCTCGGTCGAATAGGTTCACAGAGCGTTGTCTTGAGGCTGAGTCAGATTGCAGCCCTCGTGGTTCCTTGCTAAAATGAAGCTGCATAGGCCCTTAGCCATGGCCTAGACGCTTGTGACGGGGTCTTCTGGACCTGGAGTGGGCTTTCCTGCACCAGGGGGATTAGTAACAACAACAATTGTGAATTTAAAGTGAGAAGACAAGCACCACCAGGTAAAAGTGTCTTTCATTTGTATATTTGTATATTGTTTTGAGTTTGTTTTAGTATGATATCGGATTTCTCCAGTTTATCATTTTCCGGTCTTAAGGCCAGTTGGCTAGCGCTCTGGCCTTTGGTGCTTCTTCTTAACGTTTTCATGAAGAAACAGAATACTGTAACTTCACATTACAAAACGTCAGCCAATCGGAAGAGTGAGAGGGTTCTTGACTTGGAGGCGTTCTATGACCGGTAGTTCTGTAGTGGTTTTAGTATCCGATAGAAACTCACATTATTAGGGAGAATGTGTATCCACATGGTTAGAAATTCCACGTCAATCTGAATTTTCAACATATTTTTTTTGTCACAGTGATTGCCGTTATAAAATATCACTGCATTATCTGAATTTTTTATAGAATTTAGGAAACAAACGTTTTATATCTGCATTAAATTTGGCTTGTTTTTTCCCCGTTGATTTGTATGT
This sequence comes from Caerostris darwini, assembly GCA_021605075.1. NCBI lineage: Eukaryota > Metazoa > Arthropoda > Arachnida > Araneae > Araneidae > Caerostris > Caerostris darwini. The sequence continues at coordinate 73,221 of BPLQ01014541.1, forward strand.
TAAAATAAAATACACCTAAAAAATGATTCAATAGATGTATACTTGTGCCGAGAAATTTGTGAAAGAAAAGCTTTATTTTATGACAGATGCGTACGAATTTCTTTATTTCTGCTATTGAAAGAAATAAGATAAAGTAATAGCAATTTTATTGTGAATAAGCAATTCATGTCTAATTGATATAGTTGCCCGTTTCATAATGATACATGTTGCGTGGAGAATTTTAATTTTGATGAAAATAGCTGTAATACTGATCTATTGATCAGCACAATTAATTTTAAACAATTTTTGAATTAATTTTTGTCGTGTATTTCAAGCTTTTATAGCTTAACCTATGCGGTGATAACTTGCCGAATTTTGGCGACTACTAAGGGGGAATAATCCTATCACACAGTGATTTTCAAAATAGATGATCCCATTTTTTTTAAAAACTCTAAATAATTGTAAATTTAATGATCTTAAATATTTCTCACTCTCTTAAATATTTTTCGCTATCAACAAATAACATTATTTTTGATATTTTACACGTTTTAAAGAAACTATATGTCATGTATTAATTGTCACATATTAATTTGTTATAATTTATGTTGTTGTTCAGTTTAATCTTCAGTGTCCTGCAATGTGGGACGAATATCCATGCTTAATATACTCATGGATGGTGGGAATGTTGTCAGTTTCTGTTGCGATGGAGTAGCACCCGTATGTAGAAGTCTGACTTGGCTCTGTGTCACTGAAGACAAAAGGCAGTGCTTTCCATGACGATTACTTTAAAGGGGAACTACTCCGCGTTTGCGTATCGATTGGGAGAAAATCCGAAAACTCACAGCAGGTAGTCCGACTAACGAGGCAAAATGCCGAACATCACAAAAGCCATCGAGTTGCCTCGTTTTTTGAAATAGTGCCTACAACAAAATCGCCAGAGGATTGAACCTCTGTCCTAATGCTCCCCGGCGGTGCGTGTTACCAGAGAACCACGAGTCGGACATAATTTATGTTGCATAGTTAAATGATATATAATTGTCTTTCCGTGTATAAACGTGGAGAAAGCAGCCAAGTGATGATGCAGTGCTAATTCTAGTAAGAAAAGGACTGGAGATATTGGCCTGAACATTCTGCTGCTTCTAAACAGGGACATATTTATATTTTATGCATATTATGTACTTTAAACAGTAGGTTCCGGTCTAACATGATCGTAAAGCGTTGCAGGGGTTTTGTTACTCCTCGTCCGAAGCTTATCTTCAAGCGACATGCATCTCCTGAGTAAGGCTAAGTGAGTAGCGTCTGTGCATTTATTGCCTTAAGGCATCCAAGACAATTGTCTAAGTGTTTGCCAGCTACATTAGAACAAAACCATTATTGATCTGGGGATCCGATCAGTCGATTTTGATTTTCTCCCTTGATAACAACTTTAACATAGTGCTAAGTGAGTAACGCCGGCGCAGCCCTTGATTATGACATAAAAGACAACTGTCTAAGTATTTTCCAGCTGCATTGGGGAAAAAAACATATCTGTCTATATTTTGCGTATCTTTTAAAAAAGTTTTTTTTTTCTAAACACATCAACTATTTCGAGTTGTATAAACTATTTTTTTATTGTTCTATTATGTATACAATACTGTAATACTGAATACTGCATATCAAAGTTGTAAAAACAAGTTTGTCGATGGAATACTTTTTTCCCTCTCCACTCAGCATGTTTGCTAATATTTATTTTTCATTATAGATAAAATTCTATATTTGTCAACTGAAATTAAAAATAATTTATTTAAAGACAAAACACAAGTCATTTTTTTTGTTGTTTATAAACCTTTTTATTAGATTCGCATAAAGGACAAAATTAAATTTGAAATGCAAGCTTCTTGAACTGCTATCCTTTTTTCTCGGTTATTTTAATATCTCTTTATCTTATCTTATCTCTCTTTATCTATATCTCTTATCTTGTTGGTATAATGATTTTAGAATACATATTGAAAGGTATATTTAAAAGACATATTTACAAAGAATACATATTGAAAGGCCTCAACTTATAAAAAAGGAATTTGCTGAAATTGAGTGGGTAATTTAACAGGGAAACGAAAATGTTTGTCTTAAGCAAACATTTGAGGTATTCAAAACAAAAAGAGAAATTCAGTTAAAAAAAATTCTCCAGTTTATTAAGTGAAATTTTCACAAAAATTTCCGCATGGATGGCAAAGATCGAATTTCATAGCGAACAGCATGAAAACAGCGAAACTAAATGTGCTTTTCAAAATGCTTGAACACACAATTTTAGAGTGGGTGTTATGATAATTTAAAAAAAAATATCTGCTTTGGTTTTATTAACTATTTCCGCGAAAGCAATATTTTAAACATATTTTTTTTAATTTTCTAAGGTATATCAATATTATCGTTTCATAAGCTAAATAGTTTTCGGAAAATATATAAAATAGTTTTTAATATTATAAGCGTTACATTCATGGGAGCCTATATTATCTATCGGAGCCTTTGTATTATCATTGACATAATCAATTAAAAACTAAAGCCGTGTGTTTAATAGCTTAGCAAACAGGGAGTTCTATAACAGTGATAAAAGTGAAACTTTATAACAACATTGAAATGAAGGTTAGCAGCGGTAAAAACAATTTATGAACAGAATTTCAGGGAATTTATTTTAAAAAAATTACTAAGCCCCTTATGGATCCCTGTTCATGTGGATTTTGAATTTAATTAAATTGCAGATTCTTTAAGGAAGAATACCAGAAGTCTATGTCAGACTACCATTTCTACGTCCCCTGCAGATGCAAATTCTTTGGAAAAATCTAAACTGATGATTCCTTCTAAAACCAAAACTAAATACCAAATTACAGAACTAAATGTCGTCAGAAAAACAACTGTCAGCAGAACTCTTACAAGATTAAGGATGAGGCATCACAAAAATATGAAAATTTCTCCTTATGGTGTTTAAAAATACCAAAAAATATGGCAACTGCCCTAATGTCGAGCTTATTCCTCATCACGTCTTTGATGGCCCAGCTGTTGCAGCCGCTATGCATTGTCTAGAAGAATCCTCTGAAGGGAATTTATATTCCGAGCTGGCAACCAGCATAGCCATTATTATTCGGGAGCACCACGATATTTGGAGGGATACGACAACAATATTAAGCCCTTTAAGATACCACATAAAAATATAAATACTTATGCATACAAATAAAGAGTAAAGTGCATCGCACTATCACTGTTAATCTATTTCTATGAATGAGTTGTATTTTTGTTTATTGTTGTTTCTTATCTCACTTGGTAGACAGCAGCCTCTAGACTAAGTCAAATCACCGGCGTGGTCTCATGGGAGGGGGCAGCTTCTGTTGTGATGGAGCACCCCTAGGTAGAAGTCTGACTTGGCCCCGGGATGAAGAAGGAGGGTACAGTACCTTTCGGGATGACTTTTTTGGGGGAAATACCAAGTATTTGCGTATCGTATGGGAGGAAACACCCACCAGGTAGTCCGACTCACGAGGCAAGAGGCTGAACATTACAAACGCCATCGAATTTCCTCGTTTTTTGGTGGTCTGATGGCCAACAAACACACACAAATTTTCACATGCTGTCGTGTATTTGTACATGACAAAATACACGACAGCATGTGAAAATTTGTCGAGCATGTAATCCATAAAACCAGATGTTAATTAGTGAATCCAACGGACATCTATTATAGCATCTTGAAGATAGCTTTAACAAGGAATGCCTACCCTGAAGATAATATAAATGAAGTTATTTCTTCTGGCTAGATGACTGGATCCAAATTAAAGACACATCTAGCGACGTATTCCAATAACATGGGCAATAATATGGACATCCGTTATATTATATTTATTATCCTAAGCATTATTAATCCCTCGTTTAGTCGCCATATATATATATATATATATATATATAAATTAATTAAATAATGAAAATTATTTAAGATAAATTAAATTATTTAAATAAATTATAATAATGAAATTGACTCTTAATCATTGAGGTTATTCACATTAACTTTTGTATTGATTATATAGAAAATAAACGCTACACAGCTTTCAATTTTTATATTCCCTATCTTTTGATTAATTACACTTAATTACGCTTAACTAGTTAATTCTCTGTATTAGCAATTATCCTCTTTCACACAGTAAGTGGAGTTTGCAATTTCTTTTTTTTTGTTCCACTTTAATATTCTAGGTCACAAGGATGCGTCAAGCACTTCTTGAAAATTTTCTGGATATCAATTTAGCTAAATGATCTCTATCTACAGAATGAGTAGTTTCACTTTATTTATCTCAGAAATTATTTTTTGCGCCTCATATTTTTTCATCAAGAGAGCAAAAATTCGCATTGTTACTCAAAAGATGATTGGCACGATGATAAAATAACTTTCATGAACATCAATTGTCTCTAGACGGCGTTCTTCATTAGATTAAATAATTAATGATATTGATCACTAATTGATGATCATTTATCACTGTTGATAGACAGTTATGCTTCATAACCATATACCAGTATATAAAAAAGCTTAAAATATTTTACTAAAATTGCATTTTCTGCCATTTACACTCTCAACAGCAGCCAAGTATTTTTTTTTTCAAATCCTTTTTTTTGTTTTCCTTTATTTTTATTGTGAGTGATATTGTCATACATCTATATTACATTTATATTACATTTACATTTTATTATATTGTCATACAATTTCGGCAATTCAACTTTTATAAATTTTCAAAAATTTTTTGTAATTATTAACAATATATTTATATCATACTTGAAGACTATTTGGTGAGAGGAACATAACTTTTAATTATTATAGGGTGGTAGCAAAACCGGGAAATCTGGAAAATCAGGAAAAGCGCATTTGGAATCAGATCCAAAGATATGGAAAAGATTTAAATAGAAAGATATAAATCTAAAGATAAAAATTTTTACATTTTTAAAGATATGGAAAAGTCAGGAAAATTTGTGAAATATGTAAAAATCAGGACAAATTGTTGATGAAAGCATTTCGCACCAAACATGTGCGCGATCGGCGATTAAATCTGCTCACGATCGACGATTTTGTAGCCAAGAATGCTTGGCAATTCGAGTCATTTTATGGCAATCATACATCCGGTTCCCATTTATGACAAACTTATTGTCAGTTTCAGGATCTACCTCCCTGTGGTGCCCCCTGATAACGTCACTTAAGACGGCCAAGAGATCCACATGACTCCGCGGGTGTTCTCGAACACACTCTATAACGTGGTTGATGCCCTGGAGTAAAGTAAGCCCAGTTGCGGGCAGCCATAGGCGGTGGGGGTGTTGTACTTATTACATATCACCTTATCCGTGGAGCCGGATAAGGCGGAATCCTGGTAGCCCTGAGTGGGTTCTGTCGTTGCTTCCGGTCATTCAGTGTTTCCGTAAGCCTTCGGGCAGGACGGCTTATCCATTTTGTTGTGTGTGATATAGTTTCACTTGTGCGTGTACTCATGTTATTATTTGTGCTCACATTCTATTTGCTTAAACCAATTTAGAAAAGTAAGCATTTTAATATGTTTTTTAATATTGTATTAAATATTAATATTTTAATAATTATTTTATTAATTTTAATTATGTATTGTGTATTAAGCTTAAATTCCTTCCTTAAGCCTAATTTCACAAGCCTTTAGCATCTGCATTGATTGGTATTTGTTACTCAAGTATTTTGTTATTTATGTGTTTAATTACTGAAAATTAAGGCTAATGAATTATTATAAAAATATATATATATATAATTTATATTAGATAGATTTTATATATATATATATATATATACTCAAGAGCCAAAACATTATGACCACCCCTACATTTTGCAATGAACTCGCCTGGATGACGTGAAAGGCACGTGATCAAGTGGAAGTGGTATTTAACTGGTATTAAGTGGTGGTATTAATCCAGGCCAAGGCTGGTTGAAGCTGTGTTGCGCGCCGAAGGTGGGCCAACTTTTATTGACAGGGGGTCATAATGTTTTGGCTCTTGAGTGTATATATATATATATATATATATATATATATATACATATATTAAGCCTAAATTATTTAATCAAATATCCTTTAGCATACGCATTGGATGCATAATTATTGCATTGGTTATTTGAGTGCTTAATTGCTAGAATGTATTTGATTACTAATTCTGTTCTTAAGTTGGGCTTCCATTACTTATATACATAATGGGGAAAAAAGCAAAATTCAATGATACTGTGTTGCTTTTAAAAAACACACAGAAGAATTGCCGTTGGCTATTTTGAGATGTGTTGCTGTTAACTTTCGTGAGTTTCTTAGCAAAGAAGACGATAATTGTTAAAATAAATCATGTAAATTCCTCTTAAAGAAAATAGTTTAAAGGAAATAATTGATCTGTATTTATTTTAGTAAGAATTCTTATCTTGCGAATTGTTATCTATTCAGAAGTTTACTGTAATATACTGTTTTAACATTTTTTTAGGATGTTCATTCTATTTTTGGTTAAATTTTATACAAATATATTTTTTCTTATTAAATCGGATAGAAGTGTGCTTGATTTTGTGAAGAGAGAAATCCAGGAAACTAATATAATTAGTATCCGAAGTCAGTTTGCAAATTTAATCAGGAAAGAAAGGAAAATTTTTCCCCCAGTTTTTGTAGTCAACCTATATTAGCATAATGAAGGTTGAAAATTTCCGGCTAACTTTCGGAAGAAAAATTTTTATTTCTGTTTTGTCTTTATTTTCTGTCTTAATTAAATTTTCTACCTTTGATTTGGTCTGCTTTTTTGATTTGAACCGAATTTTCTTTAGTTTGAATTCTAATGTGCTAACCATCAGACCGTTACTGTATCCATAATAATTATTAAATTTCTTAATTAGATATCAAAGATGATACCTGTATATTGAGTACGTTAAAATTTCAGTGAGCTTAGCAGATTATGTAGTCGGTGATTGGAAGTATAACAAAATTGAAATTTTCAATACAGTGTACCTAGGGATTGCAATATCGGACCAAAAGTTCAATACCGGTATTCGGTATTTTTCAGATCTTAATACCGGGAGACCGGTTTTAATACCGTTAGTAGAAATTTAAGAAAAAGAAAGAAAACACAGGTGTTTTTTTTGTTTTATTTGCCAGTTTTATTAGAGAATTTAAATATCACAAAAAAATATCACCAAATTATATCAACTGATTTTTTACATTCTTTAAATAATTCATTATTATAGGGTATTATTTATGAATATATATATATAATAAATCTGAAAAATATTTTGAACTCTAAAGTATGATATGCAAATACGATGTGAATAACAAACCACCAATTAAAAAAATATCGAAATATTACACACTTTCTTCACAACTACAACTTTGTTTTCACAGATACGAATTTCTAGTTTTCACAGATAAGAATAAAAATTTCACAAATGAGAATTATTTCACAAATAAGAATTCTAAATTTCTAGTAAATACCGAAAAAACGGTATTTAAACTTGTGAATACGGTAATACAAAATTGTACAGATGGCTCAAAATACCGGTATTCGGTATCCCGGTATACCGGTATTGCAATCCCTAAGTGTATCCACTTATAAAAACTCAACAGAATTTTATCAGCATATTATAACTGCAGATATGACAAAAAAGATGGATTTCCATGAATATTAAAATATCACGTTGAGAGACCAAGAGTCTGAATGGCTAGATCGGTTGATATAGGCTACTACTACTACTGCTACGTCACATCACATCACTCTGCCTACAGCTGAGTTGTCCCTATACAGTTTGGGAATGATGTGGGTGAAATTGAATAGGCACACGATGGATGTGGGAAAATTTCAGCAGAATTCACTTTTAGAGATACAGAAGCTAAACAATGAGGAAATTTTTTTACAAAAACAGAAGATAATATCAAAAATTTAAAAATTGAAAGAAGGGGGAAAATATTAAATACGATAATATATAAAATATATAAACACATAAGGTAAATTGTTAGGAAAACACCTGGTCCGCGTGAGACCTCTGTTATCACACGGCGTGATGCACAAAACCAATAAGGGATCACTTTGAATAATACAGGCGGAAACTCCGGCCTAGTCAGTCCCTGTCAGAGAAAAAAAACAACAACACTTTTTGTCGACTTCTTGTCAGTTTCCCTCACTTCTTATTGGAGAAGATACTTCCTCAGCTCATGATTAATCACCGATCACGATGCAACAACTCATGGCGTAGTTCATATTCCATCTGTCGTTTCGAACCTGTGTAGGTCGGACAGACAATCGCTAATTGCATGAGGTCTCATTATCCATGACATTGAATATCTGCTATCAGATTTGAGTGACAGGTTGTTCTTAGTACAAAATACTAATTGTATGTAGTATAACTATACACATCACAACTTTATCTGTTGACAAATTTGAGTGATACTATTGTGTCCAAAAAGTAAGATCGATTTTCAATTTAAAATTCCCAGGGCTTATGGAATTCCAATTTGTTTTTTCAGTTTTAGGTTGCCGGCACTGTTCTTGACATTTATGTGAAATTCGACGTCAAAATATTCATTAGTGTTTGAGTTGCGCTTGGCTTTGTGAAAAGCTGAAACTGATTCCAGTGATTTTCGAAATGTCAATTAATTGAGCAAAGAACTTGTATTAAATTAAGGCATTCGGGGAGCATTTCTATATCGGAAAGAAATGTTTAGAAGTGGTATGGACAGTTCAAAGAAGGCAGAGAACGCGTTGGAGACGAAGACCATTAACCTCAACCGATGAAGCTCACGTCCAACAAATTAAAGATTTGGTGCTTGCAAACCGTCGATTTACAATTAGAGACATTGCTGATGATGTTGGAATTTCAAAAGCATCAGTTCAATTCCATTTTCGGCCTCAAACGCGTCAAATCTCGATAGATGCCGAAAACACTAAATGTGCCATCTCACACTGCATTGATACTTTGTGATTTTTTCGCCAAAAAATGAAACCAATATCGTTCCACAACCGCTGTTTTCACACTGTTCGACTTCTGGCTATTCCCTAAACTCAAAAAACCACTCTAGGGACACCGTTTTGAGTCGATTGGAGAGATTCAACGCGAATCCCCGCCCGCTTTGAAGGCCGATGACTTTTTAGCATGCATTGAGGATTGGAAAAAAAGTTGGCATAAGTGCAATGTGTCCGGAGGGGATTACTTTGAAGGCGAAGAAATAAATTTGGATCAATAAGTAAAGAGTTTTTGAAAAAAAAAAAAATAATTGCTGTTACTTTTTGGACACAGTAGTAGTTGTTATTATGTACTTGTTCAATGAATATACATTTTTCTCTCCTGGGAAAAAAATGCTACAGCTCTTCCTGTATGAAACATGCTATAACATCTTAATCCTTTAAAATATATTTGACCACTGTTTGCAGTGCCTCATACTGAAAAGCAGAGGGAAAGAAACTATATTAACTTTATTAGGGCTTCCACAATATGTAGGCATGCAAATTAGTTTATTAATATCAAATTAACATAAAATAGCCATGTTCCCTTTTTATCTTTGTTTGTTTCATGTATATTTTATTTGCATATAAAATGGCTATGCTTTTATAATGAATTTTAAAGGCTTTATCCAGTGATTCTGAATGACTTTTCTGAGCTTTTAAATCGAACTTAAAAAAGAATAAAAATAAAAATTCAAGAGTCTGAGTTACTGCATTCGAGGTCTACAGTGTCTTGCATTTTTCTAGAAGAGACAAACCTTACAGTTGGTGTTCATTAATATATTTACAACGTAAAATGACTTTTTCTGGAAGAAGGAATATTGTGATAGCACTTAATGAGATTATAATTTTCAAAGAACCCTGAAACAATTGCAAAGCAAATGAAAATTTTGAACTATCTTTTGATCATCTAATGCAAGAATAAAGTAATTCAAAGGTTGTTTCATGTTTTATTCAAAGCTCCTTGCATTGGTATAAAATGTAAGAAAATATTCGAAAAGGAATTTAAATTTTATATTTCATGTTCAGTATAACCTTCATGATATAATTATTTTTTTTTTATTGTATATAAATCAAGTAAAACATAAGAAACATCCTACAATTTTTTTTGTATTCATATGTATATTGAAATTTTTATAGCTATGCATGATTAAAATTTATGTGAATATCTTTTGAACTGAATAAAATGCATTATAATACTAAAAGTAACTATAGTACCCTTTTGTTTTTGGAATAAATAAAATACTTTTGTATTTTTTTTTCACATAATAATACTTATTTATTAACTGCCATGAAATGTATTATTAACTGATTTGAAAATTATTTAATATGCTAAAACCTTTTTGGGAATTTGTTTTTAACATAAAACAAAATTTTTTTTTTCTAGGTGAAATGTGATGTGAAGTCAAAATATTTCCTACATTCAGCAGACATTGGAAATAATTGAAAAATACTTACGAAATTGCCTTAGTTGTTATTATTGATTTTTGATTATTTTTTTGGCAAAAATGTGAAATGACATGAAATGGAATCTAATTTTTATTAACCGTAAAAAAGAATAAAAAAATAAATGATGTAGCTCAGGAAAAGATCAAAGAATATAAAGATGTAGATCAGAAAGAAAATAATTATACAGAAGAATAACAAAAATCCTTTTCAAAATAAAGTGATCATTTATGAAAGAAAATTACATATTAAGTTTATTTTACCTTTTAGAATATTTAATATATTAGAAATGTTTCCATATTTCCATTCGAGAAAATGAATTATTGATTATATACCAGAAATGATTTATTGACGAACTTCAACTTGATTAATAATTCTCTGGTACATTGTTCATAAACTGAATCATATGTAGAAATTTTCCGCGATAATACTTTTTAAAGTTGTTAATGGTAAACTAAAAGAATGACAGATCCACATATTTGGGTTGATAACTCTACTGATTTAGCGATAAACGGTACCATAGCCGGCTGGTCGAACAGCAGGAACAATACAGTCGTAAATTTATTAGAATTCGACGAAGAATCAAGAATAGAAATCATCATATATTCCATCTTGTTCGTGCTGTCTGCTTCAGGAAATGTTGCGGTGTGCGTCAGTCTCCTGCGTGGTCGACATCGTAGATCCAGAATAGAAGAAATGATTTTGCATTTGAACATTGCGGATCTGATCGTGACTTTTATAATGGTTCCGATGGAAATATTCTGGAGGATCACCATGGAGTGGATTGCAGGAGATGCCGCGTGCAGAATCATGATGTTTTTCAGAGCATTTGGTCTGTATTTGTCATCAATGGTCCTGGTCTGCATAAGTATCGATCGATTTACAGCAATTGTGTACCCCTTGAGAGTGAATGTAGCCCAGAAGCGTGTGAAGTATATGCTACGCTATGCCTGGATTTGCAGTTTCCTCAGCAGTGTACCACAGGTAAGCATTTCCAAAAAAATCTAATTTATGTGTCTATTTTTTTGTATTTGTCTGCGTTAAATGATACAGTTAAAAAAATTATTTGACTGAATTAGAAAGACTTGTATTGGAATACAACATAAATACACAAGCGACCATGGTTATTGAAATTATGTTGTTGTTATTACCCACCCTGGTGCAGGAAAGCCAACTCTAGGTCCAGAAGACCTCGTCGCAGATGACTGGGGCTGGAGACTGGCACTTTAGCGAGGAACCACAAGGGCTGAAAACTGACTAAACCACACGACAACGCTCTACGATCCTATTAGACAAGGACCTACGGTTTAAAGTGGATTCCCAACCATTCACAAACATCCATGGCAAAGCCGGGACTCGGACCTGAAACCCCTGGTACCGAGCGCCAGAGCGCTAGCCACTCAGCCATCAGTCCCCATATTAATACATGAATGCTTTATGTATTATACATTCAGATATAAAAGTTTCCAATTAATTTCTTTCCATTAATACCAAATAAAAAATTTTTGGATTTTACTGCTTCAAATTCCAGTTTTGTGTGACTTTTCTGATAATTTAGTATGTATTTTCAGCTCATTCGGCTTTTTTTTTTTTGGCGTTACAAAAAATAAAGGGCTTTTTTCTTACACATTCTGACCATGATTCTATAGTTCGAAAGTTTTAAAAAATGAAATTCGAACGATTATGCCATTTATTTTAACAACATATATTTCAAAATAATTTTTAATTTCTAGCACTCAAGCATTTTTAATTGTTCTTTCATACCCTATGTTGTGGATGTTTTCTTATTTTTAACAGTTGGATTTTAAATTGATTGAATCTGTTTACACTAATTCAACAGATTGAAAATTATTTTACTGATCATCAGAGATTACATTCTCTTTCAATTTTATCACAACATGCTTACTTCGTCACTTCAGGGTGCACAAAATGACCGTAGGGCGACAGACCAAACCAAATCTTCACATAAAATTATTATTTATTAACTTTTTTATAAGAACTATTGAACGCATTATATAGTATCACAAAACCCGAATGACTCAAGAAGCATTTTTTCTCTATGAAAAATTTTGATTTTTCAAAAAAAAAATAAAATATCTCTTTACTTTGGAGAATTGTGATTTCTTCTTGCTTATATATAGTCATAATTTTTTAAAATAAAGATAATTCATTGTGATACATATCGTTGTATTCCCATTAAATTTTTCTTTTAGAAACTGTCCAATTTTATTGGATTTTCTATAAAAGTAATGAAGTTATTACTAATTTAAATTAAATTTTCAATTAAATTAAATTAAATTGCCAATTAAATTTTCAAAATACACATTTCCCAAAACATTTATACACAGTCCAGTCACATTAATGTGACCACCACCTACTTTCGGCGTCAACGGGAAATAGCCAATCACAAAAGGCAGGTGGCAGCACATTGCAGTGGAGTTTATATAAAAAATTCCACTTAATACCACACTCCACTTAAAGCCAGAATATGCAAGAGTGTATATTCCGGCTTATGACAGGTGGTCAAATTAATGTGACTGGACTGCGTATAATTGTGGCTGCTACTGCACAAAAACTGTTAAAAAATATCCATAGTGCAGATTGTTTTACAAACGTGTTAAACATTTTATTTCATATTCTAGGAATAATGCGTTTAATGCAAGACGAAAAATCTTCGCTTTACCAGTATCTGTGTTTGAAGAATTAAATTAAGATTCCACAGCCTGAATTATGAAAAGGGTGGCGATTTTATAATCTTCGCAAAGAACAAAAGTTAACTTATAATCTTCTTACATTACATAATTAATGCAAAAATGTAAGCTTTTGGCGTGTGATGCGGTTATTAAAAACACGGGAAAAACATGTTATGGAAGAGACCAAAATAAAGTAATTCATGAAGAAAAAAAAGATTCTTTTTTTTTTGTAACAGCAAACTTAGAAATAACTGTTGGATTACACTTCAAAGCAATTATTTATTTATTGGCTTTTATTTATATTATTTGCTGTTGTATAATGAAATTTTAGAGGGTTTCAGATTTATTTTTTGTAGGTGTTAATTTCAGTTTTTGAAATAAGAACATATAATCCGGTGTTGTTTACTTTCGATAAATATAATACATTTTTTGTTTAAGTAAGTCTTATTGCATAGGTTGTTATCAAAATAATGGAACACACCTGTGAATAAAAGCGACATTTAAGAATGCACTTACTAAGTACTAAAATGTAATCTTAGCTACAAGTATTTTAATATAAAAAGTACATATCATGATAGTATGAGGTTTATTTTTGTTCTAATACAGCTGGCAAACACTTAGACAGCTTGGTCTTGGATGCCTAAGGCAAGCGCTGCACAGACGTTACTCACTTTGCATTACCCAGGGGGACGTGTAACTTGAAGATAAGCCACGGATGCGGAGTAACAATGCCCCGCAACGCTCTACGATCGTATTAGGACCGGGACCTATGGTTTAAAGTGGATTCCGAACCACTACAACACCCATGGGCAAAGCCGGGATTTGAACCCGATACCTGTGGTACCGAACGCCAGAGCCTAGGAGCCCTACTAATTGGAGCAACTGTGTGCGAAACATCCTAGCTTTTAGGTGTCTCTAGAGGTAGGGTGTCTGAAGTCATGACAGCGTGCACACAGCGCTGCAAGACAAGCTCGATAAAGCAAAAGAGTGGACTGAAAGAGTAGCTGAGTGGAAGAGACCGAACGAATATTGAAGTAGTGTCTAAAAAGAAAACAACCGCAACCAAAGTGATGGCAGAGCTTAGTCAACATCTGGATTCTCCAGTGTCAGTAATTATAGTTAGGAGGCACCTTTATAAACGGGACATTTGCGGCAGAGCAGTTATTCCCAAGGATCTTACCACATCTGTTAATGCCAGACCGCAGTCTACACTGGCCACAAATACAAAACCTGATCTATTGATAAACGGAGATAGTTATAGGGTCAGACGAATCATCTTTGCCACTTTTCTCCACAACAGGACGGGTGTACGTTTGGAGAACACCTGCACAAGAGTATGATAGTGATTGTCTTCTAATTATCAAGCATGGGGGTGAGGTGAATCTGCCATGGTAGGGGTAGTCTTATCGTGGTTTTCAGCTGATGCAATCGTTAAACCCTGAAAGGTAGGATCACTGGGGAGAAGTATAAAAAGTTTTAGCTGACCAGGTTCATCCTATGATGCAAACTTTGTTTCCTGCAGGAGATGGAATTTTCCAGGATGATAATGCACCCATCTATGCAGCGGGATTTGTCCAATCATGGCTTGATGAACTCGAGGATGAAGTAAAACATATACCTTGGCCCGCACAGACCCTAGACCTCAATCTATTTAAGAGCGATCAATCAGAGTCGATACTGACAACTCTACTGGCATCTCTCTCGGAACTTTCACAATATCTTCATTAAAAATGGTTCAGTATTCCTCTAAACACTATTTAGCTCTTGTTTGATTCGATTACCAGGCGAATCTAAGCTGTACTACAGGTTAAAGGCGGCTCTCTGCCATATTAGTAATGGATTCCTTATAAATCTAGGGTGTCTCCATTATTTCGATAAACGTCTGTATAAAGAGATTTTAGTTTTTCAATTCGAATTTTAAGAGGTTTTAATTTAAGACAATTTTGAGAAGTTTTAAAATTTCAAATAGGAAATTTATAAATTTACAATATATTATGTAATCATGCTGCAATAGATCATAATATAAGTCTAAGCATTGAAGTCCATTAACAAAAAATTATGTTAATGTAAAGAGTTTTCTTATGTGGAGATTATATCCTAAACTGAATTAAAAAATAAGCTTTTTCTATAATTAAAATTTTTTCCCATAACAAGCAACGAAAATTAAATATCGAAATTTTTTTTTTCTGTGTGGTAAAAAACAATATACGAGTATATATTGGAAAATTAATTTTGAATACTAAAGAGTCATCAAATTATGTAAGCAGTATTTTGTTCTCAATATAAAGAAATTTAAACAGACAAAAAAGAATTAAAAATATTAAAATAAATCAAATCTTTGGTGAGAAATATTTAAATAGAGGGAAAAATTAATTAAAAAAGGCTGAGTTAATTAAGGAAGTAGCTAGTGAAGACCAGCTAAAAATTCAATGCGAATTGGTCAAACATAAAAAATAATGTGAGTTATTGTAGCGTGCAACCGTGACGTTTGTTGTGGAATTAATAACTAATTAACATTCTAATACAAAATTAGTTTAAGGCATTGAAATGTATTAAAATCTTACTTCGCACAAAATTAAAATTCCTTGTGAAATAAATCAATAGAATTATACGGATATGCATAGATTAAAAACAAACAGAAATTTTAATTTCAAGTGTTAATTGGTTTATTGTTAATTGTTATTAGTTTAATGGTTAATTGTACTGAGATTAATGGTTATATGTTCGATTTTTTTTCGGGGGAACTTTTATAACTTCTGATATTACAATTTTCGTTGATAATGTTTTATTTAAACATTTACCAATGTAAAATGCATTATATCATTTACTGAAACTAGATTGAATCATATTATTAGATAATACTCGGTAATTTTTTTTTACTTACCTGTTCATCAAAAATTTTTTTTATGTATATGATATTTTTTTTTTGAAGTATACTTTAGTGATTAACCATCTTAAATTTGCTTAGGATCGGTTTCTAAATTTTAATTTGATTTTTTTAATGAAAAACACAAAGTACTCGATATGCCATAGATCTTCATTGAAGAGGTAGATTTAAGTAGATTCAACGATGGAGAATAGAAAACAACATGCCACCTATAAGATGAGAGGTATGATGTTGTTGAAAGCTAAGGAAAAAATTAATTCTAAGTTAATTCTTATGTAATAAGAAACTACTTTCATGTTTAATTTAAAAAAAAAATAAATAAATAAAAACATTACGTAATGAAAATATTAGGAATCTTGATAATTTAAAAAACTCATTATTAATGTGCTGTTATGTATTAATGTAAACTTAATATTCATAAGAATTTAACAGAAATGTTAAAATTTTTGAATTCTTTTGTAGAAGTTATGTTATGTAATGTTAACTAATATTTAAATATTATGTGTATTATTCGGATGTAAAAGTTTTACTATTTAGCATGTCAGAAGCCTACTCTTGCGTATTTTAACATGATAAAGATTATGTATTAATTTAAATTTAATATTCATAAGAATTTAACAGAAAGGTTTAAATTTTTGAATTCTTTTGTTGAAGTTATATAATGAAAACTTATATTTAAATATTATGTGTATTATTCGAATGTAAAAATTTTATTATTTAGCACAGGGGTGCCTACCCGCCTTGAATATTCTTCCTACTCGTGAGATTTATCACAATTTTACAAAATATGTTTATTTTATAATATCAATAGTAATGAAAACCAATGCATTAAAAATGCATTAGGTGTGCCTCCATATATTCAAAAATTAACCGTTGAAATTATGAGAAAAAATGAACTTTGATTTTAAAATAATATTCTTGAGAATATATGACATATATTGTGTGTTTTATTTATGAGTTTACAGTTAGAAGTTCACAGAATAATTAAGTTATATTCGTTGAACTCATGCGCACACATCTTGGAACATCTAATATAACAGAGCAAACCAGGCTCATAATTCAAGTTGTCCTCACTTTTGATTCAACTTACATCTGCAAATCGCTTTTTCGAAAAGGAAATGCTAATTTCCTTTTCGAAAAAACGAAACACAAAACACATTCAAATATAACGGACTCTCACTGCAACACCCATTACGATGTGCAAATACCCAAATTGAGATCGATTTGCAAAAGCTAAGTGAAAGAGTGGAGAAACAAATGTTGCACTTGTAAAATACACATTTTTTGATGATTTCATTTTTTTATTTCGTTTATATTTATATATATTTTTTATATTTCCTTTTTAGTGTTATATATTTCTTCACAATGTGCGTTTAATATCATTATTATTATGTTATCTATGTTTACATGTAAGAATAATAGTAAACACGAAAATAATAACTCATTGTGTTTTCATTTTTCACTCCAAAAAAATGTCTGTAGTGGGTCTAAATCTAATGTGGGGATATTTAATTTCATATGCCGACCGTGGAGTTATGATGCATTTGCAAAGTGACCCGCAAGATCATTTGGTTTGACCACCACTGGTTTAGCATGTCAGAAGTCTACAGTTACATATTTTAACATGATAAAGATTTTATGATTCCTTACTGGTCAATGCATAAACGAAAATTTCAGTTCCCATTAAAAAAGGGTTTTTTTTCATTAAAGACATGCTGTTCTGTCTAATATTTTTAAATAGCAACCCTCTTTGAGGTCTTAGAAACTATTACCATTTATAAAATACTTAAAGAAACCTTTGTCGAGCCTAAAGAGAATGTTTAACTGAAAAAGTTTCAATGTATTCTGCTGGAGAAATCAGAGAATAAATAATATTTATTCTCCGGAAAAATATTTTCTCTCTCTCAAAAAGAAATGTTCTCTTTTATCTCAAAAGATAAGACAAGTTCCATTTCCTTCTTACGTGCAACAATAAGACTCGAGAAATTCCAAGCTTTTGTTCTTGTGTAGAAGAGAGGAAGCCACCCCACTATTCTGCATCCTGCCTAGTGATATGTCATTTCAAGAAATTAACGAGATTAATTATTAAAGCCCTTTTTAATTAACGGGAGATTAGCATCATAAAATTCAAAGCACTTTTAAAAATTTGAAATATAAACTTTAAGCATTAAAACCAAAATTTAATTATCCCTGTCTAATTATCTCCCTGTTATCTTTTCCTGAGGAATATTTTATATGTCTAATAAAATATTAGAATATATATATATATATCAACAATATATGCCAATGTATTAGAATATATCAAGCCTGTCTTCTAATGCAACCTCATAAACCATGCGGTGACATCTATAATCCTACCATATAATAGAATATTGATTTTAAATTGTGAAGATATTAGTTCTTTTAGAAAAGTAAGGGTTTATTTTCTGTTCATCACAGTTCAATATTGATTTTAATTTCGATAATGCCTTTACAGACTACATCACTGTGCCTAGAGCTGAGTTGCCCTTTTACAGTTTGGGACTTTAATCTCAATAATAAGATGCCTTATGCATTTGAATGTTTTTAAGTATTAGAGTAAAGACACGTTTTTAAGATTTTACTGCATAAAATTTCTCTAAGAGGC
This sequence comes from Caerostris darwini, assembly GCA_021605075.1. NCBI lineage: Eukaryota > Metazoa > Arthropoda > Arachnida > Araneae > Araneidae > Caerostris > Caerostris darwini. Next base: position 91,831 of record BPLQ01014541.1, read on the forward strand.
ATTCGTCATTTTATCAAATATAAATCTCCATTTCGTCAAATTTATATTTGACGAAAGGGAAGGATATTTATTTATGCAGTGAAAAATCAATCGAGTAGTGCATTCAAGAAGGAATTTCAGGAGTAAGTATTTGTTGCTGTCACACGCAATTTATTTATCTCACAAAAACTTTATTTTATACATTTGGGCTTGTCACGTTTCGCCTTTCCCTACCATCACACCGAATATTTTTAATTCTTCATATGAGGGCGTTTCACTTCAACTCGTTTCTAGTAGAACATAAATTAAGTTAGAATTCTTGTCAGAATACAATAAGAATACTTGTCAGAATACAATAAGAACGCTTGTCAGAATACAATAAGAATACTTGTCAGAGAACACACCGTCTGCCTTGACAAATTGCTGTTAACACAACATTAAATTTTACAATTGAATTGACAGTTCAATGCTCTTAAAGTTCGACATGTTATTTGAGCATAAAGGAAAACGCAAAGAAATACACAATTTTGCACGTAAAGAAAACGCAATAAATTCAAAACAATACTCGTTATAAGGTAATAAACATACTTTTCTGACTGTGCATTTAAATACTCCAAATAAAGTCTTGACATTTACTACTGGTAAGATCTGTCGCCATATTTAGTTGTATTTCTTTGTTTACAAAATAAATGAAAATGCATGCATAAATTTTATTTAGAATATGTTTAGACTGATATTGTTCACTTTCCTTTTGATCACAAGATTAAAAGGAATTAAATCTTTTTAAAGTCATGCTTTTAGATTCGCCTAAACAACTGGGTTCCTCTTTAAGTGGAATTGTCACTATATATTTTCCGTTGGATTCTATAAAATGAGTTTGAACAAAATGTTCCTCAGCAATTTTAGCCTCATCAGATTTAGGGTTCCTTCCAAAGTTTTCTGGTTCTTAGAATTTCTGTTTACATAGTCTTGATTATTAATTCACAATGAATTTCTTCGTTATGTGATTCTGTAACACTACCATTAACGAAAAATTGAAAAAAAAAATTCTAAAGTTGATGAAGAGAATCTTCTGGTCTCAACAATAGATAAAACCACTTTGCACTTAAAAGACAATCAGCATTTTAGGGAACTATAAAATTATCTGCCAAATTAGAATTTGAAAGAATTTGCTCTTCAACACTTTAATATTTACCTGGTGTTAAATCAGTAATTTTTCCACAAAAAGAAATTCTAATTCTGATGAAATTGATAACAATCATCGAGGAATTATTTAAACATGATATTGTCAAGTTAATCTTTTTTGCTTTAATCCCAATCTATTTGCAAACTCTTTTGTCATAATACCCGAATGGCTATCTACATCAAGTAAAAGGATTACAGATTACAAATTCCCACAATTATTTCAAATCTAAATTATAGCAGTACTCAACAATAAAGTTTTTTATAGTTTATTTTCAATGATGCTATTAACTGAGAAGGATGAATGTACTTTTTCATTCGTAACACTAGAATTTTGATAATCGCATTTAAAATTGCAGTAGATTTTGAATTCTCTACCTGACTTTTTATTGCACTAGTTTCACTTTTGGTAATTTCATTCGACCTTTGGTTTTCTCTAGGGAAATAATGCAACTTATTAAGTGTGTAACGCATCGGCCTTAATTATCACACGGCGTGATACACGGAACCACAAGTAGTTCACTTTGTAAACAGACGAAAAACTCCGACCTGTTCAGTCCCTTCAGAGAAAAAAAAAAAAAATAACACTTCTAGTCGAATCGTCGCAGAACTCTTTCCTTTTTTCGCCCAAAACCTCCCTTTAAAGAAACTCCGTCAAGAGGGGGTGATCAGCTTCCCTCACTTCTCATTGGAGTAAACATTTCTCAGCTCATGGTCGATTACCAATTAAGATGCTACAACTCATGGTACAGTCTATATTCCATTTTTAATTGATTCGACCTGTGAAAGTCGCACAGACAGTGGCTAATTTCATGAGTCTCATTATACATGACACTAAATATCTACTATCAGATTTGAGTGACAGGTTGTTCTCATTAGTTCAAAACTCTAATTGCGTATAATACAACTATCCGTAATAAAGCTCGTTTGCTGCCAAATTTGAGTGACGGGTTTATTATATACTTGTCAAATAACATACATTCCTCTCTCCTGGGAATGAAATGCCAAAACTCTTCCAGTGAGAAAAAATTCTACAAGTGGTCATTAACAAAAACAGTTTCACGTAGAACACCATTTAACATTACAAGTTGGTGAAAGGCCCTTAAGATATAAATTTTGAGTCTTTACAGAGCCTACTCTATGATTGAAAGATAGTTTTCTGAAATTTTGACACATAAATATTGAGTGTCTATACTTTTTCATATAATTGATAAATATTAGGTAATATTGATAAATATAAATATAATATATATATTTATCAATTACTAAGACATTGATAAATATATTAGTAATTCATAAATATTTATATATAAAATTAATATATATAAATAGCACAAATTTATGTAATTGATAAATATTAGTTCACGTAATATATTTTGAAGTGACATTCAATAAATATACTTCAGATACACTTTTATTGGTACTTACGTATTAACGGTACCTTGGCGCCAATAAAGAGCACACATGCCAACCGCAGCTACAGATTTGGCGCCAATCTACACTTAAAACTTTTGTTCCAAATAATAAAATATATATGAAACACTTCATTTAAAATCAAAACGCTTTCAAAATATTTTTATTCCAAATAATAAAGATTGGCGACACTTAAAAACCGCCAAGGTACCGTTAATACGTAAGTACCCTTTTATTATTACGATTCTCAAAATTCCTTTTCTCTATCTCCTTTGATCCTTATTAGCTACCGATCTTGGAAACGAACTTTACCCTGCTTTAATTCCGATTTTGGAAGCTAAAAATAAATCACACTTTCTACTTAACTCCTGTGGAGAATAGAATGTCTCTTCTTGTTTAATCCTTGCATGACCTTTTAATTTTCGAGGAAGGGAGTTAAATATTTAATCAGCAACAAGCAATTCCACAACTTAGAAAACTCCTTCACTTTACGAAGTTTGAATAGAAAAATCTGAAACCAAAAATCTCTCGAGGTGAATTGTACGTAATTTTTCGTTGGTGATTTCACAACATTTTTAAACTGTTAAATATTCCTGTGGGGTTGACTTGAATTCTTTTGAATTCGAGCTAATAATTAAATCTTTTTCATATGCACTTAATTCCTTTTCTTTTACATAAACAACTAAATAACCAACTCTCACTCCTAAAATATTTAGTAAAATTTTCGTTACTAACACCTTTTGTTCTGAAAGCTTTCTCTAGCGAATTGAAAAAGAGATTGAAACACTTAACATTTTTAGGAAATGGAATTGTTGATATTTTAATGCTTTTGAATAAATTCTCTAAATGAAAACTGCAGTCATCATAAGCAAACTGTTTATTCTCAGAAGATTTAGAGTGGAGCTTTAATATTTCTAATTCTTTATCTTAGCGAATTCCATTTTTTGATCATTTAAAATTTTCTCATTTATCGCTTGTTCAGCGTTGTTATGTTTATCCTCTAAAATATATTCAGATATAGATCAGTATTATCATTATAAATTTTTTTAGTTTCGATTAAACTTATCCGTTCGAAGATTTTCGCCTGAAATACGATGAAAATTGAATATTTAATTAAAATATTAATAATAATTAAAATTGCGTGTACCCAATGTTTTTAATAAATCTTTTTAAAACTTGACAACAATGACAGCTGTAAATAAATAACAATAAAGTTATCTAATACAATAAAGCTATATAATGTTCACATCTACAATACAATCTAATGTTTACATCCACAATAGAATATAAAGTTAACTTATCCACAATACAATATAATGTTTACAATATAATATTCCTTTATCTACAATACCATGTAATGTTCACTTATCCACAATATAATATGTTCACATCCGCAATACAATGTATTATTCGCTTATACACAATACAATATAATGTTCATTTATCCACAGTACAATAAAGCTACTCACATTTTTTTAAAATTGGCAAATTCACATTTTTTAAAGTTGGACAACAATATTTTAAATCTGTAAAATGTTCACTTATCCACAATATTTATTCTGAAAGAAAACATCTTTGGCTGAGAGATGCGACACAATTCGACCGATGCCATTCAGAATACAGAAATAAACCAAATTCTCGACTTTATTGATTCATTCATTCAAATAAGTCAATAAATAAATAAGCTCCAGGGAACATTTCATGGTGACGAACAACGAATTTGAAATTATAACTCCTTTTTCATCTTCTTTATAATTCATTTTTTTTCTAAAAGCATAAAAATTGATAGCAAAAAAATTTCCCCCTCCGGAAAACTGAATCAACGATGTTGCAACGAGACACAATTTATTAAAAAAAAAACTTTATTTTACATTGTCGCTTGCTGGGTGCGGACTCTGTTTGTTGCCTCCAGTTACACACTGAATAATAATTTTAATTCGCAAAATAAGGGCGTTGCATTTCAATTCGGAACACAACAAGAATCAATTAATTTACTTTGAATAGATAAAGAACATTCTATCAGAACATAAAATAAATTCTTAATTCTTTTCAGAACACAATCAGAATTCTTTCCAAAATTGTAGTCGTAGAGGAAGGAAAAGATGTTCTATCATAAAGAAGAACAAGTCAATGGAAATTAGTTGCGGGTGTTATTGTTTTGTTATGAATTGTGTTTATATTGAAATTTACAATAAATGCAGATGCAGTTCAACATTAAAATGCAGTTCTAATCTTGTTCTTCTAATTTCTGTATTTACTTTTTTTGCAACAATAACAGCTGTAAATAAATAACAATAAAGCTATCTAATGTTTACATCCACAATACAATATAAAGTTCACTTATCCGCAATACAATATAATATAATGTTCACTTATCCATAATACAATGTCAGGATCAAGAAATTTAGTTCGGATCCATAATACAATGTCAGGAAATCGGGATTCTTAGATTCCCACCATGTGTTCGGTTAAAGTGCTTAGAAGGCTTATTTTCATTGTTCAACAACTGTGGGCCTCATTTTACAATGTTTACCATGAAAAATCTATCAACGAGCGCAGGAAATGATTTTTTTTATTTCCAATCACAAGAAAAACTGACAAACTTCTATGAGATCAAAAAACAGTGTAAAACACACACAAGAAAAAAGAAAATACATTGACTTATTTCTTCTATTGTTATCAGCAAAGTTCTAGCTCTCCAATATCTTTTCACCTCGGAGTCTGCAAGCAAGTTCGGCATATTGCTATATGGTGTCTGTCCATGATCTCGTCCCGATCCCACAGGTCGGGCAATATGGTTTTTCTAAAATACCAATGCGGTGCTGATGGCTTGCCAAATAGTCATAGCCCACTGGAAGTCTCAACATCATAGCTGAATATGGAATATTAAATCTTAACTTTCTGAGATTGGAACAGGCCGTCAGTAATCCATTGTAAGACACAACCCACACGAAGGTGATCACTCCTGGAGTGTTGCCAATATCAGTAGATCTTTTAGCCGCCTAGGATATTACCAGTGTGCATCACGAGGAGATAGATCTACTGTCGCCTAACTGAAGGGATAGCAATTGCTTATTTGATTGATAGGTAATGATTATCTATCAGAAGGAATTGTTTGGGATTACTGCTCATTTATGTGATAGTGTGCATTTATTTGTCACATGGGAAAATTAAAATCTACTCCTACATGTCATATGTCTACCTGATGACCAATTGGTTAGGGCTCTGGCTTTTGGTACAACAGGCTTCAGTTTCTAATCCGGGGGGTTGATATGGACGTTTGTGAGTGGTTCGGAATTCTCTTTAAACTGTAGATTCAGGTCTAATTAGCCCAAAGAGTGCGAAAAACGACCGTAGGGTGACAAACTAAACCAAACCCATATGCCATAGTCATCAACTTGAGTCATCTGCTTGCCTATTGTGCATGTTACTACTGGGCTAAAAGTCGAACAGTGTACAGGGTTTGAATTATGATTGCTTTCGCAGAAAAGTTCAATTTGCATCCACATATCTACGATTTTTAAAATTATTAATTAGGTATAATATTTTGCAAAACATTTATCTATAGTTAGACTGATTGTTTGCATATTTTCTTATTTTCTTGTGGAAAAACATAAGGAAGCCAGTTTATTTTAAACAGAACTCCTGGAAGACATTCTTCCTTTTTTATAGCAAGATTTCTATCATCCTGATTATTGCTGAATCTCTCATCAGTTCCCTAAATATGAGTGAAGAATGTATTAATCGTTACAAATAATACATTTACAAATTTAGCTCAATGCCGAAGTTTTGAAATTAATGATATTTAAATAACCTTAAAATGACTAAATGATAAAGTAATCTCAATAAATAATCTTAAGTGCATGACAAAATAAAAACAAACAAACAAATAAAGAAATTAAATAAAAAAATCATAAAGCAACCCATAAAATTATTTTTACAAAGTAGAAACATTTACAAAAGACGGAACAAAATATACAAAAGAATAATTTTATTTATATCATCATTCTTAGAATAGCATGCAATTAAATCTTATACATACGTTCATACATAAATATACATATATCAGTGCAATAGCATAAATAACAAAGCAAAAATTTTAATCCATTCTAATCTTATGAATTTCCAGGAAGCTTGCATTTTCAATTTCTACTTTTTCTTTCAAATCTGTGAAAGAATATAAATTTCCATCATTCGAAAAAAAATATTTTTGCTAAATATAAGATGGAAAAATTGCTTCAGGTTAAAAATTACTAGGTTTATTTATTCCTTTTTTTTGTTTTGAATTAAAAAAAAAAACGAAATTTATTTCTCCTTTTTGTTTTATAAGTAAATTGAAAATGAGATAAAAAATATAATATGTCGAATAAAATAACACGAAGTGTTAAAAAATGTATATTTGAATAATAAATTATATTCTTTTCTAAATATTGATTTTATTTGTTTAAAAACATTTTTTTATGATGCTCTTTAATTTCCAAGAAAGATAAATTTTATTTCCGAAATAAGGTAAATAATTTTTTGATATATATATTTTTTAATTCCAGACGTATATCGTAATTCTTTTTAAATGTTAATTTGCTATTTCGTTATTTATTTATTAATATATTTTGTTATTTAAATTTCACGCTGTAAAGTGTAAAGTGTATTATGTAAAGTGCATTAGTATACAGTAAAGTGTTGTTAGGTACTGGATTTTTAGATACTTGACATTTTATTTACCGGAATTTTTTTTCTGTAACAGGCCATGTATTCTATAAATAAGACACTTTTAAATAAAAGAATCGATTCGTTATAAATTTTGGATAACAACAAGGACAAACACAGCAAGTTTTAATGGCTGTTGCTATACGAAATGCAGATAAATGCAAGGGAAGGAAGGCATTCTTTTTCTTTATTCAGGGAGGTTAAGGCTGTAGAAATTCAATTGTCTCAATTGTCTGACAAAAATCGATACTTAGGGTGATTCTCTTTGACCCTGGATGAATCAACATATATGTTTTGAATGCTGATCAGATGTTACATTTTATTTGTAGGATGGATAAAAATTATAAAGAACTTCTCGACATGCATAGCATTCACTGTACGACCATTGTTGAAGTTATTTTAATTGCATTGAAAAAAGATGTCCAGAAAAACATTCTTCAGTGTAAAAAATTAAAGCGTATCACTACTGATGGTGGCACAAACATGTGTGAAAATAACAAAAGCATCATTGGTTTCTCATCATAGGCCACATAAAATGAACGACAATCATTCATCAACCGTCTTTGTGAGGAAAATAATTGGATATGTCAAAAGTTTTAAAACCAGTTATATGAGACGCTAATTATATCAGAAAACACGCCCTCAATCATCATCGATTCTGCGAGTTTTCTGAGGAGACTGGAGGAATTTTCTTGTCATATTATATCGCAGGACAATGGCATAACTACAGAAAAGTTCTTGCTTGAGTTCATTCTTGAAAGGAATTATAACTTGGCTGGATTGCACGATAGGAGTTATTATGAAAGTTATTATATTTATACAGGTTGAACTAAATATCTGAATGACCTTAATTTAAAATCACAAGGAAAAATCAGCTTCTGCCGGATTTATACATTCACATTAAATACTTTCGACAAAAAAATTATTATCATTTGAAGTTATACACAACTACACACGTATACTATTCCTGATACCTAATTGCATTGTTCCTTCCAATTACGTGTTATGCTAGAAGCATAACACGTAATTGGAAGGATTATTAAAACATAACATTTGAAGTTACAAAACAAACAAACTGAAGCATAACAAACTGAAGCATAGCAACAACTTAAACTGAAGCATTAGCAACAACTTAAACAAACTGAAGCATAACATTTTCAGGTTGGTGTGTCAACACAAACCTGAAAAAATGGGAAAAATAGTTTAGAAAAAAGTAGTTAGAAAAATAGAAAAATGGGAATAATAATTCATCATTATCATCCTCATCATTGGCGCAACAGCCCCCAAAGTGGGCCACGGCCGTCTTCCTACTGGCAGATTTAGAGACGGGAGATGTTTTTTTTTGTATGGCGTATGATTGTCAGTCATTGCCTAACGTTTTATAGCCATATTATAACGCGAAGTACTGTTAAAGTGGATTCCGAGCCACTACAAACATCCATGACACCGCCGGTATTCGAACTCGAAACTTGTGGCACCGAGCGCCAGAGATCTAGTAACTTAGACATCAGGCCCCATTGCTTACATTAGTTTTTACTATTTCCAATGTACACTGGCTAGTTTTGATGTTATAGAAAATTGGTCATTTTACTGGCTAAGGTTGGCCAAGTTTAATTAGTAATACCTTTTTTCCATGAGTTATTTGCGGTATACATAAGAACAAGAGACCAACCAATGTATAATGGCGTCAAAAAATGAGGCATCCTTAATAACTTTCGTAATTATTATAAGATTTCACGCAAATGATATCGTAAGAAATATATCAAAAGTAACTAATTTATGGTGCAATGTAGTTGATTAAAAATTAATTTACAATATTAATTAACTTCTGATCTAAATTTTTTCCTTTTTAAGAAACGAAAATTTTAGCGCAATTGATTCATCGTATGTTAAAAGCTGATACCAAAAATTTTTGTTACAAAATTCTTATTAATTCTAAACTTACAAAAAAGGACCCGTATACAAAATTATAACGTTTCATTTATTAAATGAATGCTATGTTATCATATTCTTGCTAGGATTTCTAATAAGCCAGAAAAATTCATGCAATTTTATTGAAAAGCCTTAGCAAACAGTAAAAATAGTTACAATTGCTTATATTAAAAGTAATAATTATTTTTATTGTATTAACGCAATTATAGAGATTAAAGTTAATGTCACCTTTAACAAATACCTTCTATGATTAAATGAGCGATAAATAGTTAGAATTTATTATAGACTGCCCAATAAAATGTAATTTCTTTAAGTCTTTTTAAAATTCCTAAGCCAATGACATGCATGTAGAAAATAATAAAGATCTCCATGGGGTTTTAACTACACCAGTTTAATTAATGAGCCTTTACCCTAAGCATTAAGCATTTTTTTTAAACATATGTCAAAGTGCAAAAAAGGAAGATTTTTCTTTTCTGCATGGGTTATTTATAGCTGATTGATGAAAATGAAAGAGTTTTCTTCTCAAACTTGTGGTTTAACAAAAAAGATTTGTTTTGAATAAAGACCTATAGAAATTTCAAAGAAAAAACGATTTTTAATCTTTTTTGAAAGAATTGAATAAAAAATTAATTTTTTTAGCATTTAAATTCTTTTAATAACGTAGATTAAGGTAATTTCAGATGCTTCGAAATCTTTCAGGTGAAAATTTTTTTGTTGGGTATTTAACTTTATAAAGATTTTATTCTGGATAATGCAACGTATGTCCATCCAACTGATATCCATCTCACACCAATATCCAAAACAGCTCCCTTCAGATTCAAACCCTGTAAAAGCAAAAGTTAAATGTAGTGAAAATTGTGTTCTTGAACAATTTTAATTTTAATTTTTCCAAAATTTCTTAACGAGCGAAATTGGAACACAACCACTATTTTCATAAATTGCATGCATGCAAATTTCAAATTCAACCATTATTAATCTAGGGGTCTGAACAGCCGAGTGGCTGGCACTCTGTATCACAGGTTTCGGATTTGAGTCTCGGAGGTGCCGTGGATGTTTGCAGTGGTTGCAGTGGTTCGGAATCCACTTTAAAACTGTAGGTCCCGGTCTAACATGATTGTAGAGAGTTACTCCGCGTACGTAGCTTATCTTCAAGCTACATGCATCTCCTGGGTAGTGCTAAGTGAGTAACATCTGTGCGGCTCTTGCCTTAAGGCATTCAAGACAATTGTCTAAGTGTTTGCCAGCTACATTAGAACAAAACCATTATTAATCTTGGGATCTGATCAGTGGAGTTTGATTTTCTCCATTGATAACATCTTTAATATAACCCAATATTCCGTTTATTAATCCTTTTTGAATCCACATGTTAGAACGCAGCATAACTTTAGGTCCAATTGATAAAGACTGCTCAAGTCGTCCAATCAGTAATTCTGCGGTTACTAATTTTGCTGTAGAACAGTTTTGAATTGCTCTAATGTAAGTAATCGATTGCCGCAGTTCCTTAATTTTTTTGATAATTAAATTCTTTTGTATCTTTATTCGTAGAAAATAAGCTTATAGCCTCATGAAACAATTTTCTTTGTTGTATCGAAAAAATTTGTATAATATGGTTCATTAATATTTCAAAGTAATTTCATTGCTAATACGATAAAATATACTTCAAAATATTTATTGTGAAACATCTTGTCAAAATGATGAAGATAAAAAAAAACTTTTAAATACTTTGTGCAAACAATAATTGTCCTTTCATCAAAATATTTAATTGCTTCAGTTAGTTTCATTATAAAATGGTCTGTCCTTAATGGTCGGTAATTACTTAATTTTCCAGAAAAAAATAAACAAATAATCCCTCAAAAGGTTCACCTTGTCTCGAGGGAACAGCATTACATAGTCTTAAATTGATTTTTCTCAACAGTCTACATCCAATCAAGTTTACTTTATTTTTAATTAAAAATTTACAACTACGAATAATCTCTTCAAATGAACACAAACTAAGATCTTTTAAAAACATTGTCCCATCTTAAGGGAAGTTTGGAATACATTGTTGAAACATTTAAAAATAACAGAAGCAATAGTTGACTCAAGTAACTAAGAAAATCATTCAAGTGTTTCATTCAATCTTTTAATAAAATAGGGAATTATTTTACTTCTTTCCAGAACCAGATTTTCTTGGATAAAGATTCTTTTGACTGGTGTATCTGTATTATAGATAATTAGAAATTTAATTTGTCTTTCAAAAATATTTATTAAATTTTGTTGTTCATGAGAAAAAATAATCTTTTTCAAATTATACTGAACACTTATTTTGAAATTGTGTATCAATTAAATCTAATTTCAACTTCTAATATCTACTTCTTAAAGCACATTACTAAATCTATCCAATCATATGGATGATCCCTTTTCATTTAATCTATGTCTTCAAATTCTTCCTCAACTTCTAAATTTTGTAATAAAGAATTCTATTCTTATCTCAATAAATATTCATTCCTCGAAAAATGATCATGCGGATTTAAATGTCTTCAAGATTCATTCAGATGTCTCAAATTTATGTAGAATAAGACCTGATGATTATGAGCTTCAGTATTATTACCTCCCATATCGTATTGAATTTCTGGTGTATTTTAAAGAACAAAAGTTACTTTTCTCACATTGGAATTGGAATTCGTATCCCTTTAAATAAATTTTTGTAAAAAAATTTAAAAACATATTTTCAAATTTTGTTCGTGAGAAAAAGTAATATTTGGCAAATTATACGGGACATTTTCTTTCAACAACATTTATTTTTAGATTATGGGCTAATTAAATCTGATTCGAACTTCTTATATCTACTTCTCCTAGCATATTACTTGGTCCAGGCGTTACAAGCATCAGATTGATCTACAACCATTTAATCTTTTCTCCAAATTCTTCCTCATCTTCCATTCTCAACGGATTTTAATGTTCTCAAGATTCATTCAGATGTCATTTAGATGTTTTCAAGGTATATATAATAAGACTATGACAATCTTCATTGTTATTGTTACTTCCCCGATAGTACTGAATTTTTGGTATAATTCAAAAAATAAAAGATATTTTTCTCACACTGGAATTCGCACCCCTTTTAAATTTTTGTAAAAAGTTTTAAGAACATATTTTCAAACTATGCTGGTTATAGTTGATATACTTCCAAAGGACTTGAAATAGTCATGCTTCCACCTTCTTTATTCGTATTGAGCTGTTGCCATGCATGATTCAAGAAATTAATTGAAACGATTTGAAGAAATCATTGATACAAAGACTGATTAATTAATATGTAACATTTTTCTTGAGCAGAATCATCACGTTCAACAGACATTTGAATTAAACGTTTTTGAAATTATTGTTGAGCATTAACGCTAGTGGGAATTGCATCTCTAAAAATATTTCAAACCATCCAATTCAGGTTCAACTATGTTATTTTAGTTAGCAATATATTAAAGTGAAGAGTAGATAATGTATTGTCTCGGCCTATATTAGACTTATAAGGGCTTCAAGCAGAGAGCCACACATGATAGTTAATATTAAATCTGTAGTTGTTTCGACCTGTGAAGTTCGCACAGACATTCTCTAATTTCACGAGTCTCATTATACATGATATCGAATATCTGCTATTAGATTTGAGTGACAGTTATAAGTGTGCTTGCGTGCATGTGTGTGTGGGTGGTATTTAAGAAAAACATCGAAATTTAATATTAATAATCAATACGTTTTGCAAAAATGGTTAATGATGACATCAATGGACTTTATTATATATTACAATGTTAAATTTAAAGTTTAGATGTTTAGTATTTTTTTTTTTTTTTTTTTTTTTGTAAAATATATAACAAAAATGTAAAAGTTGCTGCCTGATATAGGGAATCACTTCGCAAGTCCTATTACTTTTTGTTAAAGCCTATTATTTAGTTATATGTTTTTCTTATCTGATATCTTCTTTTTTCAGAAATAATTTTTCAGCCGTAAGATATTAGAGCCAATTATACTTCTATTGTAAATAAATTATCCCCCATTTTTGTCATCAAAGACGAATCATCACATTTTTTTTGCTAAATATTATTCTTCATACTAATCGTTCAGTCCATGGATTAACAAACTGAAATGATGAACACTTTACCTTCCTTTTTTTTTTTTTAAAAATATTTAAATTCTGCGTGTAGTGTTTTGTAATGCATTACAAATTGTTTTTTTCTATTTTTTATGTAAACATTATATATCAATTTATTCCGGTTCTAAAATTACTTTTTGTATATCAGCTTAAAAGGTTGCATTTCCTAACCTCCAGGTGCCAATGGAAATGCACCCTAAATGCTATTTTTCCGTTTTTTTTTTTAAATTCTTATTTGTGTTTTAACTTATATTTATACCATTTATTGTAAAATCATATAATCATTTTTCATTCATTGATATGCTACAAGTTAATATTATAAAATTATTCTTCATATTAAACATTTTTTCTTTTTATCCGCACAAATCTAGTGATTCTGAAACTACTACAAACTCCTTTACCTAGAAACTTGTTCAACTTACCATTTTATTCAGATAATTGTTTCAATGCTTACCACCATTCACTTTCACTAATCGCCTGATTTTGAAGAACACTTGATATTATCGCCTTTTCTAGTGTATGTATATACAACAGTTCAAATCATTCCAAAACTTTAATGGGGCATCACAACTTAGAGTGCAATGATTGTATAATAGTAGTAGTAGTATCCCAGTTTATCGGAAGCAAATCTTGTGATTTCTGAAACACTTAGGGTGTCCTTCATCCTGCTGAGTGTTAAACATTTCAATTCTATTCAGATAATTATTTCAACTTTACCGCCACTCCTCTTTCTGACTCCTGCTTTTATGAACCTTCGATATTCGTGTCACCTTCATTTTGTATACACAACAACACATACTTCAGTGATTCATACATTTTGAAAGGGCATTTCAGCTTTGTGCATAATAATATTCTGTATTATACTAGTAGATGAAGTAGTACTCCAGTATATATCAGAAATGCCAGAGAGGTACTTTTGACGGACAGAAATGATAATTTTATTTGGAAAGAAACCTACAAAATTCTTAACTGAATAGAGGAAAAGAATGCACATACGAGTCCATTAATTTCCAAGATTAGTGACAGCAACACATGCCATCAGATTTATATGAATTCTAGTCTACTGACCTACTTGCCACACATGTTCCGAGTGGGCCCCAAGGCTGGGTAATAAGTATTGATTATAGTTGATCCGATTAAATTTAGTTAATTTGAAACTAATTGAATAAAAATGAATAAAATTCTGTTATAAAAAATTTTAAAATCAAAATAAACGATTTTAATTGAATAGAAAGTGTATTATATCCACATATCTTCAAAGCTATGCATTGCAATATAGTTTTTTGAAATAATATTTTAAACATTCTGAAGCAATTTCAATATGCTAACTTGAATTATAACTCAAAAACTTACTATCGACTGTTATATTATTTGATTTTACGTTTGCTGTCATTACACATGGAAGGATACTCATTCTCATTTAATCTTATTTTAACGTCATTTTTAGCAATTCAAGATTATAAGTGTGAAAGTCATTCGTATGAATTTTATTGATGTAAATTTACATATAAGATTAGACAAAATATTGTTCTTTCTATGAATCTATGTTTATAATCTGTGGTGCGAATCGGCTTTCACTAGAGGAAGTGACTGCTCGAATAGGGCAATTAAAAATCAATGAGGCCTTGAAATGATTAAAGTTCCATTCCTCCATTAATTAATTCGACTGCGGCATCCCATATATTTCACTAATCTTACTTGAAGCTGCTGAAATGCACCGATTATTCAAAATCTGGATCAATGATTGGAGAATAAATTCTCTTGCACTTTTAACACGTCTTAAGATGAAACGTATACAGTCAAACCAATTCTTATGCGGTCTCTTTTAGTGCTTTTTTTCCCGATATTTTTTGTGAGATATAAAAAAAAATTCAATTAAATGAATATTATAAATAAATATTTTTTTAAAAAAGAGACAGCTGTCAAAATAGCATGGAAATTAAGAAATAATCCAATAGTAGGCCCACCATTAAATATGATGGTGGTATTATATCATCTATATATTGTATCATATACTGATATTATATTATCTCATTACCACGTATATTAGATGCGAGGTAGTGCTACATCGTGAGGTTTTCATTTACATATTTTCTATGTGGGACTTTTTATGTGCTTCCTATTACTGCATAAAATTTAAAAAAATATATTGCAAACAGTGTATTTAATATCAATTAATAAAGTTTAAAGTCAATTTATTTATTGTATTTTTTTCTTTTCCTTCCTTATCCACAGCCCCAAAACAGGTTGGTTTGTATAGTATCAATTTGTCTCCAACTGTTGCCTGCGTCTTGTTAACGAGTCAAGGCATTTTCTGCACCAAATTTTGGAAACTGAGCTCGTTATTAAGGTGTAATTATTCAATTCCTTCTATTAGCTCTTACTATCGCTATATATATCTTGTTCAAATTTCCCATCGTTCATAAAATACTTTTTATTCATCTACTCAAGTTCAAATACATTTTTTTCGAACTTGTAGTGGATGACACTGGATGTTGATACAGTTTTTTCAAATATTAATTCAGTAATTAAATTAAATTAATTAATTTTAGTTTTTTTTAGATTTAAGTTGAATATATCTACCAATATATGGTGCCAGATAAACTTAAAAAAATGAATGAAAATTATTTAGAAAGGACTTTCTGCAATAGAGTGAAAAAAAAGTAGGAATTGACTTAAAAAAATATTTTTTTGTACTATTTGTTATGCTCTTTTATGTTATCATCTACGAACATCCATTACGCTTTGTTTGGATTTTTAAACTTTAACTATCACATCATATTTTTCGATTTCAAGATCAAAATATATATCAATTGACTCAAATTTCTTTTAAAAATACATTTTTGAAAATAAGTTGCAATATACTTTATTTATATATTAAGTTTCCAATATTTTAGTTAAATTACTTTAAAATGACTTAGAATTTTGTTCTTTAAAAATTCAATAAATTTAAAATTTTTAGTTAATTAAATATTGTTGTTTAATGTGCCGTTATCGCTGAAAGTTAATGATGATAATGTTTTCGTTTTATTTGATAAATTGATAAGAAAACAATGATGATTACCACTAAGCAAAGGATTTGATATTAAAATTTAAGAATATTATAAGAACCCAATATTTGCTTACATACAATACTTTGTTTGATAATAGCTACTAATATATGAATACAGGAAAATTGATACTTATTAATGTATAGAAAATTTTCTTAAATAATTAAATTTTATTTTTACAGAAAATTATTTTATTGTTAATTTCAATTAATAAGGAGCTAAACATTTCTTCATAAGCTTAACAAATTGATAAATTACTCTACATGCTACTCTACAAATTGCTTTGGAGTTCTAAGCAGTTCTTGTCTTTTTCATAAATTTTAATGAGAATCTACATATATTTTGAGAGAGATTTAGAATGAGAAGTTACATAAAATAATTAAGAAAAGCCTTAACATTAAAAAGAATGAATTCTGATATTGAAATAATGGTTTCGATTCTCAAACAGGGACATTCATAATAATAATGACTACTACTTCACAAAGTATGATAGAAATTTCCACAATAATCTGTAAAAGATTTATTCTACAAAATTTTTATTTAAAAAAAAACTCGGTATAAAGTGCACTATTCAAAATGGAGAGCCTTCGATTTTATTGTTTCTTCTTCTGAGGAATTAAATGAGAAATTCCACAGCCTGAATTATGGAAAGGGTGGTGATATTTTAATCCCGCGAAAGCAAGAGTTAACTTACTAACTTCTTATCTTTTAGAACTTATGCGGAAATGTAAGCTTTCGCCGTTTGATGCAATTATTTAAAACACGGAATACGTGACCAACTTCAAGTAATTCGCAAAGGAAAGAATATTCGTTTTATACAACAGCAAACTTGCTTTACTATTAAATAGCTATTAATTATTCACTTCAAGGCAATTATTTATCCTTTTATTAAAGGTTTTTTTTTCAATTCCTTCTATTAGCTCACACTCTCCCTATATATATCTTGTTCAAATTTTCAACCGTTAATAAAATACTTTTTATTCATTCACTCAACTTCAGATACATTTTTTTTGAACTTGTAGTGGAGGACACTGGATGTTAATACAATTTTTTCAAATATTAATTCATTCATTAAATTTAATTAATTAATTTCATTTTTTTTTTAGATTTAAGTTGTATATATCTACCAATAGATGGCGCCAGATAAACTTTAAAAAAAATGAATGAAAATTATTTATAAAGGACTTTCTGCAATAGAGTGAAAAAAAAGTAGGAATTGACTTCAAATAATTTTTTTTCATATTACTTGTTATATTATTTATTGTATGATGAGACTTTAAAGGGATGGTTTATTTTTCTTGATGATTAATTTTAGTTTTTATTATTAATTTTTATTTTTTAATATCAGAAGATGAGATCCATTATGACTCGGGTTGGATAGATATCATAAAGTTTTTATTAAGATAAGTTTTAATGTGTGCCATGGATGTCGGCAGTGGTTCAGAATCCACTTTAAACCGTAGGTCCCTGTTTAATGTGACTGTAGAGTGTTGGATGCGGGGCTGATAACTCTATCCTGTAAAAAGAGAACATCTCCTGTCTCAAAATTTGACACGTCCTTGGACTGTTGCGCTAATGAAGAAGTTTTAATATATATGAAGATTATAATTTTTCAATTCAGATTTTGAGAAATATTAATTTTTTAATTCGGATTTTAAAAGATTTCAGCTTAAAATTTTAAAATTTCAATTGGAAAAATTTCTAAAAATAAAATATACAGTATGTTATACAATGATACAGTAATTGATCACTTTATCAATCTAAGCAATGTTATCTAAGAAAAAACCCTAATATTAACATGTATAGATTTTGCTTTATATTCATAAAAAGGAAAAAAAAAAAAAAATTTCTATCATAGGCCGGGAAATGGAAATTTTTTTTTCTATCATAGGCCATTCCTATCATGAAGCAGAAAAAATTACATAACTCAATTTTTCTTTGATACATTTTTTTTTATTGTAGCAAAATTGAAATGTATTGAAAAAAGTATATTGAATCCTAAAAATCTCTCTAATTATGTAAGCTCTATTTGAAATAAATGCATTTTATCCGGAATATAAAATCGAAACAGAAAAAATATATAAGACAAAATATTTAGATCGAGGATAAAAATTAATCGGAAATATTGACTAAAATAAGGAAGTGAATAAGAAAGAACAGTGATGAGAAACGAACAAAAAATTAAAACAAATTGATCAAATACTTAATAATCACCCTTATTACAGTATATAATAGTAATGTATGTTATGGAATTAATAATTAATAATGTTATGTAATGTATGTTGTGAAATTAATAATTAATAATGTTATGTAATGAATGTTGCGAAATTAATAATTAATAATGTTATGTAATGAATGTTGTGAAATTAATACCTAATTAATATTCTAGCACAAAAATGATTTCAGGTATTGAAACAAATCATCTTTTAAAATCTTCCTCGGGTCAACGTACCTTTCACTGAGTCATTAAAAAGTAGAACTTTATGAATTTGTATAAATTAAAAACAAACAGAAATTTAATTTCAAATGTATACATGATGATTTAAAAAAAGAGGAAAAGGTAATATGTTTTAGGTATAATTTTTTTTTCCGGGGAATTCTTATAATTTCTAATATTGAAATTTTCGTTGTTATTTTTATTCAATTATATAAGTTATCAACTGAATCCGGGGAAATTAGATCATTCTTGGAATTTTTTTTTCTTACTCAATCATCTACCTAATTATAAAAATGTACATTTTTTTTTATATACTACATTTCTGTGATTAATATTTTCGAGATTTGCCATCCTAAATTTCTTTAGGATCAAATTCCAAATTTTAATTTTATCCTTTTTTTTACTCAGTATAACGTCCTTAGACAGTGAGAATGAAGATTGCAGTTGATTCAGGGCAAAAATGATATTTTTTAAAAACTAAACAAATTAGAATATTAAGTTGATTTTTATGTAATAAGATTTTAAATCAATTAATTTTTTTTAAAAAGCTGAACATAATTATGAAAACATTAGGAATTTTGAAAACTTAAACAACTTATTATTAATGAAAAATTTCGTATGAAAGTTAACTATTTAGTATTCATAAGAATTCAGCAAGCAAATTTAATATTTGGAATTAGGAAATGAGTAATTCTTTTTGTTGAAATTATGTCATCATAACTATTGTTTGTTAAAAATTACTTGTATTATTCGAATGTACATGTTTCTTTTTTTAATATATTCAATCTACATTAACATGCTAAAAATGAGAAACATTGTTTGATTTCCTTCTAAAAAGAGTTTTTTTATTCATCATGGACAGGCTGTCTCCCCTAATTATTCAATATAATAAATTTCTTTGAGATATTCAAAAGTAGCACCATTTATAAGATACGTAATAGTTTTTGCTCAATAGCTCAGAGGAGAAATGATCTTTCTTCTCTTCAAGAAATATTTTTTTTTTACCTCAAAAAAAATATTTTCTTTTCCCAAGTCAAAGTCCTTTTATTTCTTGCATGAAATAATTCACAAAAGGAATCTTTTTGACGAAAAGATTGGAAACCATTTTTCTACATCCTGCGCAAGGACATTATGATGCCATTTGAAGAAATCTTTCGAAGCATATATTAATCTATAGAAGATTAGTTTCTTAAAATTCAAAGAATTTCAAATGAAAACTTGAAATATGATAAATTTTGTACATAAAACCAAAGTGTAGTTAAGCCAGTCTAAATTAAACTTCTTTTTCAATATTTTGTTAGTATTTTCTATCCTTTAACATTTTAGTACAGCGTTCCTCAACTTCTCAGTATCTGCTATCAAATTTTCAATCATAATTTTCATTGCTCTCCTCTCTTATGTTTACTACATAAGTTTCATCGTCTCATTCTCTAAAATGTATACATTAATAATGTATTTTAAGTATTCTGACGCAAATATTTGAGTACATTTATACTTATGACCTAAATTACAAACCTTACAAATGACCAAGAATTAATTTATTTATTAATATTTAGCAACACCGATCTTCTGCATTGAGAAAACTTGAATCGATACCTCTATTTCCCTCTGTTTTAGGTCCACCGTATCGGACATTCTAGTGGCTTTTCTAAAAATTCTGATTTACCTCGAACATTCTGATTCGTTTGCACAACCCCGACTCAAACGTGTATAAATGCTGCACACCGTTTAATTCCAGCCAATCGCAGTCGAGTCGATCCTTTTGCAGCTGCCAAATCTATGGTGAATATGTATGCTGTAATTTGCGTGATAATTGCTATTCGTGATAATAAATACTCAGTATTAGATTTATATAGGAGCATGCGTACAGTTTTAAGCACGCGTGAGCGAGTATTCGAGGATTGTGAAATATCAACAAGTGCACAGACGAGTGTGAAACGGAAAATGAAATCAAGAAAATATTCTGAATAATATTTAAATTTCGGGTTTACCAGTACTGAAGTCAATGAACAAGAAAGAACCTTGTTGAGTTCATTTGTTCAACAATTTTGTCAGCGGACAGCATGAAAACCTACTAAATGCTATTTGGAACGTTTGATAGTGAGCACGTTAACAAATCCAGAGAATTCTTCGATTTAAAAGTAAAATCACATGAAAAGCAAAAATCATTTTTTTAAAAACAACTGTGAAGGAAAAAGATTCACTTGCTTTTTAATATACCGCACAGAACAGTTAGGTGTAAAAATATCTCATACCATTGGTGAAGAGCTCTTTCGTCACTTGCAATTGAGATTACAGAAACTATGTTTGGAGATAATTTTTTGAAACAAGTGTAGTTCATACCTCTATCAAGCTCGAATTGGTGATATAGCTAAAGATGTGCAAATTTATTTGAATAAAGATTTGCACATCTTTAATTTGCAAATCTTTCCAAAAAAAAAAAGAGTTCTAGTCAGAATATTGTTATTGTGACAACGTTATTTATAATCGTCATAAGTTATATAAACATGAGGCCCAAAAATTAAGAATCTTTTCTGTACTTTGTAAAGACATGGAGGCACTACTTTTTGGGTTACATTCCATTTCCATTTTTCTAGAAGAGAAAAACCTAGCTGAAGCCGAGAAGTTTACTAGTGATGAAATTGAGCTACTTGTTAGACGTTTTCGACAAATAG
Organism: Caerostris darwini; assembly: GCA_021605075.1. Taxonomy (NCBI): domain Eukaryota; kingdom Metazoa; phylum Arthropoda; class Arachnida; order Araneae; family Araneidae; genus Caerostris; species Caerostris darwini. The sequence continues at coordinate 113,326 of BPLQ01014541.1, forward strand.
AAAACCATAAATCTTTAACTCCAAGAAGCAAATACACATATGAATAGAGTGATAAAGTTAACGCTTTTTGTAGAAAATCTGAGTTGAGGAGCAGAAATTTAGAGCTAAAATAACTAGAAATGTATAACAAGAAATGTTTACAAATGTGGATGAATGTGTTGAAAATCATAAGGCTGAAGAGCAGTATGTAAAAGTTGTTTTTATAACCATTATAAATCATTTAGAAATGCTGGCTAGGCATAGCTAGCTGGCTGTGGAATTTAAAAATTACTTTTTTTATTGATGCCTAGTTGGAATCAAGTCAGGAATGCGTTAGAGATCCATTTCAAAATACTACCGAAGGTCTTTCGATTGCTAAAGAAATCTTCATAGATTTTACGCCACGTGAAGAAATCAAAAGACAATTTAAGAAAAATCATTCTTTTTGTTTTCTGCACGAAAACAAGAGACTTTCGTATACTATTACCAATTTCAACATACTACTTTTGTGAAACCTGATTTTCTGCAGTGATTGCTTTGAAGGCAATAGATAGATCTCAGCTAAATTTAAGAATGAACTCCGAGTATTATTTTTTAATATGAAACCATCCTTCTAAAAATTATATCTACAACACAGCCCAAGGTAGTTACTAATAAATATTCCACGCATTGTATTCCACTCATTGTAAGTAATACGTGTAAATGAATGTGTATTTCTTTTTATTATGTCAGAATGTATTTTGTTTTGCTTTCTTTTCTATAAGTTAAATAAACTTTTTATAATAAAATTTACTTTTCTATGTGCTCGTTATCTCCCACTTAGTGGTGGCCAATTGGCTAGCTCTCTGGCGTTTGATACCACAGGCTTCAGGTTCAAATCCTGGAGGTAGCATGGTTGTTTATTAGTTGCTTTGAAATCCACGTTAAACTGTACGTTCAGGTCTAAAATGTGAGCTAAATGACCGTAGAACGACAAACCACACCACAGACTCCCATTTAGCGTTAAGACTCCTCCCAAAAGGTGTGCCTCACAAGAAGGAAATCACATCTTTTAGATATATGTGAGCTTATGTTGAAGCTAACTTAATTTGTTAAATTTTTTTTACCGTATAATCTATGAATCTAAAGAAATGTAGGATGGTTAAATACAAAAATATTAATCACAAAAATATCGTGCATACAAAAAAATGATTTTGCATTTTAATGATTGGTTAGATAATTGAGTCAGAAAAAAATTGCTAATTTGAGTTTTTGCTGATGTTTTATTATTTACTTTTATATTAAAATCTGTTGCTTAGTTATGCATTTTTGTTATCTATTTTTTATAGAAATAACTTTATAGCCCTAAAATATTCGAGCTTTTTATATTGCCATTATAAATTAATTAGGCTGCCTTAGATGTATTAGTAAATTGTACTGGCAAGGTAAGTGACAGCAACGCATACCCTCAAACTGATATGAATTCTAGTGGACTGACCTGCTCGCAACACATGTTTCAACATCACGGGCCATAAGGCGGGTCTATAAGAGTTCATTATAGTCTATCCAGTTATATCTAGTTCATTTGAAACTAACTGAATAAAAATGAATAAAATGCTATTATAAAATAAAATTTCATCAGCAAAATAAAAGTTTTTATTTTAATAGAAAATTTATTACATCCCCATATCATCAAAGTATGTATTCCAATCTAGCTTTTTTGAGAACATAGTTGAAACATACTGAAGAAATTTCAATACGTTAAAGAAATTATAACTCAAAAACTCACCATCGACTGTAATATCATTGGATTTTACGTTTTCCTTCTTGGTTTTATTTATTGTTATGTTATTTGATTTTATCTTTGCTGTCTATGTGTTTGAAGGCACTCATTCACATTCAATTTGATTTTATCTGCCACTTTAGTAATTCAGATAAAAATTCAAGATAAAAAGTATGAATTGTATTGATGCAAATTTATATCTAAGGTTAGACGAAGTAAAGCTCGTTATCTGTAATGCAAACCAGCTTTCACTAGAGGAACTGATTGCTCGAGTAGGGTAATTAAAATTCAATAAGGTCGTGAAATGATTTTCCCTCCTCCATTTAAAATAAATTTCATTCCTCCGTTAAGTTATCCCGTATACCCCATACATCTTAATTGAAGCTGCTGATATGGCACACGCATTCTAAAATTGAATAACTGACAGAATTTCAAATATATCTAATGGGAGAATAAATTTTCTTGCACATTTTACTCCTCATACGACGAAATGTACATAGTATCAATCTGTCTTTAATTGCTGCCTGCGTCTTGCTAATGAGTCACTGCTGCACCCGAATTTTGAAACTAGTTTTGCTTTCCAGACGTGTTTAGTATGTTATTTTTTTATTATCATCTATGAACATCCATGTCGCTTCTTTTGGATTTGTAAAATATTTTAGCACACCCTATTTTTCGATTTTATGATTGTATGCCCCAATTGATTCAAATTTTTATAAAAAATTACATTTTTAAAAATCAAGTTGTAATATATTTATATATTAAGTTGCGTCTGTTTTAGTTAAATGTGACTTGTAGTTTTTAAAAAAAAACTTTTCGGTTTAGATGCCACTAAAATTGAAAGTTAATGAGAATAATGTTTGGTTTTATTTGATAAATTAATAAGAATAAATAAATATATATTGATACATATTTTATACATATTAATATATCTGGTAAGTAAATGATTTGATATAAATATTTTAAAAGTATAAAAGAATCAGAATATTTGTACGTAGGATATTTTGTTTGACAACTACTACTATATTTAGAAATGCACAGAAGATAATGTAAGAAAATAGAAAATTGCAATAAATAATTAAATTTTACTTGAAGTTAGTACAATGTAAAAAAAATAATGCTTTAAGAGGTTCTCTTCAAAAAACTCAAGATAACCTCATGTTTTAAAGTTAATAACGCTTCATTTGACGGATGAAAAGAGCATGGTATATGTAATGCAATATAAATCAAATTTTGAAGATGAAATATTTAGATCGAGGAAAAAAATCTAATCCAAAAAAAATGCAAATGCCGAACTAAATAAGGAAGTGAATAAGAAAGAAGGGCAGGGAAGAGAAACCAACTAAAAATTAAAAAAAATTGAACAAATACGAATTAATCATGACCTTATTGCAGTGTATAACAGAAATGTTTGCTATGAAATTAATAATTAATTAATAATCTATCACAAAAATGATTTTAGGTATTGAAACGCATTATGCCAGAAAATCTTCCTTGGGTCAAAATCCTTTAAGTCTTTCATTGTGTCATTAAAAAGTAGAACTTTATGAATTTGCATCAAATAAAAAAATCCGGAAATTTAATTTAAAGTATATGCATGATGAAATATAATGAGATCAAAAGATAACATGCTAGATATTTTTAGGGGGAATTTTTATAATTTCTAATATAGAAATTTTCATTGCTATTTTTATTGAATTATGTAAATTAGTAAGTGAAGCCGGGGAAACTAGATCATTCTTGGAAAACTTTTTCTGACTCAATCATCTACCTAATTATAAAAACATAAATTTTTTTTTGTCTATGCGATATTTTTGGGATTAATATTTTCGAGATATATCATTGTAAATTTCTGTAGGATCAAATTCAAAATTTTAATTGGATACTTTTTTTAGTCTATATAATGTCATTAATCAGTCAGAAGGCAGATTGCAGTTGATTCAGGGCAAAAAGGTAGCAGGGGGAAAATGATATTTTTTAGAAACTAAATAAATCAGAATATTAAGTTGATTTTTATGCAATAAGATTTTAAATAATTAAAACAAATTTTTTTTTAACGCAGTATATAAAAATGAAAACATTAGCAATTTTGATAACTTAAACAACTTATTATTAATGAAAGATTTCGTACGAAAATAACATACTTAGTATTCATAAGAATTCATGAATTTAAATTTTTGGAATCTGGGAATGAGTAATTTTTTTTGTTGAAAATATATAATCATAACTATTGTTTTTTAAAATTACTTGTGTTATTCGAATGTTAGTGTTTCTTTTTTTAATACATTTGAAATCTACATAAACATGCTAAAAATGAGAAACATTATTTGATTCAGTATTGATAAGTACATAAAAGTACTTCATTCTGCATCCTTCCTTCTGAAAAGAGTTTTTTATTCATCATGGACATGCTGTCTAACCTAATTATTCAGAATAATAAACTTCTTCGAAATGTTCAAAAGTAGCACCATTTATAAGATACGTTATATTTTCTGCTCGATAGCTCAGGGGAGAAACGTCCTTTCTTCTCTTCAAGAAATATTTTTTTTTACCTCAAAAGAAATATTTTCTTTTTTGTCAAAAGAGAAGTCAAAATCCCTTTACTTTTTCGCATGAAAAAATTCGCAAGAAGAATATTTTCTTGAGGAAAAGATCAGAATCCATTATTCTACATCCACCGCAGTCACATTATGAAGCCATTTGAAGAAATCTTACGAAGCCAATATTAATGCATTGAAGATCTGCATTTTAAAATGCAAAGGGTCTCGAATCAAAATTCGGAGTAATATAAAATTTATACATGAAAACCAAAGTGTAATTATACCAGTATAATAATTATTTTTTCCTTTCAATATTATGCTATTTTTCCCCCGTTCTCTTTAACACTTTGGTGTCCTGATGGCCAATTGGCTAGAGCTCTGGATTTTGGCTACCATAGGCTTCATGGTCAAATCCTGGCGGTGCTTGATGGATGCTTGTTACCCCAACCCTAGTTTCCACTCTTTAATTGTAATTAAAGTAAGAAAAACCACAATTGTGGACCTTAAAGTTTTATTTCTTATAATTGAGATATATTTTACTAAATAAGTCTTTTATTAGTGACTTACACTTTAATCAGCGGTCTGCCGACCAACTGAATAGCGCTCTGGATTTCGGTACCAGTGACCTCATGTTTGAAACCTGGCGGTTTAGATTATTAGTTTCACAATTCAGAATCCACTTTTAAACTGTAGGTCTCTGTCTCATTAGCCCAGAGTGTGCAAAAAAATGACCGTATAGCGACAAACCAAAACACACTTTAACACTTTATTGCAGGGTTTCAACTTTTCAGTATCCGCCACCAAATTTTCAATCATAAGTTTCATCGTTTCATTCTCTAAAATGTATACATTAATAAAATATTTTGAGTATTTTGACACGAGTATTTGAATGTTACACCATGACCTTAATTACAAATCACCAAGAATATATTATTATTAATATTTTGCAACACCGATACCCTGCATTGACAAAACCAGAATCAATACCCCTTTATTACCCTCTGTTTTAGGTCCACCGTATCGGACATTCTAGTGCAGGGATGGCAAACCTTTTCGGTCGCTGGCCAAAAGTCGAAAAAAAAAAAGTTTGCCAGGCCGAGATAAATTTTTCTAAAATTCTAAAAGCAATATGCAAGTATTACAATTTAAATATATCAATGAGATGAATGAAATTGCGATTTTATTTTCAAAAGTTCCTTTTATTGAGGTTCGAAGTGAGATGTACTGATTCTAAGGAACGAGGCTAAATCCTCATCTGTTAGTCTACTTCTGAAATAATTCTTTCTAAGGTTCATAGTTGAAAACACTTGTTCGCATATATAAGATGAAGCAAACATAGTACTGATTTTCTGGGCGTGAGATATTACATTTGGGAAACTTACTTTCGATAATGGTTTGTGAGACTCTAATTTTGGTATATCTAGAAACAATTGCTCTGAGATGATTGTTAGAGTGCAATTCATTTAATTCAACCTGCAAATCTGACCTCACTGCTTCACAATTTACGTTGAAAAGCATGGTAATTTGCTCCAATTCTGTTTGAACGGCATTGAAATCTTGAAACCTGGTTCGAACTCAAAATGCAGTTCTTTCAAGCTATCTTCATAATTCTTAAGCTTCTCTTCATTTACTGAGGGTATTGAATTTAACCCCAGGAAATGAGATAAAAATAATAATATTAAAAATAATAATTTTTTAATAAAAAAAATAATATTTCATCAAAGTAGAAAAGGAGATCGATGTATAATATATAAATATATATGTCTTTTAATCTTCCTCGGACCGGCAAATTAAAATTCTATCCGCGGGCCGGATAAAACCTTTCGGCGGGCCGGAGTTTGCCCATCCCTGTTCCAGTGGCTTAGCTAGAAATTCTGATTTGCCTCGAACATTCTGCTTCGTTTGCACGACCGCGCCACAAACTAATACAAATATTTTTTTTTCTTTCTAATGCAGCTGGCAAACACAGACAGCTTGGTCTTGGATGCCTTAAGGCAAGTGCTGCACAGACGTACTCACTTTGCATTACCCAGGGGGCGCGTGTAACTTGACGGACGCGGAGCGGAGTAACGGTGCCGGAGTAACAATGCCTTCGCAACGCTCTACGATCATAGTAAACCGGGACCTACTTTTTAAACTGGATTCCGAACCACTACAAACAACCATGGCACCGCCAGGGACTCGAGCCCGAAACCTGTGGTACCGAGCGCCAGAGCGTTAGCCACTCGACCATTCAGGCCCACTAATATAAATATTGCACATCGTTTAACTCCAGCCATTCTCAGACGAGTCGAATCTTCTCTACTCTATCGTGAATGTGTATGTTGTAATTTGCATGTTAATTGCAATTCTTATTCAGTATTAAATATCCAGCACTAGTTTTACATAGAATCATGTGTAAATTTTTAATGAAGACTTAAGCGAGTATTCGACGTCAGTGAAGTATCAGCATGTGCGCAGACGAATGTGTTTTCGAAATTAAAATCAAGAAAATATTTCTGAAGAGTACTTAAATTTTGGGTTTATCAGTATTGAAATGAATGAATCAGATATAAAACGGTGTGTTATTTGCTCAAAAATTTTGCCAACATACAGCCTGAAACTTAATAAAAACATAAACGTAGTTTGGAACTCTTTATAATGTGCAAGTTAACAAATCTCGAGAATTCTCAAAATTAAAATTAAAATATGAATAGCAATAATAACTTTTTTTTTAAAATTGTGAATGAATAGGCTTTACTTGCCTTTCACAAAGATTCATACAGAATAGCTAGGTGTAGAAAGTCTCACACCATTCGTGAAGGACTCGTCTTTCCAGCTGCAATTGAAATTATAGAAACTATGTTTGGAGACAACTTTTCGAAAAAATTGCAGTTCATAACTCTATCAAATTATAGTGTATCCAATCGAATTGATGATATAGCCAAAGATATACAAACCTACCTTTAGAAAAGTTTCTTGACAAATTGTTTTCAAATCAGCTTGATGAGGCAACCCATAGCAATAAAGATGCTCATTTAATTGCCCATGATGCAATGATATATTAGTAGAAGAACTACTTTTCTGAAAAGCAATAGAGTTAATAGCAACAGCTCACGAGTTATTTGCCATCTTAAATGATTTTATAAACTAGGCAAACACAGAGGGCAAACATTTCGTCGTTACATAGGGCCGATATCGATATACCAGTGGTGGTGATTAAATCTGCGAAAGATTCTAAAGTATACAAGCTTATATAAAACCGAAATCTACTCAGCGTGTCTGGATAAATTATATGATCCATAGAGAAGCTCTGACTTCCAAAGAAAAGAGTTCTAGTCAGAATATTGTTATTCTGCTGATTGTAATCGTTATAAATTATATTGAAATGAGACCTTAGAAATTAAGAATCTTTTCTGTACTTTGTAAAGACATGGGTGCGCTACCTTACGATTTACTATTTTGTTACTAGGTAAGATGATTATCAGAGACATTTTTTATGAATTAAGAAATATTGCCATTTTTTAACAAGAGAAAACCGAACTGAAGTCAAGAAGTTTACTAGTGATGAAATTGAGCTACTTGTTTAACATTTTCGACAAATTAAAAACCATAAATTTTTAACTTCAAGAAGCAAATACACCTATGTTGGTAGAGTGATTAAGTTAATGCTTTTTGTAGAAAAGTTTAATTATGGACCATAAATTTACTAAAGTAACTAGAAATGTTTACAAATGTGGATGAGTGTGTTAAAACTTACAAGACTAATGGTTATCATTAAAAAGGTTATTGAAATTTGTTTTTATAATTATTACAAATTATTTAGCCATGCTGGCAAAGATTTTAAAAAGTACTTTCATGCTGACGTTAGTTTGGTATCAACTTAGGAGATCCATTTCAAAATACTCCAGAAGGTCTCTTAATTGCCGAAGAAAACTTCATAGACTTCACAGTAAGTGACGAAATCAAAAGGTTTCACTTTTTGGTTTCACAATCAGCGAAAATCACTTTTTGTGTTTTTGACAGAGGTGCATGATGAGTTTTCTGCAAGAAAACAAGCGTATACCATTATCATTTTCAACATCCTACCTTTTTGAAACTTCATTTTCTGCAGTGATTGCTTTGAAGACGAAATATATATCTCAGCTAATACAGAAATAGAACTCCGAGTATCAGTCTATTATATTAAACCATCCTTTTAAAAAGTATATTTTGCAATACAGCCCAAGGTAGTTACTAATAAATATTCGAAACATTTTTCAATACTCATAAAATCCTATTTATAACTGTCCTATATCAGTGCAAATGTATATTTATTTTTACTATGCCAAAGTGAGTGTATTTTATTTTGCTTTCCTTTCAATAACTTAAATAAACTTTTTTAATAATATTTTCTTTTCGATATGCTCGTGTCCCCCATTTAGTTTTATCACTACTGTCTACTGCAGGTCTGTTCGTTTTCAAGGTTAGTGACGGCAATGTTTGTCATCAGATATATATGAATTCTAGTCAACAGACCTGCTTGCTACACATGTTCCTACTAGGCCACAAGGCGAGGTAATAAGTGTTGATTATAGTTAACTCGATTAAATCTACTTAATTTGAACTAAATAAATAAAAATGAATAAAATGCTATTATAAGATAAAATTTTATTAGAAAAATAAAAGATTTTCATTCAATAGAAAAGATATTACATTAACGTATCATCAAAGTATGTAGCCCAATATAGTTGTTTTTTTGGAATCATAATTTAAACATGCTGAAGCAATTTCAATATTTTAAAGATTTAATTCAAAGATTTAAGATCGACTGTGATATTATTTGATGTTATATTTGCTGTGATTACACATTCCTTTGCATTTAAACTGATTTTAACTTCATTTGAGGTTATTCAAATACAAATTCAAGATTATTAGTAAGAAAATTATTCGTATGAATTTTATTGATGTAAATTTACATCTGAGGTTATGCAAAGTCACGTTCTTTCCATGAATCTAATTTTATAATCTGTAACGCTAACCAGCTTTTACTAGAGGAAGTGACTGTTCGAGTAAGGCAATTAAAACTCAATGAGGCCGTGGAATGATTTTCACTCCTCCATTTAAAATAAATCTCATTCCTCCATAAAGTAATTCGATTGGGGCACCCCAAATGTGTCGCAAAACTAAATTGAAGTTGCTGACATGCTCTCTTGCATTCAAAAACTGGATCAATGACGGAATTTTAAATATACTTAATAAATGGGCGAATAAATTTTCTGGGTCATTTAACACCTCATACGACGAAGTGTATATAGCAGTATAGATCTGTCTTTAATTGCTGCCTGCGTCTTGCTAATGAGTCATTAAATTCGAAGTGTCTGCTGCACCGAAAGTTTGAAACTATTTTTGCTTTCCAGACGTTCTTAATATGTTATTTTTTTATTATCATCTATGAACATCGATTTCGCTTTGTTTGGATTGAACTTATTTTAGCACATCCTATTTTTCGATTTTATGGTTATAATATATATCACAACTGTCTCAAATTTCTTTTAAAAAATAAAGTTTTGAAAATCAACTTGTAATACATTTTATTTATGTATTAAGTTGTGTCTGTTTCAGTTAAATTAGTTTAATGAGATTTTCAATTTTAAAGAAACATATTTGTTAAATATCCCTAAAGTTGAAAGTTAATGAAGATAAAGTTTGGTTTTATTTACTAAATTGATAAAAATATATTTCCAATTATCTCCAAATATATCTGGTATATAAATGATTTGATATTAATATTTTAAAAATATAATAGGATCATAATATTCGTACATATGTTAGTTAGTTTGATAACTACTACTAAAATAGGAATACTTGAAACTGATATTTAGAAATGCATAGAAAATAATGTAAGAAAATAGAAAATTGTATTAAATACTTGAATCTTACTTGAAGTTATTACAACGCAATAAAATAAATTGATTTAAGAGGTTCTCTTCAAAAAACTCAAGGGAACCTCATTTTTTAAAAATAAATCACGATTCAATTGACTGGTGATAAGGACATGAAATGATAAATGAATAAATTTGAGTTCAACTGACCTTAGGAGTCTCAATGAATCCATCTGAACTCCATTTTTATTTCCTTTGGCAAAAATAAATTTATTTTTCTTCTCCGGGATTTCGTTGCTTCAAATCCATTATATGTAGTCTCATTGAGACAATAAAATTATTTTTGCTTCATCTATTTAATATTCCAAAGATTTTTTTGGGGTGGGGGGTGGGGGAGGAAGATATTAAACCTAATTGGTTGTTTTATTCCCTTCGTCCCTTATCGAAGTCCATTATTAAATGGCAGATATTTCCTTAGTGCTATTATAATGAAATTGTAAAGACAGCCTTTACAGTTTACTTGACGCAGACAAACGATCTAACTTCTCGAGAACTATGAAAATTTTTTAATGCGCTTTATATTAATGTTCACATTATAATGCTTTTGATATTTGAATTCTTCTTGCGCATGCCTAAAAATATTCAAATTGTTGTAATACTCGTTATAAGTTGTTAGTTATTAGTTGTAATTAAATTCATAGAGTTTGAGTATCGCAAAACTTTTTCCTTGTTGTACATCGGTTGGTCTTGTGTTCCATTTACTTATGCACAAACAGACCACCGAAGGGTGAAAAGGGGGTGACATTGCTTTCCGAGAATATTTTTAATGTAATTAACCTGCATACGTGTAAAGTGTGGGTGAAGAGCGCGAAACATCCCGCCAGACAGCCTGATTATCGATGCTGCGTTGATGCGATTTCTATGGATACTTCTCGATTTCGAAAACATTGACTGCAAATGGACACCACGAGTGGAGGTCTCTCTACGCATTGCGAATTGCTCCATCAATCGGGCATATAATACTTTAAATATTTTACAAAAATATATAATTAATGCGTCATTATATATCAGAAACGCAGTCTATCGTAATATTATTGAAATGTTAAATTATGAACAAATATTAAAATTATATTACCACACTATATTAATCTGAAAACGCTTGTTTCGTTTGAAATAACAATTAAAATAAATAAATTATTTAATGAAGTACTGAATCTGTACTCTTAAAAACTAATACCTAAAACTAACTTATTTACATTATAGAATCAGTTCTACTCATAGCTGTTGACAAAATATATTAAAAGCCGAGATAATTACTACTTTTATAATTTGAAGTAAGCCATTAATGTAAACAAGAAAATAAGTTTAAAAAACTATGTCTTGAGTTCGATTAAAACGTTCTATACAAGTCAAAGCAATTGAGTGAAATATAGTATACATACAGATATTTCTTAATTAATTAAGTCCTAATCATAAGGCAATGTAGAAAAATAATTTCTATGAAATAAATTTCATAACAATCACAAATAAACGGTGCGAAATATTATATACATACAGAAAATTAAATTAATTCCTAATTAATTCAGTCATTATCATTGTCCAACGCAAAAAACTAAGGTTGATAAAACAAATCTGATAATAATTAGAAATACATTATGCGAAATATTGTATACAAGCAGAAATTTCTTAATTAATTAAGACATAATTAATGAGCAATGCGGAAAATTAATGTCGATAAAACAAATCACAATCAGAAATGAGCGATACAAAATATTGCATGCAAACAGAAAATACTTAATTAATTCAGTCATTATCATTGTACAACGCTGGAAAATAATTTCGATAAAATACCATAACAATTACAAATAAACGACGTGGAATAATGTATACAAATAGAAAATTCCTAATTAATTAAGTCATAATCATTATGCAATGCCGAAAAATAATTTCGATAAAATAAAAGCCATAACAATTACAAATAAACGACGTGAAATAATGTATATAAATAGAAAATTCCTAATTAATTAAGTCATAATCACAATGCAATGCAGAAAAATAATTTCGATAAAATAAATCACATAATAATTTCAAATAAACGAGGCGAAATATTTTATAAACTGAAAATTCCTAATTATTTAAGTCATTTTCATTGTAACATACAATGCAGAAAAGTAATTTTGATAAAAAAATCCCATAACAATCCAAAATAAATGACTTGAAAAAAAGGAGAACAGATTAAATTTGATAAAAAGGGAAATGAAATAAAAAGGCCGTTTACTTGGTTATTTTATTATTTAGCAATATAAATTTTTTTTTTTTTTTTCAAATCTGTCGGTTTTCTGATTTAATTTACGTGTTTGCTGAAGTACAGGAAAGAATTCTAGAAACGTTTTCGTAATTTGATTACAAAATCATTGTCTGTTTCGTTTACTGTTCTTTTCATTTGATTTTTATCGTGAAAAAATATCTTTATAAATGTATAAAATGTTTACCTCTTTTTAAAATTGGAATAATTGATTTTTGTTACTTAATTATAACCTCTTCTGATGAAGTCGTGGATAAATGACTTAATAAAGGCAAATAATAATAAATAAATAAATAATGTTTGAAAATAATATTTTTTTTTGTTCTAATACAGCTGGCAAACACTTAGACAGCTTGGTCTTGGATGCCTTAAGGCAAGCGCTGCATAGACGTTACTCACTTTGCATTACTCAGGGAGCGCGTGTAACTTGCAGATACGGACGCGGAGTAACAATGCCCCCGCAACGCTCTACGATCCTATTAGACTGGGACCTACGGTTTAAAGTGGATTCCGAGCCACTACAAGCATCCATGGCACCACCGAGTCTCGAAGCCGAAGCCTGTGGTACCGAGCGCCAGAGTGCTAGCCACTCGGCCATTCAGGCCCTTGAATATAATATAAAATAACAATAAGTTCCAATAACACCATTTTTCTTAAAAAAACAAAAATGTGTATTATTCAAGATATAAGAATATATGAGTTATAACTCCAAAAATGCGTGCACCACTTATAAGAAAATATATTAAGATTCACAGAAACACATTTATCATATCAGCAAAAATTGTATAATTAACATTAGGAATGGGGTTCCTTAATTTAATATCGAAAGACTAGGAGGATCCTCTAGCTTATTAAAAAATTTTAGGATGTGTTCATTAGTGTTTGAATTTCCCTTTCTACTCCGAATTCGCTCTCTGGATCCGAGCAAATTGAAACCAATTGATGATTGACGTCATGTAGATTGTCGAATACAGGTAAGAAGAGTTATTCCCCCATGGTTTTGTGAGACGCTAAAACTAATTCCGGCAATTTTTGAAATGTCTGAATGAATTGAGTAAAGAGGTTGCATTACATTTTGTTTGCGGAAACATATAGAATTTGGCAGAAGGCATTCGGTGAGCATTCCTATATCGGAAAGAAATGTTTAGAAGTGGTGTAAACAGTTCAAAGAAGGCAGAGAACGTGTTGAAGACTCTTCAACCGACGAAGCTCACGTCCAAAAGAATTAAAGAACTGGTGCTTGAAAACCATCGATTTACAATTAGAGACCTTGTTGATGATGTTGGAATTTCAAAATTTCTTTTTAAAGGATATTTTGGGCCTCAGACGCGTCAAATCTTGATTAGTACCGAAAACACTAAATATGCTAGCTCACACTGCATTGATTCTTCGTGACTTTTTCGCCAAAAATGAAAACCATAACATTCCATTATCACCGCATTCACCTGATTTAGCATCGTGATACTTCTGGCTATTCTCTGAACTCAAAAGACTACTCCGGGGACAACGTTTTGAGTCGACTGAAGAGACATTTCAAAAATCGCCGGAATCAGTTTTAGCTTTTCACAAAGCCAACCGTAACTTAAGCACTAATGAATGTTTGGACGTGAAATGTCACACAGATGTCAAGGAGCGCCAACAACCTAAAAAAGAAAGAAAACCTGAAATACCATATGCCCCGGAAATTTGAATTGGAAACTGGTCTTACTTTTTGGACACAGTAGTATATATAGTTAATATATTGTTATATATCATTAAATTATTGAAATGTTTTATTTATAGTATAATAATAAATTATAATCAAAAAATAAAATAAAATTGGCGCACTATATAAATCTGAAAAAGCCTTTCTTGTTTTAAAATAAAAATTAAAATAAATAAATTTATTTAATGAATCATTGAATCCGTACACTTAAAAAAACTGATTCAGTAAACTCATTAACCATTAAGGAATCAACTTTACTCATAGGTGTTGAAAAAATATTTTAAAAGCCGATACCTATTATTTTAATAATTTGAAAATGAACTATTAATGAAAACACGAAAATAAGTTTAAAAAATTTATATTGGACTAATTAATTAAGTCATAATCATAGTGCAATGCAGAAAAACAATTTCCATAAAATAAATCACATAAGAATAACAAATAAACGACTTAAAAAACGGAGAACAACTTAAATTTGATGAAAAGAGGAATGAAATAAAAAAACCCATTTAATCGGCTATTTAATTATTTATTTACAAAAATTTCTTTTTTCAAATTTTGCGTCTTTCTGATTTAATTTACGTGTTTTCCTCACTAGTGATAACATTTCTAGAAATGTCTTTGTAATTTGATTACAAAATCGCTCTTTGATTTTTTTTTTTTGTTCTTTCATTTGATTTTCATCTAAAAAAAAATCTTTATAAATGTATAATTTTTTTAAAATTAGAATAATAGATTATTATTACATAGTGACAGCCTTTCTGATTAAGTTATGGACAAATGGTTACAATTAACTGTGAATTTCGATTAACAATTTCCTTTTTAGTTTTTTATTATTTTAATTTATATTTACTTGAATGCCAATTTTGCCAATCTCGTAGATTTACAAAGTGAACGGAAATAAGAGGCACTATGAAAGGCAACGCTAAGAAATTATTAATTTTCTTATATTATAATGATTCTTATATTATATATAAATAATATAAGAAATAAATATACTATAAAGATAAATTTTCAAATAAATATAAATGAAATTCCAATTTTTGCCTATCTAATTGTAAATTTACAAAGTGAAAGGAAATAAGAAAAATTAGGAAAGGTAACGCTAAGAGCCTATTTTGATATATATTTATTTGAATGCCAATTTTGCTAATCTTGTACATTTACAAAGCGAAGGAAAATAAGAAGAATTACGAAAAGCGATGCTAGGAGCTTATTTGTGATAAACACAGTACATCGCGTAACAGTATCCAGTGGGCAGATATGAGGAAAAAAATAATATATACAAAAAATTTCAATTTGTAAAGAGTCCCCAAGGAATATTTTTCTGAAAATCTCGTGAACGTGCCATAAAATTTTCAAAACATTTGATTCTACAGTGTTATAATACATTGATTTTTAACTATCAAGGAATAACTATTTTTTGGAGGGGGAGAGGGTGGTAATCTATACACATTTAAGAGAGCTTAAAGTTCTGATAGTGATTTCGATTTTCACTCGGGAGAAACATAATACTTCAGATCAGGTCTCATGACTTAAATTTCTAATAACTAATCACACTCTTGTTTTGGACATCATTCTTTATCTAAAAAAATAATTTTTTTTTACTTTCCAGTGACTATTTCTGTAATCTTTAAAACTCACATGTTTCAGTAACTTGATTCTCGTTAGTAAGATACTGCAATAGCTTCCGGACACTTCTTAAAGTTCAAAACATTTATTATACTTACTCAAAATGGGTGTCATCTCAGGCATGGAAATCTTCAAAGACGATGCAGCGAACACTTTGGAGATTATATTTTTCATTTTTCTGAACACTTAAAACCAAGATTCTGAAGTAATAGTTCAAGTAATGTGAGAATATATTTTTCTATTTCTAAAGTACACTCACCTCTGTTTTAAAGCAGCATTTACTTAACTTTTCATAGGTGGGTGTTTGGTGCCTCACAAGAAAATAAGAAGTTGTTGTTTATGAAATGTGTCAGAGTAAACAGGTATCTCTAAAAGTTTCCTTTCAAAATAAAAATGTTTTGTTTCCACGGAATCTAACGTACTGGAATAATTTGCTTAAGAAGAACAAAAAATTAAAGAAGTCTGTTATTGAATTTCTGTATTTGTTGTATTAAATATAAATTCACTCTTTCTGTAAACAACATTATTTTGATAGTTAAAATCTTACTACCATAAAAATATCTTTACTATTTTATCCCCTTTCCCCCCACAAAATAATACTTTACGATTTCAAATGTTAGAAAACAAATGTAATACTTTTATTTACAAAATACACATTTTATAGAATTTTATCAAAATATCTTATTCGAAAGATCTCGTTGGTTGAATAAACTGAATTTGAAATAAATTTAAGCTTAGAACGTTAAAATGTCTCTTTCCAAATTTTTAAGGTGCTTTTAAGGTATATAGAAAAGTGCTTTTATTTAGAACCAAATATTATAGTTAAAATAAGCGGATCTTTTACGAATTTTCCATTTTTAAATTAGATTTTTAAAGTAAATAGAATAAGTTTACTTTACACTTCTATTTGCACAGTTATATTTTTATGCACATGGTTATATATCAGCTTATAAATATAAGTATAGTTACATTTGAGAAAGTCTTTCTTTAGTTCTTTTTAAATTTATATGAATCAAGATATATATATATATATATATATATATATATTATAACATATTTATATTTACGTTATAAACTCATGTTTGTGAAAATTGCAACACCATGAAGGAATCGTCATAATTGAATGAAATTTAATACACAGTTGAGTGGTAGTGGTACAAATAAATGATTAAATGTTCAACGCAAACAAACAATAACAAGAGATCGGAATCAGTATTTTGTGTAGCCGCCACGCGCCGCAATAAGTGCTGCTACACGACGTGGCATGGAGTCAAACAAATTTTGAATGTCTGTCTGAGGAAGAGCATTCCATATTTTTTGTATGCGCAACCAAAGTTCGTCTGCAGAAGCAACAGCACGAGGATCACGAGTGAGACGCCGACCAACGAAATCCCACACATGTTCAATCGGCGACATATCCGGGGAATACGCAGGCCATGGAAGAAGCTGTACTTGCCGCGTTGCAAAGAAGGATTGAACAGTCCTAGCGGTATGAGGGCGGGCATTGTCCTGTTGAAATACAGCGCCTGGCAAGCTTTGAAGGAAGGGAACAGCTTGGGGCTGTAGAACTTCACTGATGTACCAGTTGCTGTTCAGATTGCCGAAAATTCTTAGCAATTGAGATCTTCCATGATATGCTATGGTACCCCAGACCATAACTCCGGGTGTTCGTCCACTGTGGCGTTCGATAATGCACTCCGGAAGGTGGCGTTCACCGGCATAGCGTCTGACACGAATGCGGCCATCATGGTACCACAAATTAAAGCGGGATTCGTCAGAAAACACGACGTGCTGCCAATCAGCACGCCAGTCTCTATACTGAGCGGCCCATTGTAGCCGCATGCGGCGATGGTTTAGCGTGAGAGGGATCCTGTATAAAGGAGTCCTTGCGCGCAGTCCACGCGGCAGCAGACGTTTACATATTGATGAAATACACAATGAAACACCTGTAGCTATTGACCACTGTGCTGCCAATTGTCTAGAGGAAGCTGTACGGTCCGTCAGCGCCATGCGGACCAGGTGTCTATCATCGCGAGCTGACGTCACATTTCGGGGTCCACTCCCGGATTTCCGAGTTGTCCGACACTTGTCCGTCCACTGCTTTCAAAGACACATCACTGTGCTGCTGCACCGAGCGGCTACTGCACGATAAGACAATCCAGCTTCACGAAGGCCGATGATTCTCCCCCGTTCAAACTCTGTAAGTTGTTCAAATCTCGCTCTCTTTCGTCGTAGAGGCATAAGTAACGATTGAGCTAACGTTTACCACAAGCAGATAACCACCGATAACCATACACACCTCGCTACAGCCGTCTATTTATTCGGATCCATCCGCCGTTCAGAGGGCGCTGCTCAGCATATGCATGCGCTACGGATTTGAAATTGTAATCATTTGCATATCATGCGCTAATTTGCATTTCCTGAAAATTTCAGTTCACTCGCGTAAGTCCTTCATGGTGTTACAATTTTCACAAACATGAGTTTATATATATATAGATATTTGCATTTATCTGAAAAAAATTAAACAGAATAAAATTCATAACATTTTCTATTCATCCTTTTAATTAATAATCTATTTCAAGACATTAAACACACAAATGCATTTTCAAGCGAGATCTCAGAAAGCAACAACAAAAAAAATGCTTTAGACAGTGGTAGAAATAGAACATTCAACAGAGTTTAGTTCAATATATATATATTGAACCAAACTCTGTTGAATGTTCTGGTGTGGTTCGAATTTCGGTGTAGAGGCATTTATTTTTAAAGGATAAAATTGGGCTGTGCCTTTTCAGCATATTTAATGGACCTTTGTACAAATATTTATAAGCATTTAAAATATGTAGTTTAGCATCAGCACTATTTAAAATATATAATTAAGTATCAGTATTATTAAAAATATATAATTAAATACCGATATTATTAAAAAATGTATAATTAAGCATCAGTAAGAGCGTCATTTTCTTTTAACATCATTCCGTCCGAGTCCAAATTCAAAGTTCACTAGAGGGAGCACGTGATCTTTAATTAAAACTTAAGCTTCATGTGCCGCCGTCTACTTATTGGATCAATATTCAGACAAATCCCACAAATTCGCCCATCCTGATTGTCACAGCCTTGAGACACACGTACAAAAAAAAAATCACACAGTTTGAGAGTATGACGTACAGATAAATTAATAAAGGCAAATAGTAATAATAAAAAATTAAATAAATAATATTTGAAAATACTATAAAATACTATTAAGATGCATTAATACCATATTTTAAAATACAAAAAAGTATACTATTCAATATGTAAAAATATATGAGTTATAAATTCAACAATGCATGTACCACGTATAAGAAAATACATTAAGATTCATCAAAGCCCTTTATCATTATGTAGTCCCTTAATTTAATATAAAAGGATAAGGAGGATCCATTCGTTTATTAGAATGTTTTTGAATGTGTTCATTAATATCTGAATTTTCCTTTCTATTCAGAGATTTTTCCCTTGAATGATTTCGCTCTCTGTACCTGGTTGATAGTTAACGCCATTTAGATGAGGTATTCCGTTTTCTGATGATGTGTCACGCAAACAAGTCAATCACTCATACCGCTACATTAAATGACCATCACTCATCTCCATAACACTACGAGCAGAGTATTTTCCAGTACGTTGATGAAGAACAGCATTAAGCTCCACTTTATCTCCAGATTCTGTGTTTACATCACTTTTAACTACAGGCATGTGGAAGAGATAAAATAATTTAAAACTGAACTGCCTCTTCATTTTATAGAAACTCATGCTTCGTATTTAAGTTAGTTATATCAAACTCATACTCTATCAAATCATACTCAGTCAAATCATGCTTATTACAATCAATATCAAATTCATACTCAGTCAAATCATACTTATTACAATCAATATCAAATTCATATTCAGTCAAATCATGCTCATTATATCAAATTCATACTCAGTCAAATCATACTCATTATATCAAATTCATACTCATTATATCAAATTCATACTCAGTCAAATCAATATCAAATTCATACTCAGTCAAATCAATATCAAATTCATACTCAGTCAAATCAATATCAAATTCATACTCAGTCAAATCAATATCAAATTCATACTCAGTCAAATCATACTCATTATAATCGATGACAAATTCATAAAAAAAATACAAAAAAGTCAAATTCAAAAAATTTTTGCTGCACCACTATTCTATATCTACCTATTTCTCTCTCTCTATATATATGAGCATGTATTCTTAATATTATTTTTATTATTTTGCATCGTTAAATTTTATTATCTTGCATCGTTTATTGAGAACTAACCTAAATTAACCGCAAAGAAAAGCATCACTCTGATTTTATTTTTAATTCCTAATTAAAATAAAAAATGTTTGTTAAATTTTGTTAAAAAGATTTACAATTTTTTTTAAATAACATTTAATTCTACTTTTTTTCTTCTGAAAAAGTAGCTGTTCAGCTAAGAAACTAGTAAGATTATTTAAGAAATATGTTTCTATTTTTAATATCTATATTATATCGTTGCAACTCAAGTTGTTTAGAAGCTTTATATATTTTCATAAGAAATTAACTAGTTTATTAAGGAAAATGTACGTACGAACGTACTTTAAGTTGTCGAATTCTAAGTATACTTATGAAGTCTATTTCCGAAGCTTTTATTTAATTTACAACCTCGTTGATTCCGTTCGTCACTAATTTGCGTTTATGTTTTCTAATTGAATTTGTACAGCACTCTCAATTAATATTAAATGATGCGTTAAATGGAAAAAAGGTAGCACCTCCCCACTTCCATCGCAATTAGGAAACTTTTTATTTCAGACATTTAAATGTATATGTTTCTCAGCATTCAGTTGTTTCCTTTGAAGTCCGATAAAAATATCTTCTTTTGTTTTGCCCTCAGTCATTCTGGAAATTTGCCTCCAAAATAAGAAAATCATCAACAGAAATCAAATTATTTTGCAAGTTCAAATTTAATGTGGGTGAGCAAGTAAACATGTTTTGTCTCGTCTACTAACATAAAGTGGGCATCATTTTTCATGTTATTTTCTACTCACAAAACTATCATACAAAAATGCCTGCCCCTTATTAAATGTGGCATTCATATAAGAGTAATTGAATTTAGTATTGTAGTAGACTTAATTTTGAATTAGATTTTTTTTTTATAATCAGCGTAAGCAAGAGGTATGTTTATGTAGTAAAGCATAATTGTTTTCAAATATATTATTGTTGACTTAACATAAACTCTCATTTATGTGAAGTACATTTTTGATGTATCTCTTCCGTTAACCTTTAAAGTCACAGTATATCGGAAATTAATTTAAAATGTTCAATTGACGACAAAAGAAAAAAAAAAAAAACGGAATGCTTCTCATCTTTTTGCAGTAAACTAACATTATAAAGTCAACATCGAACTTGTTAAGTTTTATCTTGGGTAGCCCTAAGGCATAAATAGGCCCCTGCCTTACTGTACTGCCTACTGTGACTGTATTACTGCCCTACTGTAACATTGTCATTTCATTTCCATGTTATTTGACAAGTATATAATAACCAATTCACTCAAATTTGATAGCAGGCAAGCAATATTATGGGTAGCTTTATCACACGAAAGTTGTGTTTTGTACTAAAAAGAACAACCTGTCACTCAAATCTGACAGCAGATATTCGGTATCATGAATAATGAGACTCAGAAATTAGCGAATGTTTCGGCGATATTCAAAGGTCGAAACAACTACAGATTGAATATGAACTACTACCATGAGTTGTATCATCGTGATGGGTGATAGACAACGAGCTAAGAAATGTCTACTCAAATGAAAAGTGAGGGAAGCTGACCTCCTTTTTTGGCATATTGTCTTAAAAGAGAGATTTTTGGTGGAAACGGGGGAAGAGTTCTGCTACGAGTCAATCAGAAGTGTTGTTTTTCTTTTTTCTGAAGTGACTGAATAGGCTAAAGATACCGTCTGTTTCTTAAGTGAGCCCTTTGTGGTTTCGTGTATCACTCCGTGTGATAATTAAGGTCAGCCGCAGAACAGGCAATAAGAGTAGACGTAGAGTCGAGAACTGAGAAAATCTTCGACCTTGAAGTGAACTACACTTGTGATTCAATCGTGCATTTGTGAATCAAATTTAAATATTTAAATTTCATATTTGTAAATAATAAATTATAATAATCCAAGATGCAAAAAGATGAGAAGCCTTCCTTCCTTTTTTTCTTTTGTCGTCAATTGAAATTTTTAAATAAATTTCTTTTTCTGTATTTGTATATATATATCTATACATATAATGATTGTAAATAAAAATTAAAGTATCCCCATGGACCTGAAAGTGGCTCTCTTTTTGAAGCAGTTATAGGTCTAATATAGACCGATACGTTACACTATGTATTAAGTCGTCTAATTCATCTTGAGTAATATTGCTTTGTAAAGAAAGTTGTTTCGGCTTTCACAATTTAAAAGCATTGCGAAAATTGAAAGAACTTGCTTGTCAAACCAAAAATATACATGGATTTGAACAAATGGCCATCTAATATGTTTATTGCTTTCTTACTGTGGTTTCTTGAGAAGCCTCTTTCATTTCTGCTTCTGGATGTAGAGTATATGTTTCCAGAGGCTCTAGAATGTAGCCTAAATGTCCGAGTGTCTAGCGGTCTGGCCCTCGACGCCACAGTTTTCGGGTTCTAGTTCGGCTGTGCAGTGGGTGTGTGTAGTGGTTCGGAATCCACTTTAAGTCGTAGGTCCCGTCTCATATGACCGTAGAGCGTCACAGAACCTCACCCACATTATCTCACCCCTTCTCTCTCACCCACATTATTCTAAAACTGTAAAGGGGCAACTCAACTCTAAGCGCAATGAGGTGGTGTGGTGTCTCTAGAATCGGAATGAACAGATTTGTTTTAAATTCCTGGGGAACAGATTTTTTTTAAATTCCTGGGGAACAGATTTTTTAGGCTGAAGATACAATTTTCTTTTTCTTTCTGTTAAGCCAAATATTATAATTATGTAAAGGTAGTGAATTCCAGATAATCTAACTGATTGCGAGATTCCAGCCATTTAATAGCAGCAGCAAAAGACATTGACTTATACATACCTTTCATTAAATAGATATTATAATTATGCTAGATAAAGAAATGAAATAGATACTATTAAAACTAAATAGATATTATTATATAATTAGGCCAGATATTATAATTATGTAAAGGTAGTAAGTGATTGTTAGATTCCAGCTACTTAATAGAAGCAGCAAAAACACTGACTTATGTATACCTTTCATTAAACAAACAAAGTTCTTTGATAGGTAGCAACATTTTAGTGCCCGCACTTTATCGGGATTAATGTTCTTTGAACAATAAAAGGGTGATAAAGTTTCCTCAGAATTGGTGACTGGCCGCCTTTGTTTCTTTTAAAAATCTTTTCGGCGCAAGTATAAACACAATTTGTCATTCAAATTTGATTTCTATAAAATAAAGTGACATTTTCTTTTATCCGATTTGTGTTTTCAAATCAATTATACAAACTTATTCGAGAATGCTCTGGTGCAACTTTGCATAGTCAATTTACGTAATAGTGTAGACAAATTTAAAGGACCCTGCATTTATGGCGATTAATTTTCATCCCCCAATCTTTAGTGGTGTTTCTTATCCCACTTAAGATCTAGACCAAGTCCACGAACATGTGTCTTAAAATGACGAGTCATGATAAAAGGCAAAAAGTGAAACTGCTTTTCATCCTTGCCCTTGCGGTACACGATACATCCAAATGAAAAACTTAGACTTTAACCTACCCAGTTATACCCCCTGGCACTGCATACCCATTTTAGTCGCCTTTTAAGACTTGCATTGACTACAATTCTGCTACGGACCGCCATGAGAACAAGCTTTAGTAAAATAAGAAACCAAAAAGAGAATATCAAGGGAAATAAAAATCTTGTATTTAAGATCTGATCATGCTAATTAAATTTTAAAGCAAATCCAGACTTAAAAAAGGTGCGATAATTTTCCATATAGTATACTCCATAATAGCCCTATTTTCAGTTAGTTTACATGGGATCTAAATAAATCAACTATTATTTTTACAGGGAGAGATTTGAATCCAATTAATGCTATTTTAAGAAACTTCCATCTTTTTCCACACGAGAGTTGATTCGAAATGCGATTTCAAAAACCTCAGGAACCACATAATCACAGTTAAGACCAAATCGCAAATAATAACAGAAAATATTTAAAATAAAATTTAAGAAATATTACAATAATTTCAAGAGAGTTTCATTAGAGTAAATATGCTACTTTTGAATTGGCATTAACGATCATTTTATCTCTCCAGGTGTTCATCTTCCATGTGGAGAGTCACCCGGTGCAGACGGATTTCAAGCAGTGCGTGAGCTTCCACTCGTTCGAGGCCGAGTACCAGAAGATCTGCTACAACCTGTTCTGCCTGTTCGTGCTCTACGGCGGGCCCCTCTGCGTCATCGTCTACTGCTACGGCAGGGTGCTCAGAGTCATATGCGAGAGATACAAGATTGCGAAGAGTGAGATCCGCTTTTTTCTTATCAGTATTATCGTAGTTCTTCTTTAGTATCCTGACCTGATTGGCTTGAGTTTCGCATTTAGTATTCTTTTTTTCATACCAGTGAACTCCTTTTTCATACAGTATACCATGTGTCTTGTAACTGCTCCACATTTGTATTATAAGAGAAAAACAAAAAAAACTTCAACTGTCGATGTGAAATGTTCATATATGCTTTTACAATCACCATCAAATCTTATACCTTCTCAAAGCAACTATTATGTCATATGCTTTCAGTGGAATTCTAACTACCAATCCGGTCTAATTTGTCTAAAGTGTTTACAAAATGACCATAGAGCAACAAACCAAACCAATCTTCTTCATTGGCGCAACAGCCCCATGGTGGGTCAAGACCGTCTACACACTGGCAGATTTGTAGACAGGAGATGGTTTCCTTTTAGAGTTTACGGTCCTCCTCTCAACGCGCAATAGCCATATTAGACCAGGACCTACAACTTAAAGTGGATTCAGAACCACTAGAAATATCCATAGCACCGCCGGGACTCGAATCCGAATCCTGTGGTACCGAGAGCCAGAGCGCCAGCCTTTTAGTTATCAGGCAACAAGCTTAATTATGGTGACTTAAAATTGTATGTAGCAGTGCTTTTTGGTAATATGCTTCATTTTTAATTGACCTATCGCCCCCATCGTTTTGGATGGCTGTAGTACTTGCCATTGTTTCCTTGCATCTAACAGAAATAGGAACTCGTTACTTAAAGACAGTATATGTAGTAGTTGACACAGTAGACAAAGACAGTAGTTGGTATGCATACCCATTTTCCTTCTCAATGTGGAAGTTTCAGGTGGTATGTAGGATGACCAAATACAAATACGCAGTTAAAATGTGATGCAATCTCTGCTTTCAGAGATTATTGGATTCGATAGCGATTGTCCCAGTAAATATGAGTATCTCACATAGATTAAAACAATTCACGCCATAAAATAAATGAGGTAGAGTAATATTATAACCATATCTCTACTTAGTTGTTTGAAATCTGAATAAATAAACTGTTATTTCTAAAGGGAAAGATTTGAAGGAAACCAATGTTATTTTAAGAAATCCCCTCTTTTCCGCAAGAGAGTTGAAACGAATTACCATTTCAAAAATCTCAGAAACATAATACAATATTATATTATATATTTATGGGCTTCTCTGGTTTCTGGGATTTTTTCCATTCCATATGTTGTCCTTTCAAGCTTTTCGTTAAATCCGTTATTTCTTCAGATAATCTTCAATAGGCTGTTTTTGGTATTTTTAAGTGAGACACTAGGTCTGAGATAGAGTGAAAAGTAGTTCTTTTTATAATGTAAATTTTTCCTAAGATTGTTTTGCCTCTAAATATTATAAAAAAAGTTATAATTTTTAACTTTTTAACACTCTATGAATGAAGTTTATTTGGAATAAATAAAATAAATTCTAAAGATAAAAAAAAAAGGTTTCTTTTGCTTCTGTTTACATATTAAATTTTTTTTATTAAGAATTGATTAATAAACTGATTAGCAAGAGACTATGAAGTGAAATACACTTTTATTTGCTCCTTTTTCTTAAGTGCCATGGATATTTGTTAGTGGATCGGAATCCACATTAAACTGTAGGTGTCGGTTTAATTAGCCCAAAGTGTGAACAAAATGATCGTAAAGCGACAAACCAGACTAAAACAAACGCTTTTCTTAAACAATACTTAGATTAGTAGCAAACATCCTTTTTTCTCTGCCAATAAAATGCCCTAAAGAAAATAATTTTTGTTAAGGATTTATTCTGAGTCTTCATTTGTTGAAATATTGATATTGATGGCTACATTAAGATAATTGATTTAAATGTATTAATTATATAAAAGAAGAATGCAAAATAACACTTAAGAAACATTTCCAAAAAAAAATGCATTTTATTTATCTGCATTACATTCCCACTTTCATTATCTTTACGTTTATTTTTTTCCACTGCCAACCATTTTTTTAGGGCTTGATGGCCGAGTGACTAGCGCTCTGATGCTCGGTGCCACAGGTTTCGAGTTCGATTTCCGGCTGTGCCATGGATATTTGGAGTGTTTCGTAATCCACTTTTAACAGTAGGTTCCTTGTCTAATATGGCCGTAGAGCGTTGGTAGTCAAGCTGACAACACTACCCCGTAAATAGAAAACATCTCCTGTGTCAAAATCTGCGAGTAGGCAAGTGGCCTTGGCCCATTTATAAATTGATCAATCTTGTCTTGGTCTATCTGGTTTTG
Organism: Caerostris darwini; assembly: GCA_021605075.1. Lineage (NCBI taxonomy): Eukaryota > Metazoa > Arthropoda > Arachnida > Araneae > Araneidae > Caerostris > Caerostris darwini. Next base: position 139,898 of record BPLQ01014541.1, read on the forward strand.
ATGGTCTAGGTTCACTTTGGTGCACCATTGTTGTGCCACTGATGATGAAGCAATTTTCTTGTGGCGATTGTAAGGCAAAACCATAAACCACTAATATATTTCGATTTGGTTTAGTTTAGTTTGGTTTGTCATCTTTTGCACACTTTAGGCTAATTATATTACCATTTGGAGATATTTTACTAAATGTAGGATTGCAGGTAACTGACATGACATGTCTTGGCTGTCTGAAAAAATTTCACAATAATTTTAATTTTGATGAAATAAATAACCTTTTTTAATTTGTATATCTTAATCTATTTTAAGCATCTTCTTTAAGTAAGCACTTTTGTGGTTTGCCAGCAGAAAAATATCCAGCTAAACATATCGCGAATGAGTGAGCGTTTATTCTCCTTTTTTTCAGACTTTCTAAAAGACTTTCTAACCTTCTTTTCATTTATTTTGTCACTACAGCGCCATTTATGGCATTTTTTAGCCGGAAAAAAAAATTAAGGTCAAAATATTTCTAAAAACCCTCTCATTAAACTATATAGCACGAAAATAAATTCATTAACTTGTTTGTTTTAAAATAGAGGGAATTTATGTTGCATAGAGACATTATTTAATGCATTTAATATGTCAAAAACGACTTACTAATAGATAATTAGTAATAGTAAACCAGTTCTGAATATCAATATGCTTGTCATGTTTTTAATAATTTTAAAATTATAATAATATAAAACAAACCAGCATTTTTTTATCAGTTACACAAATGAACTGAAACACAAACTCAAGTTAATGAAGAAATCATCATGACTAATTGCAATAATCTGGCACTCTGTGCTGCAGTTTTCGGGTTCAAGCCCCGGCGATGCCATAGGTGCTAGTAGTGATTCGAATTCCAATTTAAACTGTAGGTACTTGTCTAATATTACTGTAGGTTTGGTTTGGTTTGTCGCTCTACTGTCATCTTGTGCACACGAGAGCTAAACAGACCGGGACCTACAGATCAAAATGGATTCCGAGCCACTAACAATCATCCCTGCCTCCACAAAGATTCGAACCTGAAGCTTCTGGTACCAAAGACCAGAGAGCTAGCCAATTGGCCATCAGGCCACAATATGAGCGTTGTACACAGTGTAGAGTGTTGGACACAGGCACCTACTGACACCTACCCAACAAAAAGAAACATCTGTCTCGAAATCTGGCAGTAGGCAGTCGGCCTGGGCCGATCACGAGGCTGTTGCACCTATGAAGAAGAAAAATTGCAAAAATAAAGTAACATTTAAATAATGTCATAATAATATAATATGCTATTATATATTTGCCTTTGAATAAGTAAATAAATAGAGCCAGAAATCCCACGTTTAAGGTGGGAAAAGTTTTAATTCACATTAGTCGATCTCTATTGATCCTTACGAGATCAGGAGATTCATATTTAAAGTAGTTTATATCAGTACAAGATTGCACTAAGAAGGACAATTCATTTTGTTAATCTACGAAAATTTTTTTGCATTCTTTATTTTCAGTTGATTTCTATCATATCCAAAATCTACCAGTACTCCGAGAACTAAAAAAAAATTATTTAAATCTTTTCACTATAGCAAAACTTCAAACATTTACTGTACGGTATAAATAATTTATACGGTATAAATAATTTTGTTTAGTTTATAGAGTAGCAATTAAAATGGTCAAATGTGAAAGACAAATAAGAGCACAATAATTAGAAAGAAAAAATATATTTTGTAAAATCATAGTTATAAAAAAATAAAATATGAAGCAAAGTGTGAACACGGAAATAATAACTATTGAAATAGAAACAATGAAGTGAAAGAAAAAGTTCTTTATTTAAAGACATAGTAAAAGACCAAAATTGTATGTTTTGTCATTGTTATCGTAAACATGAAAATATTCTTGAAGGAAAATTTGACACTTTGAACATAATAAAAGTGACAAAACAAGTAACATAAAAAATTATTTTTTTTAAAGTCATTTCCTACTTTTTTCCACTATATTGCCGAAAGTCCTTTATAAATAATTTTCATTCATTTTTTTTAAGTTTACCTGGCGCCATCTATTGTTAGATATATGCAACTTAAATCTAAAAGAAAACTACAATTAATTATTTAAATTTAATGAATGAATTAATATTTAAAAAAACTGTATTAACATCCAGTGTCATCCACTACAAGTTAAAAAAAAAATGTATTTGAACTGGAGTGGATGAATAAAAAGTATTTTATGAACGATTGAAAATTTGAACAAGATATATATAAGGAGAGTGTGAGCTAATAGAAGGAATTGAAAAATAAGATTTAATTTTATTACCTAATACATTTATTAATCTCTTAGTGCAACACCAAAAAATTTAAAAACGAATCTTTTTTAAATTAAAATTCATTATTCTCAAATAATGAGCTGTATGCTGGTCAGCCAAAATTACAGAAATTTTTTCTGATTTCGGCTTATATGCGGGCTTTGAATTTCGGGTAAACTTTTGAAGGAAAAATGCACTCGGTAGCTTTATATGTTTAGCTATTCTTTTCACAGTTTAAAACCTAAACCCTGTATAAATTAATGTAAAACACACTGACGTATATTTATAACTTCAGTATGTAGAGTAAAAATTAAAAAAAAAATTACTATATCCGTAAAAGACACATCTCTATCTGGCAGAAATGATCGATTTGTGAGATCAGAGAATATTGCTGCTGCTGAAGGATAAAATAAGGTAATTACCGAGTGACAGCAGATGAAATAGCCACAAAATTGAGTTTCGGTCGGATGAACGAGCACACGAAGAGCAAAAGAAATTCTCATAAAACATTATCAAGCCAACTTGCAAGCATTACAGAACTTGATTTAAGCGTGTAAAAGTTATGAAGCAAAAATAATGTGCACGCATTTATCTAAAAAAATTTTTCTTATTATGGTTTCCATTTGATTGAAACTTTCAGAAATTTTTTATGAAGTTAAGGTTACCAATGCAACGTGTCAAAATTTTCTGTCTGCTTTTTCCCTGATCCTTATTTTCATTTTGAATTGCATATGGATCTCTTGTACAGACAATGAGTAATTATGAAATTTTTTAATTCAGTTCACTATGATATAAATACAACAAAAAGTCAGTTCTCGAATTTTCTATTTTCCGTTTAAAATTTTTATTTAAACTTTTCTCCATGTATCTGTCAAGTGTTTTGGTAAGAGGATTGTAAATAGTTGAAAAATTGCATGACATAACAACAACAGCAACAAAAAAAAATTTTTTTTTCTCTAATGACAAATTTATCGGATATGACAACAAATATCAGAAAAGTACTAAGAACAAATTAATGAATAATTAAACTTAAATGAATGGATTAACATCAGTTAATCCATTCATTTAAGTCTGGCAATCCAATAACGCTTTCTTAAAGAAACAGGAGGCAGTGCAGAAGTGGAAGCAAGTTGAGGCACATCCATTTTTTCCTGGTTATCACACAGGAGACAGAGATGGTCAGGATCCAGTTTAATTCTGTGAAGGTGCTTGCGGAGACAATCGTGACCAGAGAAAAACCTTAGAAATCCTACCTAATTTTCTCTGGGCCATTCAGGGATATCGTAAATATGATCGTAGCAGGGCTTGTGATCGTTTCTAGCGGCAGTATCCTCAAAAAACGTGCCTCTAGGACAGGGATGGGCAAACTACGGCCCGCAGGAAGGTTTTATCCGGCCCGCGGATAGAATTTTAATTTGCTGGTCTGAGGCAAATTAAAAGAAATATAATATTTATATATTATGTATCTATCTCCGTTTCTACTTTAATTAAATATTATTTTTGTTCTTCCTTTTCTTCAAAGGACTGATGATCTTTTCACTTTCTCTATTTTTGTTCTACAAAACATAAATCGAACGGAAATAGCAAGATAGCTTTCAATAGGTAAAGTGTTAAAAGCGGAAGTTTTTTGTTAGTTATAGCTTTAGATAGGCACAAACAAGCCTCTTTCTCGGGGAGCAGACATATGGGAATCCAATATAGGTGAATTCGGCCTCACATGTGGCAGACTGCGCATTTTAAGCTCCAGCTAGCGGTTTTTTCTTTTGAGGCGAGTTCTAATATTATTGATGGCGTTTGGAGAGATTGCGGACATATAGCATGCATCATTGGGAATAGCAGTGAAGTTATTAAAAGTATAGCGTAGCTAGTGCTTGTTTGGATTATTCGTAAAATATTTCAAAAATAAAGTATTTATAATATTGGTTAATAATATTATAAATATTATAGTAATAATAAATGGTTATTAATATTATAAATATTTTTAAAATTTTGGAAAAATTTATCTTGGCCCGCCAAACTTTTTTTTCTTCGATCTTTGGCCCGCGACCAAAAAGTTTGCCCATCCCTGATCTAGGAGGTCAGCTGCCCCGTTTCCCTCTATTCCGTAGTGAGCCGGAATCCACTGCAAGACGATTGTTTTATTTTGATCCGACAACCAGTTCAGAAGCTGAAGATAAATAATAACTGTTTTTATTCAATTAAAAAAAAAAGAACATTACTATAGGAGTAGCTTCAAATAAAAATGGGATAGCATAAAATAAAATAATAATTCAACTAATTCAATTCACTAAAATTAAAATTCTTTTAAGAGTTTAGGCAGTAAAAAATTAATTCTGTGTTAGATGTCTCCCTATGATTTCCATATTGATATTATTACTAACATACTTTATTTATAACATCAATAATTGATTAATAAAACCCATAAATTTCTTAAAAAATTTCGTCTTTAAGTCTACAGATGTTTATTAAATTAAAATTAATTATTATTTGATTTTAAATATTCAAGTTACTTTGTACAAATAACATATTTCATGGTTTAGAAACTTATCAAAGACTTTCGCAGATTATCTTATCTCAATATGCATGTATGATTTTAAAATTCCAAGAAAATTTCGTTACATATGAAGTATTTCAACTTATTTCTCTCACAATATTAATCGAATAATTGTATCAAGAATCGCTTCAGATTTCAATTAAATAGAATCGTGTTGAATATAATCCAGCCTCAATTCCTCTCGGGAGCTATTTTATGACGAATGGTGGGCAGAATTTCGGATCCTTTTCATCAAAATCTGGAATGACATTTAAGCCTGATAACAAAGTCATGTTAATAACAGTACAGAGCAGAAAGCACCTCATTAACACAAAGGATTGCACTCTACAGCAATCACATTGAGCTTCATTGTCAGTAAGAATGAAATGTGTGAGTAAATCGTAAGCTGAAATTGAGGATTATGTGCTCCATTAACGTTAATGAGCTAACCTTGATGCAAGAATACTTTCTGCAATCTGCATTAAGAGCTTACAACGCCTGCATCATTAGGTGCTGGCTATTAGTGAATGCGACATTATAGGAATTTGTTACACATTCTATGGTACAGGCTTAGACAAAAATTGTGTTCCATGTTAAAAAAGCATTAAAACAAGTAATAAAAATTTTGTTTTTGTTTTTAAGTCAATTCCTACTTTTTTTTCACTCTATTGCAGAAATACAGTATACAGTCAAACCTGTTTTTATGCGGTCCATGTTTGCGCATTTCTTTTCAATATTTTTTGTGCGGTATAAAAAAAAATTCAATTAAATGAATATTATGAATAAAAATGAATTAAAAATAAGTAATATAAAAAAAAAAAAAATTAAAGTCAATTCCTACTTTTTTTTCACCATATTGTAGAAAGTCCTTTATAAATAATTTTCATTCATTTTTTTAAGTTTATCTGGCGCCATCTATTGGTAGATATAAGCAACTTAACTCTAAAAAAAACTAAAATTAATTAATTAAATTTAATGAATGAATTAATATTTGAAAAACCTGTATTAACATCCAGTGTCCTCCCCTACAAGTTTAAAAAATGCATTTGAACTTGAGTGGATGAATAAAAAGTATTTTATAAACGATTGAAAATTTGCACAAGATATATATAGGGAGAGTGTGTGCTAATAGAAGGAATTGAAAAAAGAATCAACATGAATAATATTGTAGAAATTATTTATGTACACGAAACTGTGTCAGCCATTTCAATAATTCTTATTAACAAATCATTAATGTATAATATGATACCCTTATGATATCCCAATTATAAAATTAGGATTCATTAAATTAATCAAATTAACGATTTTAAAAATTCTTTTAATAGGTGGAATTTTATTCACCTTTCTATTTTTTTCCACTCTTCATCTCCAAACCTAGAGACTAGCAAGGAAAGGTGATAGTAGGTGACGTAGAGTACAAACAAACCCACTAATGATTACTAAAAGGAAGATGTCGGCTTCCAAGGAGATTTTTAGCAGCAACTGTTAGCATTGCGTGTCGAATGACAGAAAACCAGTAAAAACATCCACCAGGCAGTCTGACTATCGATTCTACATATATTGTCACAAACGCCATCATGTCTCTTCATTTCTGAAAGCGGTGACTACAACAACACCGGGGGCGGATTCGAACCTCAGCCTTCCTGTATGATAACTCTGCACGTTACCATTGCAACTTATTCAATTGAAAGGATGAAAAATTATAGAATTTTGCACGATGATCTTGAGACCATTTGAACACGTGATACTAAAATTTAGCATTTCAAAACCAACAGAAGTAAATATCATTTTTTAAAATTTTTGTTGACATCTTATAAATAATAGATTTAATCAAGATATAAGTTCGCGTATAATATATGTAAAAGAAAAAAATTTATACAGTCAACTGCATACTGCATGTCAAAAGACAACACTTGTTCTTGACTCGTCTCAGAGCACCCTTCTTCTCCTTCTCAAGAAACCTCACTTTAAGAAAAACCGTCAAGAAGGGTGGTGGTGTCAGGTTTCCTCACGTGTCATTGGAGTGGACACTTCCTCAGCCCATGGTCTGCCACCAATCACTTTGCAGCAACTCATGAAGTAGTCCTTATCCCATCTGTTTTTGTTTCGACCTGTGAAGGTCGAACAGACAATGGCTAATTTCATGATGTCTTCCAAAATTCAATATAATTTGAAGCAAAATAAGTTGAAATAAGCTCCTAGTATTTGCCTTTTAATATAATATGGTGCTGTTGATCAAAATTTTCTATATTTATTTTATATGAGTAACAATTAACGTCTTGCAAAAAAATTGATTAAATCTTGCAAAAATTTTTTTAACATCTTGGAAATTATCAAATATCCCCGTTCTGTGGGTTGGTTAATGTTAACGTGGGAAGGTTAATGTTTTTGAAACAAATTTATTTCAAACGCTATCTATTTATATTGTGTCTCTGAAAAATTATAAATGCAAATAAATTTTTCCTATGAATTACAGAACTTCGAATTTAAAAGAAGCAATCTCACAAAACGAAACCCTTTTATATTCATTTGCATATAAAGTCTAAATACAGGATATTTGAAATAAACAAATAACACCCACATTCAAACTAAACAAACAATACCCTAAACACACACAAAGAACTAATTAATTCAAATTTGTGAATGTTTTAATTAATTAGTAAAATTAGTTAAGCAATTGGTTTTTATGAATCCATTATTTTCTCTTGTACATTAATAAAAATAACAAACATATTTGAGTTTATTTATAAAATAAGAATTTTTTTTTGGAAATTTAATTAGAAATTTGACGAAAACTTTTAAAGCTCTGCATAGAATCCTTTGCTTGCACTCATTTTTAGAAATTGAAAAAAAAAATACTATTAAATGCATAGACATGCTTTTATCGTGATATTTAATGCTTTAAATAATTTTAATTAGCTAAATATAATTTATATGTTTGGTTTAAATTCTGTCTTACTTGAATCTCGAATTAGCTGCATTTTAATTAAATGTGAAAGATTCTTGAAGCAAGAGTAATTGTAATTTTATAGTTGATTAAAAGAAAGTTCTTATTACAAAAAGGACTTAATGATTCGGTGAATGACTGAGATATTTTGAAATTCTTTTTTTACCTAATTCAACTGTTTTTCTTTCTATTTCCTTATTCATCCTCCAAAGTTAAATTGTTAAGGGAATTAAGCTTCGCGGATTCTTGTTATATATCGAATTCTTGTTGTAAATTGTTTGTATTTGCACACCCCCACATTCCAAAGCTAACAAGAAGGAAAATTCGAATCCTTAAAAGGAAAATCCTTCTGTTCTTTTCAAGAAAAATGATAAAGCCCACAAGGATCCTCTCTGGATTTCGCAAAATTTAATTACAATTGTACCATGGAGAAATGCGATTCAAAATTTCAAGGGCACATATAGAAACTTTCGACCTCCAAAGTGATGATTTAATCTTAAAGAAATCAACAAGCTTCAAGCGTAGAAGTTCAAATTCCTTAAATTAGAAAAAAGAGGTTCCTTGGTTCTAATATTTTAAATGTTTTTAAAATTTTAAAATACTTGTAAGAGTAATTTCAGGGATTATTTTTCGAGTTGCAGCTAGAATGGAAGCTTTATAAAAATGATCCCACATAGAATTTGCATTTAAGTTTGCATCATTTTTTTTTGTAAGATGTAACCAATTATTGTAGAAAAAATTCCTAAGCATTCTTTGAATAACTCCAGTATAAATACTGATAGTAATCACTATAATAACTTCCTTTCCTTTAGAAGGTAAAAGAAATAAGCATTCATAGATTTGAGAAATTTTTAAAACACTCATCAGAAAAAAAAACAGCCTTGACAGGTTATCTAGATAACGCCAGATTTAAAGACATAATTTCTCCAATTTCTAGAGGTACATTAATTTTTTTGCTAGATCATTTGGAAGTTAAAAGAAATTATTTTCAATTTTTAAAAATTTTCTAAAGTATTCATCAGAAGAGAAAATGTGGCCTGATTATTTGGAAAAGACCAGCTCACCAGACCCAGTTTTTCCAGCTTCTGCATATTACTGGTTTAGAGATCCAGTTTCTAGAGATTACTAGATCCTCCAGAAGGTATCAGAAATTATCATTCGCAATTTTTGAGAATTTTCTAAGCCACTCTTCAGAAGAAAAGAAGTGTGACCAGATTAGTAATGGGTTAAAAAAATTTTTTTTAGATTGGAAATTCAAAAAAAATTTAATCACTGTCAAGAGAAAATGACAAACTCTTACTAGATATAAAAAGAGTAATTCACACACACAAAGAAAACAATAAGAGAAAAATGTCAATGTCTTATCAGCAAATCTCTAGCACTCCAATATCTTTTCACCTCGGAGTCCCCATGCAGGGCTGGGAATCTTGCTATATGGTATCTGTCTATGATCTCGTCTGGGCTATCACAAATGCCAATTCGGCAATCACAAATACAAATGCGGTGCAGATGTCTCATAAAACAAACATGGCATACCACAAGTCTTAATTCAAGGAGAGCCTTTTCGCGAAGTTTGTCAGAAATATCACTCTTAAAAAATGGAAAATAATAACTTGAAAGGATCTATGATTTTCGACTTTCAATGAATATTAACATTGCTTATACACTCAAGAGCCAAAACATTAGGACCACCCCTACATTTTGCAATGAACTCTCCTGGATGACGTGGAAGGCATGTGATCAGGTGGAAGTGGTATTTAACTGGTATTAAGTGGTGGTATTAATCCATGCCAAGGCGATACAATAAATTAACTATAAATTAAATATAGCTGTCATTGTCTTTCAGATTCCCCGCTTGACGAGTGCTCGGGAAACGAGAGCAGCTGCACGCTTCGTCTGTCGGACACACGTCTCATCGAGAAGACCAGGAACCGCACTCTGAAGATGACCTGCCTGATCGTCGTGTCCTTCTTCTGCTGCTGGACCCCTTACGTCGTCATCCATCTGTGGTACCTCTTCGACTCCAAGTCTGCCGAATCTCTGGACACTCGGATCCAGTCCTTCCTGTTCATTTTCGCCGTCTTCAACTCCTGCATCAATCCTCTGGTGTACGGCAGCTACATCTTTGACTTCAAGGGGTCCTTGAAGAGGTTGTTCCAGTGGCCGATGACCATCTTTAAATCTGGAAATTCTTCTGTTAACCACCAAAAGGAAATTGACTATGATGGTCCAATGGTTCCTGAGAATAGTTCACGGATATGTGGGGAGCCAACAGTGCCTCCTGGAGAAGTTTATCTGGAGTTAAAACAGGCCACCCCTGTAAGAAGGCCTTTAAACCACGGAGGCCCTTTGAAAGATGCCAACAATTTAAATGTAAGGCCTCATGAAGGCTTCAAAAATCTTTTTTACATCTCAAGTAGTTCTAGTTATTGAAATTTTTCATTGTAATGGGGAACCAGCTCCATTATTTGAAGATGTACTCAGCTGACCAAAATTTTTATGAAAGAATAAAATTATGAATGAATTTTGAGGAATGAAAATGAGATTGAATTGAATTTTTAATTTGAAATTAATTTATATCATTTTTCAAACGAATAAAAATTTGCTATAAAACTTACAATTGGCATTCATTAATGACGTTCAGTGTTAACATTTCGAAGATAGATTTTCAGAATAATTTCTGAATACGTTAAATTAAATGTATTATTATTTTGATTTACTGTTCGTAGTACATTGTTGATGTGTAGGTTTAATGAATTGAGATGACTGAAGTCATGGAGAATTTAATATGCATATACTATTATCTGTTGACCGTCAATACCTATACATCGTTCTACAATGGGTTATATTGCTATATTGCATCCATAAGAACATAAGATATATTGCATATTGCATCCATAAAATATATTGCATCCATTGCATATATGAATTATCTATTCTATAAGGAATTTTTTTGTGAATTGGATTGAATCGACAAACATGAATATTTCGCAAAAATTAAAATCGATTCCAGTTTCTTTCAAAGAATGTGACTTAGTGTTCCTGTCCGTTTTAATTTTTTAACAGTAATTGCAAAAATTTATTATTGTTCACAATAATTGGCAATCATGCATTATAACTGTATTGTTGTAGAAAATGTTGTAGTTGATGTAGTGTTTTTCAAGGAATGTGACGTGTGTTCTCAATTCCTTTCAATTTCTTGAGAATAATTGCAACAATTTACTATTGTTCGCAATAATTTTCAACCCTGCATCCTAACTGTGTTGTGGTAGGAAATGCCTTGTACATATGAAATGAATGTATTGCATATATATTTGTTTTAACTTTTTCTTTTAAATATTTTTAAAAAAATTTCCTGAAAAAGCTTTGTCACATACCATATTCAACACTGTAAATATAAGCTTCTACCATATTTATCTGGCTTGGATTTTTTACCTTACTAAATAGGAGATTCTGGTGAAAATTCTTCATGCTTAACTTGATTTTCAAAATTTGATACTAATAATTTACTTATATTACGTTTATTTGTTGCGTTTTTATTATGTGAAGCAATCAGTTTAAAACAAATATCTTATAAATTTTACAGTCTATTTAATTATATTAGTCATTTTTTTATTCGTAGCATATTTCTTTTTTTTATTGACTTGCAATATGTTAAAAATAAAAAAAAATTTTTTTTAGCTTATTTCAAACAGTAATGGACTTTCTCGATATTTTTATAAATTGTAAATGTAATTATTATTAGTGTTATAAATTCAAGGCACTACATGTTATAAAATAATTTTTAAGTAATTAATATATAAATTGTATAACAATTAATATACAAATAATTTTACATATAAATTACATTATTCATAAAAACCTTTTTTTAAAAATTTGTGATAAATGAGATTTTTTTATATTCATTATTTGAATGTAATAATAAAAGGTAATATCGGTCATGTTTTATATAATTTCAATGCTTTTTAAAATTATACTTAATTCCTTCAAAAATGATCTGTTAATTGTGTGCTTTTTTTATTGGTTTGATTGAAATATACTTTTTGTTGTAAATAGATTATGTATTTTACCTATTTGGTGTGATAGGTGTTGTATATAAAACTTATATTACTATAGTAATAAAGGACTTTATGGATGTATTTATAAATATTTTTTTTCTTTCTTAAACCCGATTGTAATTGAAAGATCTTATGCTATCACAGAATTTGATATAAGAATCACGGATTGGGTAAAAGCTTGGAGGGATTATTCGAACATTTTTTTTAATAATATTTGTAGTAATATAAAAATTTTTTGAATCTTCCACAATAACTTTGATAATGGAAAAGCGTTCCGTGAAAATGATTTATGAATCGTCTTAAAATTTATAAAAGGATATTATTCAATTTGACATTGTCTTATCTCTTCATTTTAAATTCTTTTCTTCATTTTTAATCAAGTCCTTAAATGATTAAATTAACCGAATAACATTTCTAAATTTTTGCACCTAAATAACTAAATTATTAATGTCACTCACCTAAATTATTTCAGGCACTTAATAGACAAAAATATGAATTTGCTTAAGATAATTTAAAAGAAAATGGTTTTCATAATTTGGTGGATATCAACGAAGTAATTAAAACTTTTATTAAATGTTTTTTAATGTTAGTAATTGTAAAGTAAGAGCATATTTTTTTTTGGTAGCTGTAATGAGCTTTTAAGTGACACGTAAATAAAGAACAAGCTTCTTTTCTTATTAGATTTCTTTCTAAATATTTGCATTTTTAACTAATTTTCATACAAAAGCAAATTGCGAGGTAAATTATTAAAGAACAGCTGTTTATTCTAATACGACATCACCACCCAGAAGTTTAAAAAGAAGCATTTCATTTTTAAGGACTTTGAGAATTAATTAAAAGACAGAATAAAGCAAGAAAAAATGGAACTACATTCATTAAAAAATTAATGTCTAATTAAAAATAAAAGGTAAACATGCATTACATTTATAAAACAAAACATGCAAACAACAAGTTTCAGATTTTTTTAATGGAATAAATTGATTAAAATGTTATAACTTAAAATAACAAATTTTAAGTAAGTTATTTTTTTTATTCGTAGTTTTTTTAATTGACAACAAAAATCAGCTTTCATGAATCTTGCAAAGAAAAAATTTATATAAATGTACAGAAAATGGAAGCATTCAGCGAAAGCATATAATTTTTTTAATGAATGCTAAAAATTAAAAAAAAAAGTTATCTTCAAAATAATTTCATAAAATTTTAAAAATTAGTTTACAAAATTGATTTTAATGATATACAAAACTTAAAAAATATATGGCAGTGAATTTATAGTTGAAATGCACAATATTTCTAAAGAACTGTATCTAGAATATTTGTGCATATTTAAAATTTGTTGATGCCCTATTTTGGAAACATTTTAATGATAAAATTACATATTACAATTAATATTGATTTAGATATTGGTAAATATATCAAGTACTTTTAAGTTTTATTTTAAATATTATTAAATTATGAGAAAGATATTTCGTTAAATTAATATCATTGAAACTTTGGGAATAATTTATATTTAGTAACAAACCAAATAATAAAATATTCTCTTGTTACAAATTATATTCAATCTGTATATTTTCCCGTGACATATTTAAAGAGTATGGCTTCCAACACAATAACCCTTTTGTTTCAGAAATATACACTTAGATTGAAGTATATCTTTTTCTATATATATATATATATATATATATATCTGTGCAAAGTGATAAAATTAGTAATGACTTAATTTGAATAAATATTTGAGTTCTCAATTTAGATACTTCAGAAATTATAAGCATACATTTACTTAGCTACTAGTAATTAGTTTCTTACTTAACCGCGTAGTTCTTCTCTTACTTCATGTAATTAAATCGAATTGAAAAGGAATTTAGCGACAACTTCAAATCTATAGAAGAGTTCTTCATTTTAAAAAGATTCTAAAACTAAAACTAACTATTTAAATTGAGTGAATTCCTTCCTACTTATAGATTGAGTTTCTTGTTATAATTATATTTTGGAATTTCAGTTAAAGTTTTAAACCATAAGATTCCTTTCTGTTTTACTTATCACGTTTCTTCTTTTCTCAGTTTTCTAATTTGGGATAGAAGAGACTGATATTTTTTCCGAAAGAGAAATTCCGCTAACAATTTTGGAATTTAAATAGTGATAATAATATGTTTTATCAATAATATGTTTTAATATGTTTTTAATAATGTATAATATGTTTTTAATAATACATATGTTTTATAAATCAATTTTTTTAAAGCTTAATATAATAAGTGTTCTATTCTCAGGGTTTCATGTCCGGTCGCTTTAACGCCAAATATTATCACTATCCTACCAAAATTCTATTCCTGAAAATGTTTTTTGCCAAAATGTATCGTTTTATCGCTAAATTTTTTACTATACGAAATTTTATTTTTAAATTACTTTTAAGTCAAAAATTATTGCTTTATCACCAAATTTTATCACTAAGAGAAATTTAATTCCTGAAATACTTTTTTCGCCAAACATTGTAACTTTATTTTCTTTACGCCAAATTAAATCTCTTTGAAGCCAAACTTTTACCACTATTACGGCAGAACTTTAATGATTTGCTTTTACTACAAACTTAATCGTTTTTTCGCAAAATTATAATTTGAAATTTTGTTTTGCTAACTCTCAAAAATGTATAATTTTAACAACGATAATAATGGTAATTGCAATAAAATTACGCCAAATTTACTCACTAATAAGCTAATAGTTTTTTTTTATTATGACAAAAAATATTTCATGTTACTTGTGATGCCGAATTCGAATGATAAAACAATATTACTAAAAAAGAAAAAAAAGAAGAAGAAACCAGAGAATAACTTTCATTTTATTCTGCTATATCTTTTACTTGATCTTTTATCTTTTACTGCTGTATCTTTTACTTAATTTATTTGACCGAAATTAACTTTTTATTGCCTCACAAAAAAATCTTTCATTGCTTAAACATATGAAATGAATGAAGAAATAAAGAACATCACAAAACCACAGAAAAAATTAATACTTTCTAACTGCCTATTCCTTCCTTGAGCGAACGTTAAAAAAATAAAAAGTTACATTGTGAACCGCCAATACAAATAACAGTTTCCACAAAACCTTAATTAGGTGAACAGTAATGAAGAGAAGCATCACAATACCACAGAAAAATTTAATGTGTTCATGAGGAGTTTTCGCCATGAACTGACGTTCTAAAAATAAAAAAGTAATCTTTTTTTTCGAGCGAATTCAGATAACGGTTGTTACAAAATCTTAACTATGTCAAGAGCATTAAGAACAAAATAATTATTTGATGATCAAGCATTGGTTATTAATAAAGTAAAAAATCGTTTATGTTTTTTGTTTCGTATTTTCAGGAGTAGCAACTTCATAAAATTTATATTCTGTATCAATGATCAAAGGACATACGTTATAAAATGCTATCTCATAATCTATAATTTATTGGAATATTTATTTAAAAGAATATATATTTCTCTTCTTATTTATTATGCAAATAATTATTAAATTAGTCATAAAATAATCATTATATTATCCGAAAAATGAAGAAGTTACGAATTCCTCTAATTAAAGTATTGTAACCCTAAAACAATGTTGGTTTGTCCTGTGTCACTTTGTAGATGGGAAAAATCTCCATAAGTCAAGAATGACCACACTCTAAAATGAAAAAAAAAAAAAAAATTAATGTTACATGTCATCTTTTATTTGAATCAACTCTTATTCTAAACATCGTTGCCAACTCACGCTCTCACGATTACAGTTACACTACATGTCTTTATATTGCACGCGCTTATATAAAGTTACCAGACATTACGCAATTTTCGACATTATATAATGAGAACATTTAATGTAAAAAATGAATGTAATTTCACTTTTGAATTGCACTTGAAATGATATCATGCAGCAATAATCTTTCTGAGAATTTTAAAAGGATTATGAAAATTAAAAGTTAAAAAAGTTATGGCTGAAGTGTAAGCTATTTCTTAGAAAAACTGCAATGAAAACCTTTTGCTTAAGCCAATTTTTCTTTATGTAAACATTTTGCAGTATTGTATATAAAAAGTACTATCGATTGTAATATATTTGCTACTACACCGATTAAGATTTTTAAGCCACTATTTAAATGAGAAATTTATTAAGAGATTTCATTTATATAATAAGATTTTAATATATTAAGTGTGTAATTAATTTAATTAAATGTGTGTCTGACACACTTTTTTGCACTTGTACACTGATACCTTAGTGTAATGAAGACTGTTGTTTCGCTGTATTGGTTCCACAAATATCTACAAAATATCCCGCATATCCACCAACACCATATCTTTCTATTTGCAGCTTTTTTTACTATTTTAAATTGAAGTAAGCAACGAATTATCAACGCAAAAGTGCACTGCACTCAATTGATCTAAGCACCAATTGGACTTCTTGTCTCCTTTAAATACTTAGAAGCAACTGATCAATTGAAATCAATTTCCTGTCTGCCCAAATTCTTTAAATCTCGCGCGTCCTTGACTATTTTGTTTTCGCGCGGGAAAATAGAGAACACTGATCTCCTTTTCAGAAATGACCCTTTGTGGATTGAAAATTCCAAGAAGCTTGGCATACCTTTCACCTCAGTATACGTTCTTCATCCGGATTCTTAGAAAATTATTCTACAAGACGCATATTAAAGGAATTTTTCCAATAAAAAATAAAGGGAAAACGATTAATCCATTCTCTTTAAAAAAATTTCATTTTTATTGGGATATCATACATTGATGAAGTTGTATAAGCTAATTTAAAAACGTAGTACCTTAGTACTATAATACAGTACTACTATTACATCACACCACACCACATCACTATGCCTAGAGCTGAGTTGCCCCTGTACAGTTTGGGAATGTTGTGGGCGAGAATTTTGATTGGACTCTGCGACGCTCTACAGTCATGTGAGACCGGGATCTACAGCTTAAAGTGGATTCTGAACCGTTAAAAACATCCATGGCACCACCGGGACTCGAACCCAAAACCTGGGACTCGAACCCGAGCGCCAGACACTCGGTCATTGAGGCTCCAGTACTACGATACATAAATAAAAATGCAGTTACATGAAATACATACATAAAATGAAAATTTAGCAAATTTTTGTCTCTACTTTGATGTACTTGAGGTAGGCTAGATAATCAATCATCGTCACGAATATCCTGCTCAAAATATATTTTTTCTGCATTCTTTTCGTGATTTTTCGGAAGTATATTGTCTGGTCATTCCATACAACGCTTTTACGACTAGTTTGAACTTTGGCGATCTGCAAAATTCTTGGCATTCATCTATTTGGAAATGAGTTTGAAATAAAAGTCGTAAACCCAACATCATTTTTCGCGAACTAAGCAGGATATATACCAAATTGGATGTAAAACTAATTACTACTGCATTTTTTAAGTATATAGTTAACGGTCTGTGAATTGAATAAGTTAACCTCCATACCAAACGTAAGTAGTGTTTAGTTACTTTTTAAAGTTCTCGTGAATATGTACAACTTCTCTTCTACTCGTTGGCACTATTCGTGACTTGCCACTACTGACACTGGCATAAAATAAAATCGGCTAAAGAAATTTGAAGCGCTGTAGTTTTTTTAAATTTATTAATATTCAGAACATAATAATCCGTCTGGAATGTCATAGAATATTATATCAAAGAGAATATCATAGAATATTATGACAAAGAGAATGTTATAGAATATTATGTCAAAAAGAATGTCATAGAATATTATGTCAAAGAGAATGCCATAGAATATTATGTCAAAGAGAATTTCTTAAAATGTCAATACATTGAAATTATTATGCAGTTTTTATTTCGAAGTTATCTGTCAGGTAATAATATTGATTCCAAATGTTTTTAGAAATTTTCCAGTATTTATTCAAGTCAATAGAAATTTATTACTTATTTATACTATCAGATATATTCTTTTAAGTACCAACGAGTAAAAACTTATCTAATTTATAAATTCAGACGTCATTCAGAAATTAATTAATTCAGACAAAATTACAGGAAATATTTCAGGATAGATAGGAAATTAATTCAAACTTAAAAAGTTATTCAATTTATATTTATTTGCATAGAAAAATTATTTGTGCTACAGACATTTTCATATAAAACTTACTAACAGAAGATGACTATTTATTTTGGAATGTTTAATTTAATTTTACCATTCCGTTAATAGTAAGTAAAAATAAAAAAAAAACATTTAATAATAATTTCAATATGAGATAATAATTTCATATTTGCAATATGAAAAATCTACAAATCATGTTTACTTTTATTAAATAATACTTTTAAAAAATATATTAATTATAAGACTGAATTTGTTTTTTTGTAATGTGTTGTCACTTACAGAAAAACACATAAGCAACTATTGCATACTTCTACTGAAGTATATAGAGTTTTAGTCTAGAAACCAAAGTGTAATGTATAAATATTTTCTACATAATCACTTTCTTAAAGCGGTATTACAGATTATAATCAATTTATTAAAACATATTTAAAGATTAAGTTCTTTTGAAATATCCTGTACATAAGTGTATTAATAAAATAATTAATAAAACAAAAAAATATTTTACATGAATTTCAGGAATTGATTTTTCCTTATATATATAATACAAAATATTTTTTACAACATCAGTTTTGTTTCACTGGTTTTTTTTTTTAGTTTTTTAGTCTTTGGCTGCTACTACACTATATTAAAAAAAAGTTTTATTTAAAATCTATCGTTTTAAATGTTGACAAAATATTGAAAATACGGTTATCACTATAACCAAAATAATATAAATATATTAAAAAAAACCCACGTATTCATATAGTACCATTCTTCTCAAAATTTAATGTTCTTTTGAGAATTTACCATTAAAACATTGCATAGTAAAAATAATCTGTTTAATTCATATGATCTGGAATGAATAAAGATGCCAGCTGAACAGAACCCCAAAAGTGTCCTGTCAAAGAGATAAACCCCAATCTTATTCTACTGGGGAAATAAAACCCAAACTTGTTCTTCTGGGGAGATAAACTCAAAACGTATTCTCTTCAAGAAAGTGCTCGCGATTTAACTGACATGGAAAGTCTTTGACTGTCAGTTGATAATGTGCAACTGTACATTATCCTCTTCAAATGTAACCCTGGATGTCATAAGTGCAGCACAGCATGACGTAGAATATCTTCGAAGTATCACAGCTGTTTAACGTTATCCCGAATGTCAAACTAAAAGGGTCGGCTATAAAATGAAATGTCACAAGACTATACCTTCAGTTGTCCTGTTGTGAGATGCGCGACAGTTATGTTAGTATTCAGTATATGTACTGGACGTCTTTCGACATGATGTACTGTCGAGAGACTGTATCATCTGTACTGGTAGGGTCTCGATTCAAAACTGGACTCGGTGCCGGAAACAGTTTTTTACTAATCATTGAGATTAAAAATCAAACGAATGTCACATCAAGTCATGTGAAACGAATATGACGTCATTTCAATGCACTAAGCGGTATGTAGTAAGACCAATAAGCATTCCCTGAATCACCCCATACATGACCTGCTTATACTATCAGGTATCTTCTAATAAATACCAACGAATTAAAATTTTACAAACGTAAAAAGTTATTCAATTTATTTTTGTTTGTATAGAAAAACTATTTGCGTCACAGACGTTTTCGTATCAAACTTACTAACGGAAGATAATTATTTAACTTGGAATATTTAATTTCAGTTAATAGTCAGCAAATATTAAAAAATACATATGATAATAAGTATATATTTTTTAAATATGAAAAATCTACAAATCACGTTTACTTTCATTAAATAATACTTTCTTAATATATATAAATTATAGGACTGATATTGTTTACTTTAGTAATGCGCTGACGCTTGTTGGAATTTTTATGCTTCTATTCGCGCCACGCAGCGTCACGTGGTAGTTTTATAGAAATCGTTTGAAACCGATTCAGAATTGCGCTGTTGACGTGGAAACGGGCTGTTGGTTACTGTGGAAACGGGCTGTTGCCGTGGAAACCAGCTGTTGCCGTGAAAACGAATTATTTTATTCTAAAAAAGAACATTTTTCTTGCAATTTAGCTTTTGCCTTTGAACTGTTACCATCAACCCTGTATATCTTTGTAAATAAATGAAGATTCCATAAATGTTTGAATGGATTGATCAATACTTCTCGAACCACTAGAAAGCTGCGGCTAATAAGAAAAATAGAACCACCGATAGAAAGAAAAACGTTAGTCGTAGTGACAACGCTTTCACAAAAATATATGCGTGAGGTTTAACAATAATTAGATAGTCGCCACTGTGACGAGTACTGTGTGAACTGGTAAGTACGAGTTCTTCCATGGAGATGATGAGGGAGAACGCTTACAGCGTCTGATAGAGAAACACGGTCTTGGACCGTGCTGTACGAATTATGTACGTATTTAAAGTTTTAAGTAAAAATAGAATTTATATTGCAGAACAGGCACAGGGTGTCATGCGTTCTAAAGTATTGTATGTAAAGTAATGTTATTGTTAATAAATTAATGTAAATAGAGAGATTGGAGTGGTGACAACATATGACATGAAGAAAATAATTAATGCTTTGTAGATTTATCGTTGTTTGCCTTTTCATGTAAAAACTATTGCATACTTCTACTGAAGAATACAGTTTTAGTCCAGAGACCATAGTGCAATTGTAAATATTTTCTACATAATCCATTTCGTAAAGCGTTATTATAGATTATAATCAATTTATTAAAACATATTTAAAGATAAAGTTCTTTTGAAATATCCTGTACATAAGTGCATTGATAAAATAGTTAATAAAACAAAAAACATTTTACATGAATTTCAGGAATTGATCTTTCTTTATGTATATAATACATAATATATTTTACTACATCAGTTTTGTTTCACTGGATTTTCTTTAGATTTTAAGGCTATGGCTGCTAATACACTATATTTAAAAAAAGTTTTAATTGATGTTTTAAATGTTTGCAAAATATTGAAAATACGGTTACCCTGATAACAAAAATAATATAAGTATATAAAAAACACCTCGTATTCATATAGTATGATTCTTCTCAAATTTTTAAATTATTTTGAGAATTTACCGTTAAAGCATTGCATAGTAAAAATAATCGGTTTACTTCTTATGATCTGGAATGAATACAGATGCCAGCTGAACAGACTCCCAAAACTGTCCTGTTAGAGAGATAAATCCTAATCCTATTCTACTGGGAAGACAAAACCCAAACTTGTTCTTCTGGGGAGATAAACTCAAAGCGTATTCTCTTCAAGAAAGTTCTCGCGATTTAACTGACATGGAAATTCTTTGACTGTCAGTTGATAATGTGCAACTGTACATTATCCTCTTGAAATGTAACCCAGGATGTCATAAGAAAACGCGCATCACAACAGGATACAGCATATCTTTGACGTATCTCAGCGGTTTAAAATTATCACGAATATCAAACTAAATGGGTAGGATATAAAATGAAATGTCCCATCAGACTATAACTTCAGGGGCTCTATTGTGAGATAGACGAAAGTTACGTTAGTATTATCTGTACTGGATCTCTCCCGACAAACTATCGGATCTTGATTCAAAGCTGGACTCATCGCAGGAAACACTTTCTTACTTATCATTGAGATTAAAAATCGAACGAATATGAAATCAAATCTTGACGAATATGATAACATTTCAGTGTATTAGGGTAGGCAGTGAGAGCATTAAGTTGTTTGATCTCTGACATCATTCTCTGAATCCCCATATATGATTCTTCAGAACCTTCTGTTATCCATCAGATCTTCCAGTTTAGCGCTGTGAGTCTTCGTCTGATGATCATTCTGTCCGTATATTTTATTGTTGCTCTAGATCGACTATTGCCTTTTTTTGACACTTTTTGCCACTGTTCAAGATATTCTTGCCTATACTGATGAATGATGAGACTACATCAAAATGTTGAGCGATCCTTTAATTAACCATCCTGCCTTATTCAATCCATTTCATATCTTCTAAAATGATGACATAAGATTCTATTACTTGAGTTCCGAATGGTAGACATTGGTACAGTTAAAGTAAGTAAATGTCATTCTCTGAATCGCCTGTATAGGGTCCTTTAGATCCTTCAGTTACCCATTGGATCTTCTATAACAGTTAGGTGCAGGGTGTCCCCTTCTGATCATCACTCTGTCTGTATATTCTGTCGTTGCTCCAGATCGACCATTCCCCTTTTTGACACTTTTTACCATTGTTCAAGCTATTCTTGCCTATGCCGCTATTATATGGTCACTATGTTGAGAGATCCATGAATTTAACCATTCTGCTTCCTTCAATCGATTTCATGTCTTCTCAAATGAGGACATAAGATTCTATTACTAGAGTACTATACTGCTAGACATTGGTACAGTTAAAGTGAGTAAATCTCCTTCTCTGAATCGCCTGTGTAGGGTCCTTTAGATCCTTCAGTTACCCATTGGATCTTCTATAAAAGTTAGGTGCAGTGAGTACCCTTCTGATCATCACTCTGTCTCTGTATATTCTGTCGTTGCTCCAGATCGGCCATTGCCCTGCTGACACTTTTTGTCATTGTTCAAGCTATTCTTGCCTATGCCGCTATTATATGGTCAATATGTTGAGAGATCCATGAATTTAACCATTCTGCTTCCTTCAATCGATTTCATATCTGATTAAATGGAGTCATATGCTGCTACTATTTGAGAACCGAATGCTAGACATTATTACAGTCAAATTAGACGGAAGTCGTGTTGAGTAGACGGAATCAAATTTAGAATTAGCCCTAACGAGATGCTCAGTTTTAATGATCTGCAGCTCCAGTTATTAATTCATGGACTTCCAACATTTAATAACGTGCATGTTGAATTAGATAGGTATTTGTTTAAGATATATTGATACAATCCAATCAACATTGTAATAAAAATATGAGGTACTAAGAAACAAAAGAT
>BPLQ01014542.1:0-31478 GCA_021605075.1 Caerostris darwini
TTAATACATCGAGTACAAATATATTAAGAATACACTTTTTATATGAAGGATATACTATTTATATTAAGGGCATGCTATTTACTATTAATATTGTTCATTACAGTATATAAGGCGTTATATACAAATTTTTCATTAAATTTATATAATCATTTGATATAAACTTGAAATATTTATATAAGTTTGTAATGCGTGCGAAAATAGGGTCGGCATTTCCGGATAGCCATTTTGCCAGAGTTCATCTTCATTATAGTAATATGGTTTTAATTCTATGCAAAAAAACTTGGTTTTCCATTTTTCATCATTATATTTTTCAGAAGTTGGGAAAATTAGAAGGGAGAAAATTTTATTCAGAAGGGTAAAGTCAGGAGTTGACATGTTGAGTCTTTATTGGTGATAAAATTTGTGCCTTGAGAATGTTTGATCTAAATTGCGTTTTTAACTGAATAAATTTCATTATTTGCTGTTTCCCCTAATTTATTCAATACTGACTCCCTCAAATAATGCCAGTATGCGTTCATTAAAGCGGAAATAAAAATAAAAATTAAATAATTAAAATTTTAAAAAATTGGGGGTGGGGGGTTCATGTGACATATATTTTTAAAAAAAATCTCAATTTATTAAGAGATTTTAATATCGCATATGAGTATACAAATATTTTAAATTAAAGCATTTTCAAATCAATCTTTCCAATCATTGCAATTAATTGTGAATTATTGTATTCCGTCTCATCTAACAGTTTAAAAGGCGTAAATAATGAACATTGAATGTAGCAAATACCACAACACTGAATGTATCAAATGCTACAACATTGAATGTAGCAAGTACTACAAAAATTAATGTAGCAAGTGCTAACAACAATGAATGTAGCTTAATAGAAAATTTCATTTGGGAAAAATTTGGTAGCACGTAGAGCAGTTGCTTCTGAACGCTGTCTTTAATATTTTTCTTTCAAAAAAGATTCCACAAGAATAAAAAAAAAAAAAAAACTCTCCACCCCATAACAACCATTAAGGAAGTCGTATCTAATGTATTCGAAGTCGTATTCATATGGCGGTTTCATTTCTCTCGCAAAAAATGAGCTCAAAACGATGATGTTGTTTATTTCCCTCTTTTGTCCTTTGCCCTCGCTTGTTAAGAAGAGTAAAAAATGTTGTTCACGAGTGTTTCGCTAGCATAAAAATTCTTCCTTTCATTCAGAGTTATTCTTCGCAGAGATTTGCTAAAAAATATTATCCTTAATTCTGTAGTTCAGAAATGTAATCAGTCCTACAAAGAGAAGATGTTTTAAAACAACAGGATATATACCAAACAGAGCAAAAAGAGATTTCATGCATTAGAGGTGAATTTAATGTTTCTTACTGAAGTAAGTGCAACCTTTAAACAAGTAGTGGCCGCACTTTCCTTTATGCATACTGATTCTATTAAAAGGAAAGAGAGAGAGAGAGGGGGGATTTTAACGAAGTCTCTTAAAAAATAGCTAAAATGTGTCAAATACATTATTTTTTATTCTCTCAAATATAACACTTCAAACTAGAAAAACGGATTTCTTTAAAAAGCCTCTAGGACAGGAATAAAGTTACGCCATGTTTTTTTGACAATGAACTTCCAACTGTGTATTTAAATAAAACTATGAGATAGGTAACCTAAATTATTCATAATTTATTATCCTCAATTCTGTAGTCCAGAAATTTAATCAATCATATAGACATAAGATGTTTTAAAACAGCATGATGTATGCGAAACATAGCACAAAGAGATTTCAAGCATTATAGAAGAATGTAATATTTCTTGCCGAAGTAAGTTCAAGCTTTGAACAATTCAAATAGTACTTAATCTTTAAACAATAATAACTTATCTTTTTCACGGCTTATTTCCTCAAAAAAATAGTTTGAATTATTTTAAATATAACTTTTAAATTATAGATTTTATCTAAAAAATTTTTTGTCACTTTTTTATATGCCCCAAAGGTTTTTTTGTTACATCTAATAATATCAAGGACAAGATTATTTAAAAGATATCATTAAAAATATTATTAAAATTTAATTTTATTACAAACATTTAAATTTGCTTAGAATTTAATTATTATATATTTCTGCCCTTTTTGCATAACTTTGTTTAATATATTGTGGAATACATATATTCACTGAATATAGAATGTTTTCTCCATGTAATAGATGTAAATACTTTGAAGTCTAAGGATTATTTTCACATTTTTAAAACCTCTGTTTATATGCTCTCTGTTTCTTTTGAGAGTTATGAACTTATAAAGTTGTACATTTCTTTATTTTTATATTAATGAAAAGAAAAAAATCGTAAATAAAATGCTGGAGTCATTCATTTCAGATGCTCCTACATAAAGATTTTTTAAAGAAAATTCTTTATTCTTTATATATCTTTATTCTTATGACCCTACCCTTTTTGAATGAATATAATGTAATTCATTGCTTGTTTTTATTCACAACTAAGGATATCAAATATATAAATGCCATTCATTAAAAAGCCATTTAAAATATCATTTTTTGAAAATATTGAAAATTGCTTCTGCAAATTATAATTATTCAAACAGACCTTTACAGTTTTTTAATCCATATATTTTTCATAAATTATTGATATTTCAGATATTAATGATACAATAGTTAAATTTGCTGAAGCAGAGTAGAGAGGTTGAAATAATCATCATCTAATTAAAAATTTTCTCATTTTGTGTTTGATTTTTTTTTTGTACTGTAAATTTCACAGATAACAGATTAGATATGCAAACAATAGTTATTGTCATATACCAACAACATATACAACAAAAGCTTCATTTCATATTGAGACGGTAAATCTAGAAGTTTTAAAGTTATTGATGTCAATAATTCTCATTTGTAAATTTATATATCATAACAAACTTAAACGCTGAAAGATAAAGAATAATATTGAAGAGAATTTACACAAAAAGTCAAAATATGTATCTTTTATCTATATCTACAGAAAATATAATTTTTTTAAAAAATTGTGGTTCGAATACGCTGGCGACATCATTGCAGTCCATCACTGCTTTCAGAAAACGAGGAAAAGGGATGACAATTGTAACATTATGTGTAAAACTTTCGTATCGATAATTAAGATTAGAAAGCTATTTAGGAAAAAAAATTTTAAAGCCAAAATTCCTTGCCTGATAGGAATTTTTTGGGTTTTCTTCCGTAAGACACGCAAATGCCTACAAGTTATCCCTAAAAGTTCTACCGAAAGCCAATACCTCTGTCGTTGGTTGCGGCCTGATGGCCAATTGGCTAGCGCTTTGACATTTGGTACCACAGGCTTCAGGTTTGTATCCTGGCGGTGGCATGGGTGTTTGTGATTGGTTCGGAATCCAGGTTAAACTGTAGGTCCATGTGTGTACAAAATTACCGTAGAGCAACAAACCAAAATAAATAAAAAAAAAAATTGCACAAAATTGCCTAAAATTTGCACAAAATGACCGTAGAACGAAAAACCAAATCAATCCGTCATTGATTGGTTTTCCATACTATTCAACAAAAAATGTTAAATATATTTTTTAATTTTGGTACATTTATGTGATGCATAGTAATTCAGTTTATTTTCTACTCAGAATACTTTTTCTATTATGTAGAACTCTTTTTAGTACCTTTTCTAATACATTTTATCTTGAACATCAATGCATTCTACGAATTATGAATCTGCATAAGTTAAATTATGAATCTACACGAATCTACGAATGATTCTATGAATATACGAATGATTCTATGAATCTACCTTCAATGAATCTACATAATTAAAAATTATAATTTCTCCATGAAAAAAGCCTCAAACTATCATTTTTAAAAACAAATTAAATATTTTACACAAAAATGTAAATAAAATCATATAGACATTTTTTAATGTTTAATAACAAACTCCTTTTAAAAGAAAAACTTTTTTTTTTATTTTAAAAGGATTATTTCAACATAATTTTTTTTTGACAATATAGAACACTTTTATAATATTTCTACTTTTCATAATATAAAATTTTAATGATACTTTAATTATAATAATCCAATTTTTACGATGTTAAATTAAAATTAAAACTAAATGGAGATAGATTATGATGGAAAAAAGAAATTAAAAGAAATGTGTATAATATTCAATATTGATGCCAGACATTTTTTGAAAACCAAATTCACCTTTTTGCTTATGAATTTCATCATTTTTGTTCATATTTATCCCTCTGATAAACAAGGTTTTATTTGTAGTAAGTAAAGGATTACCTCCTCCTAAAAGACTAGCTCAAAGAAAGCCAGAAAAATCTGGACAATCAAGGAACTATACCATTGGGAGTTTTTTATCCCTTTATTGCTTATAATAGTTATACAAATGTTGGTATAACAACGACATTCACATAAAATGCTAAGACGACGAAAGTAACTTCACACTAATAATATCAGTACAAATAATAAACAAACAGTATTACAATACAAATATTATTTGCAATGTTTTAACTTATTACTATGTTGGTATAACAATGATATTCATACAAAATGCTAAGACAACGAAAGTAACTTCACACTAATAATATCAGTACAAATAATAAACAAACAGTATTACAGTATTACATTATTACAGTACAAATATTATTTGCATTGTTTTAACATATTACTATGTTGGTATAACAATAACATTCATACAAAATGCTAAGACAACGAAAGTAACTTCACACTAATAATATCAATACAAATAATAACACTAATAATATAATACAATAAATAATACTTAATTAGAAATATTAAAAGTAATAAAGTCCATAATCAGCAATAAAAGTCCATAGTCCAAAAGTTGATGTGCGTTTCTGGAATTGAATAGATCTTCTTAGTTGGTCATCGCTTTCCTCATGAGTGTTATGGTTCCTCGGAGAGAGTTGACGAAGCGTGCCCGCTATCCACTTGGCTCCTGGATTCCCGCCTCGGTACATTGTTGGGCAAAGATAGCGATCTGGCTCTGTCCGTGGAGTCAGTCTTTCTGGCTAAAGAAAGTCGTCTCCACCACCGCTTCTTTTCAACAGGTGAATCAATTGAGCTCAGATCAACGGGTTCTGACGGCATCTGCCACAAACCCCCGCTGTTGACCGTTCTGAAATGCGCTGCTGGCAGAGACATGGATCGCTGCTGCCTGCCGACACCACTGGCATTCTCCGCCATGTTTCAATCCACCTGATAAACAAAGGCGCGTATTTGCTTTGCAACTTAACGGAGAGGACCAGCAATTGGCACAAGACTTTCTTGGACGACAGCGATACGAAGAATGCGCCAAGAAACAGAAGCGTTAGCTCATTGTGCGCCCTCTCACGATCGCAATAACATTAACTGACCGATCGCGGTAGCATTAACAAGGGTAATCTTTTGATCTAATAAAGGCGCGCTATTCCTTAAAGAATATTAAATTTGACTTCTTCATATCTTTTCTCGTATGCGTCTACTCAATTTATTAAAGCAGATAAGCTTTAAGAAATACGAAGATTTCCTTTGTGTTTACAATGGGAACGTTATCTCCTACGTTATTTTTTTTTCTCACGCTATGCAATAAATATATAACAGTTTATTTTTCCTGTTGTTAAAGCTGAAAGAGAAAAGGAATAATATGTGTTTTTATTAACTCTCATAAATATTTAATATAAATACAATGGGAAAAGTATAAAATGCATAAATTTTAGTACCTAATAAAATAACTTGATAAAATTCAATCTTTTATTATTTAGAAATTGTCAACGTTTATTTAGTTTTAAGTTTTATAATTCCCCCCTCCCCATGATATAGAAAAAACAGCAAAAATTTTATCATTACTAGAAGATTAATGTCTCATAAAAATCCATAAAAGTATGGGTATTATTTTTTTATTGTTTTGTTTCTTTATACACTTTCTAACATGCGGAAAGGTCTATTCAACTTCTTAAAGCAGATAAACTTTAAGAAATAAGGAGATTTCCTTTGTATCTCCTACTTTAATTTTTTTTTCTCCCGCTTTACAATAATGATATAAAAATATATGTTCCTATGTTGAAGCTGAATGAGAAAAGGAATAAATAATATGGGGTTTTTTTTATTATCATGGGCTTTTTTACTATTGAATCACATAAATATTTAATATGAACACAATGCGGAAAACATAAAATACATAATTTTAGTGCTTAATAAAAGAACTTGATAAAATTCAATATTTTACTATTTAGAAATTTTAAACATTTATTCAGTTTTACGTTTTACAATTTTTTTTCTCCATGATATAGAAAAAACTGTAAAAAATTTGTCATGACCAGACAAATAATGTCTTTTGAAAATACTATAAATTTTATTACCCTTAAAATTATGAATATTATTTTTAGCATTTCGCTTAGGTTTTTATTTCCTTGATCAATTTTTTCGTGTTTTTGATAATTTTCTACCTTCCTTATTGAGTAATTTTTTAAAAAATTTATTTCACGAGTTATGTATATTGGCTTATAAAAATTCCTTTCACGAGCATTTTTATACAAAATATTTATTTACATTTGATTTACGAGCTAATAATTAAGTAATTATACAGTGTAAAATTTTTCTGGAAGATCGTCTGGGGAAAACAAAGATTGCTTTTTCAAAGTGAAATTCATATTTTTCAAGAAAAAAAAATATTTTTCTATTCTAAAGGCTTTTACATATTTTTTTTTATTTTTTTATTTTTTACTATTGTTATTATGCGTTTTGTTCTTACATTAAATTCTTAATTTTATAGGTAGCCTATCGCCCATTACATTTTATATCTGTATTACTATTTTACCATATTCTTTAATTTTGGGACAGTTTAATCTAATGTAATAAATATACATTTAAAAAAATTATTAACTTTGCAGGTTTAATAAAAGTAATTTTCAAAATTTCATATTACTTTTATGTAAAAAATAATGAAATGTAATTGTTTAATATTATATTAACGTATAATACACGCGCTGCTTTTCTTCACAAATAACCACTAGCAAAACGTATTCACGTAAAAAATTACTAATTTTTATTATATTACTATTTCTGTCTTCAAAGATTACTGATATTAATAATTCATGTGTATCAATCTGATTGCAAAAATATTGTTCTTAACATCTTGGGGTGCATATTCCTTGATAGTCTTACCCCCAGCAAGTTATTATTAATTTACTTTTAAATTTTAATATACATTTTTTTTTTTGGTTTTACTAATTTATTCCGGAATTTATTTATTTTAATTTATTACGGAATCCTGGACAACATGTTCCATATTCTATTTTTGAATATTTTGTATAATTTTTTTTTTACCTGACAATGTAGTTTTTGCCTTTCAACCTTGCCTTTTTTTATGTTATATGTAACATAAAATACATACATACATATATATAACATGCATACATAGTAAAGAATAATTATATTGATAAAATATAATATAATTATAACATCCAAGGATAGCTTAATCAAAGAATACATACCCTGAGGATATTATAAACATGCATGTTATATATACGTATATAAAAACTCCGAAACAAAGATACAAAATATCAATGGAAACAGAGAAAAAATTAGCTTGAAATTTTAAAAACTATTTAACTAAACTACTATAAAACTACCATGTTTGCACACACACACTATATAAAAAAAAAAATCAGCTTTCGCTGTATGCAAATTTTATCACAAAATTATAAAGGGTGGGCAGAGGTTAGGTCAGCCGAGGCCTTATGCGTTTTATATACATGTTTTGGGAGCCATGATATGTGTATTGTAATATTAGATACAATAGCTAATATTTATTTATCAGCATTAAAAGTCAATAAACAATATGAACGTTAAAAATATCAATGTTCTATGTTTATAAAATCAATACAATTAAAAAAATTAACAAAAGCAAAATATTTAATAATTATAAGTTCAGAGCATTTTTTTTTGATAATTTGGTGTGTAATTCGTCAATAATGTGTTTGCAGCAATTCATTACGATGATAATTAATTAACTGTGAGTAATAGTTGGACAAACTTCACAGTTGAGCATAGATATTCACATTAGAATATTATACAAGTAGTCTGCAAACTGCTTTCTAAGATAAGATAATTTGATTCTGGCACCCATTTCCAAAATTCAGTCGGATAAAGAATTTTGTTATCTAACAGTATATGAGAAACTGGAAAACTACCTCGGATAATATCAATTGCAAATGGATGAACAAAAGGACAATTGTAGGTTTAAAACTTCTCAAATATTCAAATAAAATTTTGAATTTCATTTTCAGCTCTTGAATTTTTCTTGATATTCATTAATTTTATTTTTCTGAATAATAAATGAACTAGTTTTTAATCGTGGAAAACGTTTAAGTGGTTTTTATTCTGATCATTTTTGTAGCAAATCTAATATAAAATACACTGGCCTTCGGAGCCTCACGTATATACAGAGAGAGCCGCATTTTCCTAACTTTGATATGTAAAGAGAATAGATAGTACAGAAAAATAGATCAGATAGTATTTGCTTTAGCCATAGTGGTATATAAAACACAATGAAGTTTTGCCTTAAAAAACCTATACATCCATATTTTGAACAAGGAAAATAAACATTTCATGTATTAAATGTGGGGTCGATAAATAGAAGCATAGATGTAACAACAACATCCCTCCTGTGATTCGAACATAATCTCCTGAAGAAGCGCACAATATCCACGCCTACGCGTGTTTCTCTTAACAAAGACCCTTTCCAGAGCTTTCTTCCATTTGTTTGAATTGCCACCCAGTTAGGGAGAGATTCTCCTCCCCTCCACAAATTTACGCCTTGCACACTGAAAAGGTAAAAAATGATGTCAAAATAAAACTTGGAGCAACAGCTTTCCATTGAAAACTGACAAATGCGATAAAGTTCGCGTCAAAACAGCTGTCAAAAAGACATATACTCCCCTTTCTCACGTTCTTCCAAATCGTTCGGGATTCCCGCTTTTGAATACTATTACTGGCCCAGCCGAGTTATTTAATATTCACAACAATTGATTCAAGTAGCACAAAACGCTGTGGTTTGCAGCTAAAAGCAGCTGTTGCTTTGCCGTTTACAAAGAGTTTACACGGACTGGAAATTTAAAACGGATGGTTTTAAAGCTTTCACAATACAAAGTACATTGTTATTTTTAAGGATGTGGTAGTCTTTTGCAAAAGGTGTAAAATTGTTCCATGTTTCATTTGATGTTTCTTTTCAGTAAAAAAGGTTTTAATTTACAAAGGTACAATAATTTAACGTTTAACGTCAGAAAAATGTAATTTTATTAGTTATTATAAATGATAGACATAATCGGTTTTCATAAAACTAATCGTACTTGAATACAGTATTTTTTAATTAAAGCAATAATTATTTATTTATTAAATGTATTTTTTAATTAAATGTATTTATGAATATTTTTTTAAATATTTATGCTGCATTTAACGAAATGTTTTTTTAAATTTTTTTATTGATTATAAATGTATAAAAAACAAATTTTAATTTTATAAAAATAATTAATATAAAAGGGATATTAATATCATTCTAAAATATCGAAAACAATTGTTATATTTATACATTTTTTACTACAAATTTCTTTAATCTACAACATATATATGAAACAATTATTTAATTACTAAATAATAACTGCATCAGAAGAGCACAGCTTTCTATGTCAAGTTAATGAAAGCAATCTATAATCAAACAATAAGGAATTAAGAATGTTACGCTTTAGATTCTCCTTATGAGGATTATAAAACAGCCAAAAGGAGATAAAAAGTACACATGAATCAATAAAAAATTATGAGCATTTTTAAGAATATGTACTTAAATGTATTGTGTACAAGGGTAAAACTTTAAATAAAAAGCATTATTTTTTATTCTTTATAAGGTTTCTTTTCAAACGTCAGAAACGTCACAATTCGATGCCTTATTTATATCTGACATCCATATGATAAAAATTTATACTTAGAAAGGAAATAAATAGTATCTATAAATTCTTAAAAGATAATTATATAAAATAAATATTTAAGAGATATTACATTTTGAAGAAGTAAAAATTGATTTTTTTAAATGATTTTTAAGGGAAAATTTAACGTCAGTTTAAATTTTGCAGAAACTTAAATTTAAAACAAAATGAAAGTAATTTCAGTAAAAACAAACATATATTCTAAAGCATATTTAAAACTAACTACTTCTAAAGCATAATTATTAACTAACCTTTTAATTTTTGATGTATAATTGTTTTAAAAAAATAATTTAGAATTTCTAATAAAAGGTGGGCTGTAAAGTTCGTAGGTCAACACATAGATGGCGCTACTAATATTAAATCCATATGATTTTTTGTTAGCCCTAACCTTCAAAAGACACGTGTATAAATTTGACAGCTGTTGCACTATTAGTATGTGAGTTATAGCATTTTTAGGGAATTTATAGCATTTTTAGTATTCATCACGTGCAGTCCACTCGGTTGACTGTCGATTGGACTCCGGTGTGAAATGTTGGAGCCATGTTTCATCCATTGTCACATATCGACGAAAAAATTCGAGTTTATGACGATTGAACAGCTCCATACACTGCTTAGAATCATCAATTCGTTGTTGTTTTTGGTCGATTGTGAGCTCGCGCGGCACCCACTTTTAACAGAGCTTTCGCATATCCAAATATACATTCACGATATGTCCAACACGTTCCTTTGATATCTTTAGAGTCTCAGCTATCTCAATCAACTTCACTTTACGGTTATCAGAAATTATTTTGTGGACTTTGTTGATGTTTTCGTCGGTAACAACCTCTTTGGGGAGTCCACTGCGTGCATCGTCCTCGGTGCTCATTTCGCCTCGTCTAAATTTAGCAAACCACTCCTCTACGGTCTATTTTCCTGGTGCAAAGTCAGAATAATGTTTATAATGCCAATCCTTGGCTTCAATAGTATTTTTTTGCAAAAAGCAATGCTTTATTAACACACGAAATTCCTTTTTATCCATATTTTCAAACTAACAAAAGTTGCTTCACTAAAAATGCTATAACTCACATACTAATAGTGGAACAGCTGTCAAATTTATACACGTGTCTTTTGAAGGTTAGCGCTAACTAAAAATTATATGGATTTAATACTAGTAGCGCCATCTATGTGTCAGCCTGCGAACGTTTGGGCCCACCTA
Source organism: Caerostris darwini (assembly GCA_021605075.1). NCBI lineage: Eukaryota > Metazoa > Arthropoda > Arachnida > Araneae > Araneidae > Caerostris > Caerostris darwini. The sequence goes on from BPLQ01014542.1 coordinate 11,148, forward strand.
TTATATATATATATATATTAGATCATTCAATATTTCATCTATCAAATTCACTCAGGCAAGGGATAAATGTTAATCGTGTGTGGAAAATCGTCGGAATTGAGTAGAATTAGAGATTCAGGTTGCACAAATTTACTCACTTTTAAACAAAAAAAAAATGAAATCAGATTGGATATTTCATATTCCTTAAAATGAAGTGAAGAATTCATTCATTCATTTCACTCTCCACATTGTTCACACTCTATATACATTTATATATCTTGTTCAAATTTTCAATCGTTAATAAAATACTTTTTATTCATCTACTCAAGTTCAAATACATTTTTTTAAACTTGTAGTGGATGACACTTGATATTAATGAAATTTTTTCAAATATTAATTCTTTAATTTTAGTTTTATATGGGAGAAAAAATTTCTCGTATATAAGATATTTAATTGGATATAAATTTAGGAATAAATACCGTCAGTGACGAAGCGTGTACATTCGCTGGAAAAAAAATTTATTTTACAGATTTTTTTTTTTCATGTTGGGTTGTAGTTCGAGTCAAGAAGGAAACAAAATGGAAAATGAAATCTAATGGATTTAGAAGAATTTCTGAAATAAATTCGATAACTTTTATTTTACTCATGTATTTATAAAGAATTTTTTTGTATTACAAAGTATTTCTTACAATTTTAAAAGTGTAGTAATTGAACTCACTTGTAATACATTTTTGTGATGAAAAATGTGTTTATACAAAATGTATATATCCTATAATATGATAATACCAAAAATATCCTGTTAAATGACAACCCCCCCCCCCCACACACACCAAAAAAAAAAATAGCATAGCTTACGACCAACAAAAGAAAATGGCACATTTTAAGCAAAAAGGCGCTATATTTTTATACAATTAATCTTATTTTGTTTTTAATAACAGAATAAGCTTTCAGCACTGAGAAAAGAGTCTCAATACTTACTCGGTTGATGCTACAGTAGTAACTGACTTTGATCTTGGTTGTATTATTGAAGAATTCGATTGAGTTGTATTTTTAATTTTAAGATTATTTTTAATTTTAATATTAACATTATAATATAACATTTAATTAATATTAATATTTAATATTTAATAATATATTTAATATTTAATTTTAAGATTTAATTTCAAAATTTTGCAAAAATAAAAATCATTTTTATAAAAGCATGCGGGGGGGATTCAAATAATTTTTTTCGAAATTTTTTTTTTCTCCTTATTCCGACCTCCTGCCGATCTTTTTAATATTTTCAATTTTTCTTTTTAATAACACCACATTCATTTCGTTATCTTAAATGATTTGATCATTTTTGTAAAAGTATGGACGAAATATCACTGGCGAAAATTTAATATTTCTTCTGTTGAAAAATGACTCTGTTATGTCTTTCCTCGCATTCTCAACAATTATCTTTCAATACTCTCGTCAAATGTCATTGCAATCATTAACATTATCAATGATTGCAATAGCACTTGAGGAGATAGCACGTTAGCACATTGGAATAGTACATTGATTGTTATTGCAATTATTGACATTCAACCAACATTGCTAAAACTTTACCAGGTTTTAGCAACTCATGGATGTCTTCTGTTGACAAGGATTCTCTTTTCCTTCCGTATCAAAATCGCGTTTGACTCGTTTAAATCATTTTTAACAAATTATTTTAGCTGGTGCATGTTTAACATTAATCTTCCACGATAATTCCAAGTATTTCAGCCGTATATTTCTTTCATATTAAAGCAGAAATGTAAAATTACTTTTCTTTTTTTTTTTTTCGCTGCAGCATTCAGCCTGCTCAAGGAAAATGCTAATAATTAAAAAAAATAATTTTAAGGATGTTCGGTATATTATATATTGGCGATGTTAAAATGGCAACTTTGCAGTTTTTCTCACAAAGTAATGTAATTAAAAAACATAATCAATACATAATCTATATTTTCTAGAGAATAATAAGGTTCAATTTCAAAATATTCGCATATTTTTTAATACGCTTTTATTAGCTTCACCTGTATGTTTGTTTGTTTGTAACCGACTCTTTGGGCTCGATTTTGCCCTACTTTAAACAATCAGATTTAATTTAAACTTTGTAGACTTATCAAGGACTGACGATAATAAAATATTTTGATAAGTTTTATTATCTCATCATGATTAGGATCGCCAGGATGAGGGATTTTATGAAGAGCAATTTAACCCATGCAGAAAGTAAGTACCTAAGAAATTCAAACCTACGTGGGACATCGCACAACGGATAACGCGCCTGACCACGGATCAGGAGGTTCCCTGTTCGAATGCTGGCTGGCTCGACATATTCGCATTTAGCCTTTGTTTTACTCACATTTAAATTACTGTAAGAAATATTGTTTCAGTCCTCCGTACAGGGACCTCATTTAAATATTATAAGGAATGAAACTAGTGAAAAATTATGACGATTGATATCGATCACCCCACGCTTTTACACCAGCGACATTAATTTTCTCGTCAGTAATTTTATTCTTATGTTAACAATTATTTTTTTTTTTTTTTTACTTTTTAGTTTGATTAACCCTAAAAGCGTGTTTTTAGTGTTTTTAAACTATAATTTATTTAATTAACCATATGCACCTTTTAAATTATAAGCAAAGGTAGTTTTTGATAATTAAAATTTGTATAAAATAAATAATTTTACAGATATGAAAAAAGCTCACTTTAGAATAATTTGCATTACATTAGCATATATAGACAAAAAATAATATGTATACGTAAAAACGTATACATATATATATATATATATTGATTTTATATTTAGTAGAACAAGTGCATCGCGTTTTGAAAATTTATATTTTGAGAAAAATGTATTTGAAAGTAAAATATGTTACATAATTAAAATCAATATATTCTGTGGCTTTTTGTGTGTTACTTTGAAAACTCCCTCCATGTATACAAAAGGATCTGTGAAAAAATTGGTGTGGTATGTCATATGATAATATGTTTAATTTTTTAAAAATCAATTTCAATATTCTTTTTTCTTTTCAATATTCTTTTCAATTTCTCTTTTATTATTACTGGAAATAATCATTAGAAATTTATTGAATTGAAAATCCTTTTTCAACAATAATCCCAAAATCAGTTTTTTTCACACAGGTACTGAATCACTTAATAAAATATAATGAAGCACTTTTTTTTTACTTCAACATAATTAAAATAATTATTATTGTGTCCAAAAAGTAAGAAAAATTTTCAATTTAAAATTCCTGTGGCTTATGGAATTTCAATTTTTTTTTTTTTTTTTTAGGTTGATGACACTGTCCTTAACATCTGTGCGAAGTTTGACGTCCAAATATTCTTGTGAGTGTTTGAGTTACGACTTTATTCGTGAGACGCTAATTTTTAAAATATCAAAATTAATTCCAAGAACTTCCATTAATTTTTTTTTTCTGCTTTGCAGAAACGTATAGAATGTTGCAGAAGACACTCGATGAGCATTCCTATATCGGAAAGAAATCTTTAGTGATATAAACAGTTCAAAGAAGGCAGAGAACTCGCTGAAGACGAAGAGCGCTGTGGGTGACCATCAACTTCCACCGACGAAGCTCACGTCCAAAAAACTAAAGATTTGGAGCTTGCAAACCATCGATTTACAATTAGAGACCTTGCTGAAGAAGTTGGAATTCCAAAAGGTTCGTCTGATTCCGTTTTGGGCCTCAAACGCGTCAAATCTCGATTGGTACCGAAAACACTGAATGCGCGATCTCACACTGCATTGATTTTTCGTGGCTTTTTTTGCCAAAAATGAAACTTATATCGTTGTCGAAACACCGTATTCACACTGTGCGACTTCTGGCAATCAGCTAAACTAAAAAGAGCACTTCGGGGACACCGTTTTGAGTCGATTGAAGAGATTCAACTTGAATCGCCGCGCATTTTGAAGGCCCTTACTGCCAATGACTTTTTAGCATGCATTGAGGATTGGAAAAAAAAATTTGGTATAAGTGCATTAGTTCAAAGGGGATTACTTTGAAGGCGATGAAATAAATTAGGAATAATCAATAAAGAGTTTTTGAAAAAAAAACATTACGAATAAATAAAATATATGTCTATGTAATTTGATTTTTATCACTAAAATTTTGCCAATACTAATATTGATTATTTTGCATAAAATTGGTAAGTGATAGAGACAATGCGTCACAACGAAGAGTAACTGTTTATTTTGATCAATAGATGGCAGCACAGGATCCATTTAATCTTGCATAGGCGTTCCATTGAATTCCAAAATTTTTTTTTTTTTCTTTTTTAGGTTGCAGCCACTGTCCTTAACTTCTGTGTGATAATGATGTCTATTCATTAGTATTTGAGTTAAGCTTGGCTTTGTGAGGCGCTAAAACTAATTCCGGTGACTTTTGAAATGTCTGAATTAAATGAGCAAAGAACTTGCATTACATTTTGTTGGCAGAAACGTGTAGAATGTTGTAGAAGGCATTCGGTGAGCATTCCTATATCCGAAAGAAATGTTTAGAAGTAGTATAAACAGTTCAAAGAAGGCAGAGAACGCGTTGATGACGAAGAGCCTTCTGGTCGACCATCAAAAGACGAGGCGCTCGTCCAACCACCGTATTCACACCATGCGACATCTAGCTCAAAATAAAAAGACCACTCCGGGGACACCGTTTTAAATCGAATGAAGAAATTCGCGCTCTCTAAAGGCCATCCCTGCCAATGACTGTTTAGCATGCGTTGAGGATTGGAAAAAGCGTTGGCATAAGTACATTGTGTCCGGAGGGGATTACTTTAAATTTGGAAGAATAAATAAAGAGTCTTTTAAAAAAAATTAATTGGTTTTACTTTCTGGCACAGTAGTATTTTGTTTTGATTTATATGAATAATTATTCCTAACGTGGCAATGATTTTTTATGCAATCTTCGTAAGTTAATCTTAGCATTGGAAGTAGTTTTATTTTATTACTGGTTGTAGTTTAGACAAATACGAGAGACGAATCACATGTCCATTACAATGAACATATAGTCGAGAAATTGTGACTCTTTATTTATAAATTAATTTATTTTAGGCATTTAAATTAATTTGAAATCAACAACACGTTATAAGTAGGTTAAAATATTTATTTTTCGTTTTAAGAAAATATAATCTGAAAAATTCTAAAAATTTAAAAAAGTTTTGTATAACATTGCTAATGCTGAAGTATCGGATTTATATTCAATAATTGGATTCTGAGGATGATTGCTTCTTTGATAGTGATAATCAATCTGGTAAAATGTAAATTTTGTTAAAAATTTTAGAAATGTTTTCCAGGAATTAGTTTAAGCTTTATATTATACAAAATTATTATTATTGAAAACTGGCTTATATGTAAATAAATACTGATGTTTCATATATAAGTTCCGATGATGAAGTTTCTGATGAAAATTCTGATACGATTGATTCTGATAAAATTCTGATTTCTTCATACAAATGACAAAACTGATATTAACTTTAGAGGAAAATCATATGAAGAAATAATTCCTAAAATAATTAGGACTTTACTATTGAAGCAATCGAAGAAAATTTTATCTGATAAAGATAAATATCTGAAGACAGACAATCGTAAAATATCTGAAGACAGATATTAATATAACAGACCTTATCTATTATATTAATATCTGTCTTCAGATATTTTACGATTAGTTTAGCAAAAATTGAAAAAAGGGGAGACGATCATTATCGCCTATTGTGCAAAATATAAAAATATACCAAAAAAGGCTGCTGAAGCTCGGCGTCTTCTTGAGGTTATTAATGACTACAATTACAATTGCAATGGTAAAACCCACATCATCTCAATTAATCTGCAGTGCATGTGGGCTTCACAAGAAGGATTGTTTTTTGTGAGATTAAATTGAGATGATAATTTACCACATAGATTTACTACTGTGAAATAAAAGTAAGACCAATTATTTTTTTTTTCCAAAACTCTTTATTTATTCTTCCAAATTTATTTCATCGCCTTCAAAGTAATCCCCTCCGGAAACAATGCATATATGCCAACTTTTTTTCCAATCCTCAATGCATGCTAAAATATCATAAAGCGCGTGCCGATTCACGTTGAATCTTTCAATCGACTCAAAACGGTGTCCCCGGAGTGATCTTTTGAGTTTAGGCAACAAGTCGCTCAGTGTGAATAGGATGGAAAATAGGGTGGGTAGTAGGGAATTACTTTGAAGGCGATGAACTAAATTAGGAATAATAAATAAAGAGTTTTTGAAAAAAACAAAAAACATTAAGAATAAATAAAATATATGTGTATGTAATTTGATTTTTATCACTAAAATTTTGCCTATACTAATATTGATTATTTCGCATAAAATTGGTAAATGATAGAGAAAATGTGTCACTACGAAGAGTAACTGTTTATTTTGATCAATAGATGGCAGCACAGGATACATTTAATCGTACATAGGCGTTCTATTGAATTCCAAATATTTTTTTTTTTTTTCTTTTTTAGGTTGCAGCCACTGTCCTTAACTTCTGTGTGATAATGATGTCTATTCATTAGTATTTGATTTACGCTTGGCTTTGTGAGGCGTTAAAACTAATTCCGGTGAATTTTGAAATGTCTGAATTAATTGAGCAAAGAACTTGCATTAAATCGTCCATAAAATTAAAGATTTGGTGCTTGCACGCCGTCGATTTACAATTAGAGACCTCGCTGCTGATGTTGGAATTTCCTAAGGATTGGCAATTTGCCCTTGACGCGTCAAATCTCGATTGGTACCGAAAACACTGAATGCGCCATCTCACACTGCATTGATTCTTCGTGACTTTTTCGCCAAAAATGAAACCCATATCGTTCCGCAACCATCGTCTTCACACCGTGCGACTCATGGCTATTCCCTAAACTAAAAAGACCACTCCGGGGACACCGTTTTTAGTCGATAGAAGAATTTCAACGTGAATCACCGCGCGCTTTGAAGCCCCTTACTGCCAATGACTTTTAAGCATGCATTGAGGATTGGAAAAAAAAATTGGTATAACTGAATTGCGTTCGGAGGGGATTATTTTGAAGGCGATGAAATAAATTTAAAAAAATTAATGAAGAGTTTTTGAAAAAGTGCCAAAGAGATAACCACTAAGCAGAACCTACCCCCGCAAAATGTGTGATTTAAAGGTTCAATTACTATACCATAAAATGATTTCTAAATAAAATTCTAGACGTACATAATAGAAATTTTCAATAGGAGATGAATGTATGATTTTAAAAATATGAATTACAGTAATTTTAATTAAATGTAATGTTTTTTAACATTTTTTATCCAGAAATTTTTTGGAAAAATTATAAAAATGTTATAAATTCCAAACTATTATAAAGTAATATAAAGGATTTACAAGCTTTGATAATATTATTAAAAACACTAAACGAGAGTGATTTTAATTTAAAAAAGAGAATTTTAAATGTTCTCAGTATTTTGACCATGTTCACTAGTTAAAATATAAAAATTGATTAAAAAAAAAGCGATCTTCTGAATACAAGAACCTTTTCTGAATATAAGGTTTCTCATTACTTAAAGAAGTTATTACTTAATATTTCATTTAGTTTTCAATCATGATAGCATATTGGAAACAATTTTTTAACATTTCTTAATTTTATTGTTTGCATTCGTTAATTTGATTGTTTTCTATTTTTTTAATGTTTTGTTTTAAAATTATATTCTTAAAATTCCCAACTATATTCCAGGTGAAATACATATATTGTAATATACAGACATAATTATGGTATGAATATGGTATGATGAATTTTTTAGAACCGTTTTATATTTAGAAAAAAAAAATGACAGTTATTTTTTCAAAATTTTCTTTTAAAAAATGTGGCAGCTATTGATATGCAGTCTTTATTAAAAGTAACGTTAATGCAGTTAACTTTAATTGAAATACAGCGAAGAGTAACTGTTTATTTTGATCAATAGATGGCAGCACACAATACATTTAATCGAAATTCAATTGGGTGTTTTTCTGTTTTAAAATATTACGACACGGCATAAGTGTACTTCATTTTCGTTACATTAAATAAAAACGACACATAAAGAATATTTAAAACTAAAGAATTAAATTTTCTACAATTAAATATTATTACTTGTAGAAAATTATTAGTTATTTTAAAATATTTCTTTGTGGAAATTATTTGTTATTATGCATGGCAGCCTTTAAAGTTCGACATAGTAATTAAAAATTCTAAATTATCAACTTTATATTATCTCCAATTTATTGTCAATTAAATAGTACTAATTCTTTTACTACAAGTAAATAATATTCGAAATATACACACAAATATTGTTATTTTCATAAAATGTTAAAACATGTTTGGGATTTTATGGATTCATTTAAATTTTTGAATTTTTATGTGCAATTTAATTGATTACGTTTGAATAAACTAATGGTATGGAATATCAGAAAATGTTACGAACTAATTATAATAAAATATATCAAGAATTTTAGAAATGAAAAGATGTTGCATGTTTCGTCAAAAAATATTGTAGGGATTTTTTAAACATATACAATATATTTTTTCATCAACTTTTAAAGGCATACTTTCTATTTAAATTAAAAATTACCATATATAAATACACCACCAAATCTATTTTCCTACGCATAAAAAGGGCACAATAGTTATATATATACTACTGTGTCCAAAAAGTAAGACCAATTTTCAATTTCAAATTCCCGAGGCTTATGGGATTTCAATTTTTTTTTTCTCTTTTATGTTGCTGGCACTGTCCTCGACATCTGTGTGAAATTTGACGCCAAAATATTCATTAAAGTGTGAGTTACGCTTGGCTTTGTGAGACGCTAAAACGGATCCCAGAGATTTTTGAAATGATTTTTGAAATAATAACCAGGAGGTGCTTGTCGTTTGAAGGTAAGCTACGGACGCGGAGTAACAATACCTCCGCAACGTTTTTAATGTTTTGTTTTAAAATATATATTTTTAAAATTCGCAACTATATTCCATGTGAAATATATATACTATAATATACAGACATAACTATAGTATGATGCAATTTTTAGAATCATTTAAAAAAAAATTTTGTAAAAATAACAGTTATTTTTTTTAAATTTTTCTTTCCAAAAGTGTTGCAGCTATTGATGTGTAGTCTTTATTAAATGTGACGTTAATGCAGATAACTTCAATTGAAATACTGCGAAGAGTAACTGTTTATTTTGATCAATAGATGCCAGCGCAGAAACAGGATACATTTAATCGAAATTATTAAAGAAATTTGGTGTTTTTCCGTTTTAAAATGTTACGACAAGGCATAAATGTGTTTCATTTTCGTTACATTAAATAAAAACGAAACAAAGAAAATTTAAAACTAAAGAATTACATTTTCTACAATTAAGTATTATTAATTGTAGAAAATTATTAGTTATTGTTTTTTAAAGATATACAATATATTTTTTCATCAATTTTTAAAAGCATATTTTCTATTTAAATTACAAATTAGCATATATAAATACAACGCCAATACTATTTTCCTACGCATAAAAAGGACACAATAGTTATATACACTGAAGTGACAAAAGTCATGGGATAGCAATATGCAAATTTTCAGATGGCAGTAGCATCGCGTAGAACAGGTATAAATGCGCAGTGCTTTCGCAGAGCTTTCATTTCTGTTCAAGTTATTCATGTGAAGAGGTTTTGAAGTGATGATGACCGCACGACGGGAATTAAGAGACTTTGAACGCGGAATGTTAGTTGGAGCTAGACGCATGGGTCATGCCATTTCGGAAATCGTTAGGGAATTCAACATTCCCAGATCCACTGTGTCAAGAGTGTGCCGAGAGTAGGAAATTTCAGGCATAACATCCCACCATGGACAGCGCAGTGGTCGACCGCCTGCACTTAACGACCGAGACCGGCGACGTCTGCAAAGAGTCGTAAATTCTAACAGACAAGCAACACTGCGTCAAATAACCGCAGAAATCAATGTGGGACGTACAAGGGACTTGTCTGTTAGAACTGTACGGAGAAATTTGGCTTTCTTGGGCTATTCCAGCAGAAGACCGACTCGAGTGCCTTTACTATAGAACGACATAGCTTGCAGCGACTCTCGTGGGCACGTGAGCATATCGGTTGGTCCCTAGATGAATGGAAAACCGTGGCCTGGTGCGATGAGTCACGATTTCAGTTGGTAAGAGCTGATGGTATTGTTCGAGTGTGGCGCAGATCCCACGAAGCCATGGACCCAAACTGTCAGCAAGGCACTGTTCAAGCTGGTGGTGGCTCCGTAATGGTGTGGGCTGTTTTTTCATGGCATGGACTTGGTCCTCTGGTGCGACTGGACCGAACATTGACTGGAAATGCTTATGTTCAACTACTTGGAGATCACATGCAGCCATTCATGGACTTCATGTACCCAAACAACGATGGGATTTTTATGGATGACAATGCGCCATGTCACCGGGCTACAACTGTTCGCGATTGGTTTGAAGAACATTTTGGACAATTCCAACGAATGATCTGGCCATCTAGATCGCCCGACATGAATCCCATCGAGCATTTATGGGACATCATCGAGAGGTCTGTTCGTGCCCAAAATCCTGCACCATCAACGCTTTCACAATTATGGACGTCTATCGAGACAGCATGGCTCAATATTCCTGCAGAAGACTTCCAACGACTTGTTGAATCCATGCCACGTCGAGTTGCTGCACTTCGCCGGGCGAAAGGAGGGCCGACACGATATTAAGAGGTATCCCATGACTTTTGTCACTTCAGTGTATACTACTACGTCCAAAAAGCAAGACCAATTTTCAATTTAAAATTCCCGGTTTTTATGGAATTTCAATTTTTTTTTCTTTCGTAGATTGCTGGCACTGTACTTATCCTCTGTGAGAAATTTGACTTCAAAATATTCATTTGTATTTGAGTTACACTTGGCTTTGTGAGACGCTAAAACGGATCCCGGCGACTTTTGAAATGTCTGAATGAATTGAGCAAAGAACTTGAATTACATTTTGTTTGCGGAAACGTATAAAATGTCGCAGAAGGCATTCAGTGAGCATTCCTATATCGGAAAGAAATCATTAGAAGTGGTATAAACAGTTCAAAGAAGGCAGAGAACGCTTTATAGACGAAGAGCCCTCTGGTCAACCTCAACCGACGAAGCTCACGTCCAAAAAATTAAAGATTTTTACTTGAAACCATCGATTTACAATTAGAGAACTTGCTGATGATGTTGGAATTTCAAAAGGATCGGTCAATTCCATTTTGGGCCTCAAACGTGTCAAATCTCGATGGGTACCCAAAACACTGAATGTGCCAGCTCACACTACATTGATTCTTTGTGATCTTTTCGTCAAAAATAAAACCAATATCGTTCCACTACCACCGTATTCACACTGTGGGACTTCTGGATATTCGCTGAAATCAAAAGACCACTCCGGGGACTCCGTTTTTTGAGTCGATTAATGAGATTTAACGTGTATCGCCGCGGGCTTTCAAGGCCATCCTTGCCGATGACTTTTTAGCATGCATTGAGGATTGGAAAAAAAGTTAGCATAAGTGCATTGTGTCCGGAGGGGATTACTTTAAAGACGATGAATTAAATTTGGAAGGATAAATAAAGAGTTTTAGAAAAAAAAATTGGTCTTACTTTTTGGTCACAGTAGTATATATATTGATATATATTCTAGATCGAAAACATCTTCTAACCATTTGTATCTAATTTTTTTAAACGAAATTCCCCCCTTTGAATTCTGAGGAAAAAAACTTCGAGTTTAATTTGCTATAGTTAAATTTCCATTAACTATTATAGTTTTGTTCTTAAGTTGTTCTTTTGATTTACTTTATGAAAGAATTTTCTTCGCCATTTTTTTTTTATTACGATTTCTTGAGTGGTTGTCTCAATGCCAAAATTTACTTCATTAAAATTTTGTTAATTCAATATTCTATATAATAGCCTTTAATTAGGAATTACCAATATATTATTATATTATCTGAAATAATCCAGATATGATTTCACAGCAGCATTTAAATTAAATGTTAACTGCTAAATTACGTTGATGTTTATTTTTTAACCTTTTTCCGGTTTTATTGTAGGAACTTCTTAATTTCTAAGAATTAATTAATTTAAATTAATGAAATATATAATACATGAATATATGAGAAAGAAAAAAAACATGATGCAATTTCATTGACATATTTTTGGATATTAAAAGAATAATAAAAAGGTAGTGAAAAGAAATATTCAACTTGAATCTCACTTTTTTATATAAATATAATAATTATTATATATTAGAAGAACTATTAACATAATCCATGAATTATTACATGTTGTAATATTTATCTAATTTAGAAAACATCATAGATTTTATTAACCTCAATATTGAATATAAATCTTATGAGACGAGAAATACAAACTTTTTTGTTCCTCAATTACATTTTTTGAACCTTAGCTTATTTTAATAATAATAGGTAGGCCAAAAAGTTCATAGGATGACACATAGATGGCTCTACTAGTATTAAATCCATATGATTTTTAGTTAGCCCTAACCTTCAAAAGACACGTGTATAAATTTGACAGCTCTTGCAGTATTAGTATGTGAGTTATAGCCTTTTTAGTGAAGCAACTTTTGTTAGTTTGAAAAAATGGATAAAAAGGAATTTCGTGTGTTAATAAAGCATTGCTTTTTGGCAAAAAAAAAAAAATACTATTGAAGTCAAGGCTTGGCTTGATAAACATTATTCGGACTTTGCACCAGGAAAATCAACCGTAGAGAAGTGGTTTGCTAAATTTAAACGAGGCGAAATGAGTACCGAAGACGATGTACGTAGTGGACGCCCTAAAGAAGCTGTTACCGACGAAAACAACAACAAAGTCCACAAAATAATTTCTGATAACCGTAAAGTGAAGTTGATTGAGATAGCTGAGACCCTAAAGATATCAAAGGAAACGTGTTGGACATATCGTGAATGAATATTTGGATATGCGGAAGCTCTGTTTAAAGTGGGTGCCGCGCGAACTCACAATCGATCAAAAACAACAACGAATTGATGATTCTTCTCTCTTCTCTATTGTCTATCCTAAAAATCATACAAACATACATTTATCATGTAAACAAGCATTAGTAATGTCACAAATACTTACTTGTATTTCAAAGAACTTCCCTTTCTCCATCGAAATCCTATTTTTAGTCAACTAATTTCGTAAATAATATGGCACCTTTCAATAATTGTCTCGGGAGAGAAGCAAAAAAAAAAAGGGAACAGATTTTTGTATTTTGTTTTTTCTTAGTAAAATGCTTTAAATCATATTTTATTTTGTTTGTTTCTCTTATAAACGCTGAACAAACCATTTTTCTTTATTTTATACACATTCAGTATCTTTAAAAGTGGTGTTCTGCTTCTTATTATTCCAATTTTCATAGAATGTCTTGCTATGGGAAGCACCAAACATATTAAGCTCTGCACGCTACAAGTTCATATATTGCATATGAATAAATAATATAGCTAACAAAAAATATATAAATAAATAAAGATTTTAAACATTAAAGCAGTGCACTAAAATTTAATATTTCAGTCGAAGAAACAGAAGAATTCAAAAAAGTTAAAGTTATATTAGTTGTTAAGTTTAAAATTAACGCTCTGAAAAACAGAAAATTTAAATGAAAACATGACATGGCATTCACCATGAAATTTCACAGTGTTTGACCAATTATGTGTTTCCCTTCATTCCGTGTTTCTTTGTTGTGTGGTTTTTCTTCATGCAGTTTAAAAACTATGAAGACTGCATAGTCTTAGTAGTCATTAGAAATAATTCATCATGCAACAACACAGTGCATATACTAAGTGGAACTTTGTGTTTTATTTAATTAATATTTATGTTCATTCCATGTTAATATTCGACAAACAGTTTCCTAAATCAAAAAGGTGCTCATCTGTTTTTATTATTCTACTGATTAGTAAATATAAATGCACAAAGTTGTATCCTTGAGGAGCTCTGAATTATTGCAAGATGATATTTTAATAAACCGCCAGACATCAAGTCAGTTCATCTGCATTCCATCCTTCGTAATTATTGCATTTATTTCCAAGATAATCCGTTATTCTGGAGATGGTTATCAAATATTTATTATCTACATCTAGGCAATTATTACAGTTTTCATAGACTACAGTATAATAGCATAACCATTGATTTTTATCTTATTGCATAATTACATAATATTAAGTAGAGAATGAAATGTAATGCACAATTTTATACCTTGGGATTTCTAATTACTCTATTGTGATAACAAAATAAACTTGTCCATGAGACATAAAAAAAATAGATATTATTCTTCATGCAGTTGTATTTCATTAACTTCTCATTCATATTCTCATGTTTATCCCTTATTGTTATCCAACAAATATCTCTGGATAGTAAAATTTTACACTACTCGAAAATTCAGTTTGCATGTTTGTTAAATTTGAATAAGTGTTTCAAAAAGTTAAGTCTACCATTATTTATTGAATAATAAAGTAGTATATCCAATTAGAATAATGTTTACATGTTATTAATATTTATTTAATAGAAAAGGTGTCAGTTAAAATGATTTTTTATATAAAATAATCTATACTTTAAATAATAGGATGTGTCCTATAGTAATCCCTTTTTATAAAATTTGGTAAGCAGAATATTTTTTTTTTGTTCTAATGCAGCTGGACAACACTTAGATAGCTTGGTGTTGGATGCCTTAAGGTAAGCGCTGCACAGACGTTACTCACTTTGCATTACCCAGGGTGCGCGTGTAACTTGAAGATACGGTCGTGGAGTAACAATGCCCCCGCAACGCTCTACGATCCAATCAGGATCGGGACCTACGGTTTAAAGTGGATTTCGAATCACTACAAACATCCATGGCACCGCCGGGACTCAAACCCTGTGGTACCGAGCGCCAGAGCGCTAGCCACTCGGCCATTTAGGCCCTGGTAAGCAGAATGTATTTAAATTGAAAGTTTTGGTTATTCACATAATTTAAAAAAAAAATAATATACTAAGATCGTGAATACTCCCTGAAAGATGAATTTTGCATTGTTCAAAAATAGAATCTACTTTTAGATCAGAACTTCAGAGAGGAAACAGCCAGTCTTATCATTTATCAATTTTATCTTAAAAAATTTGGTTATTTGGTCAATTTTTTTAAAGATTAACACATGGAATGTGATCAAACTTTAAAAAATATAAATAAAAAATAATAATAATAATAATAATAATATAAGAAATATAAATAAAAAAAAAAGAGATCCTTTAAATAACAGCAAAATATTTTATTCCAATTTAGATGCTCATAACTGTTTTGTGAATAACAACGCTAAGATTCAGAAACTATATCTAAGTAAATTTGTTTTATTTGTACATTATTAACAGCCAAAAATTTGTTAAATTTTAAAATTGCTCTAAATAGATATCGATGTTAAATGATAATTATAGCTGAGTTAGAAAAAAGTTAATTAGTCAGCCATTAGATATCGTAAAATTAAAATGTATTTTATTTTCATGCAACTGATCACTTTTGTTTTTTGTGCTTTTTTAACAATAAATTGTTGCTGTGACTAATCATCAGTGTCCTGCAGTGCGGGACGGACACCGCAGGAGTAATCTACTCATGGATGGAGGGAAAGGGGGCAGCTTCTGTTATGATGGAGCACCCGTAGGTAGAAGTCTGACTTGGCTCCGTAACGCTCTTTACAGTCAAATGAGACTGGGACCTGTGGCCTAAAGTGGATTCCGAACCACTAGAAACATCCATGGCACCGAGCGCTAGACACTCGGCCATTCAGGCCCAACAATAAATTGTTTTTCATAATAGCTTTTAGTATTTAAGACGAACTGAATTTGAACTAAACAGAATTATTTTTATTTATACACAGGTGTAAATTGATAAACTTGCGTAACTCATTTTGTATTTTTTTTAAAGGAAAGTAGTTTTTCTTTATTCTATTTTCAGTTTCAAATTCTTTAAAATATTTAGTACTGAATATTTTTATCAGGAAAACAGTATTGATTATCATTTCTTGTAATAGGCCAATAATTAGAAAGATATAATATATAAAATGATTTTCTGAATTTTGCTTTAGTATGCATTTAATGTAAAAACATTAAATATGTTATATACATTGACATATGTTGTGAAATATTAATAATAACATGTTAAATATGTGATTCTTTTGACATTGAATATGTAACATAAAATGTTTTACCTCTGAAATAATAAATAACTTGAATGATTAAATATATAATATTATATTATAATAGGGAAAAGAAATATTGAATGGAGAATATCGTATGTTATGAATGAGGAAATATCCAATGTTATAAAAATTAGAATGTATCGTAAAGTAAAAAAAGTAGATGGTAAGCAGGGCATTGTTTTAAAATGTAAGCTCCATTTTCAGTAAAATATCAACCTTTATTTTAAAAGTCATTCTAGAATAAGAATTACGGTAAAAAAGAGCTCAGCTGTTGTTTAACATAAGGAAATATTTGCTATGCATAAAGATGAAGTTAAATATATTAAATTATAAATAAGTATGCTGTTCAATAAATATTGTTTAGTAAATAACGATTCTGAAATTAAATTATTTTTAGATCTAAAAATAAAAAGTTTACAAAATCCAGTGCATACAGTAAGTTTGATGTAAAAGGTTGCTACAATTTATTTAATCACAGCAGGATACGAATAACAGATTAGAGTAAATTGGTAAATTATTGAGTGATATATGAAAGAATAATTATTTTAATATTTGAAATTTTACAAAATAATAAAAAGGCGATAAATCAAATGTGGTTTAGTTCAGGAGAAAAATCGATAATTTTTTAGAAAGCAGAAAAATTTAGTCAGGAATCAAAAAATATACAACTTGCTGAATAAATTACAAATTTCAAATATTAATAAAATTTGAAATTAAGTAAATACATTTATTTGAAAAAGATTTATTTACAAATTTTTAACTCTATGTGTGTAATACATTTTAGTTATATGTGTAATACATTTTAGTATTCTTTTTAAAATAAATAAATACATGGATAAATATTTTGCTAAAAATTATTTTATACCATTATTTTCCCCAATAGACGTTAGATGGCGCCACATTATAGACCTAACTTGGTGGATCCTTCGATTCACATCATTTAAAAAGACTATTTCAAGAATAAGAATTATAAAAATTCATTAAATCATCCGTTACTGTATCGTATCTATATGGGAACTAAATAACCAATACATACTTTGTAATTAATAATATTACATTGTAATTGTCACATATTAAGAATTTAATTTAATTGTTTCCATCACAATGCAGGATAAAATGGGAATTCATTTGCATAGGTCAAGGGTCGGCAACCTTTTGAGTTCGAAGAGCCAAAAATTGCAATTTACAAAATTTCAAAGTTTTAAAGAGCCACAAATTTTTTCTTGCCATCAATAAATAGTACTCGCATAAATAAAGTTTTTTGCAAAAAAAAAAAAAACTAATCTATTTATTTATAAGAAAAAATATCCATTCATATATAAGTAGTGTTTTTCACAACAAATTAAATAATATATATATGGCATTATTAGATAATTACTTATTATTTAAGTAAAACAATTAAACATTTGCATACAACACTAACTTGTACTCCAATAACAAACAATTGAGCAAACATATTCAATGGGAGCGATGGCTTTGCATGGTTATTCAAGCACAAAATTTAAACTTTACTAAACAATACTTAACTACTTTAACTACTTTAATTACTAACTTTTAACAATAACTTTACTTAAATTAAAAAAAGAAAACGATAACATACACTGGTGTGCAAAACTTAAGCAACACTATAAAAATTTAGCAGATAGATAGGAAACTGCAGAAAAGGAGGTCTGGAGATCAGTACAATGAACCAGAAAGTCAGTAGAAACGTCATGCTTATGCAAATATCAGGAACGAAACGTCGGAGGCGACGTGAGCGTACGCAAAACGCGTGATGACGGCGAGTGCAGCTCAACAATAGAATAAAAGGAAGGACGGAGACGCAATTCAACATATTCGCTGCAAGTGCCAGTGAGTCAGTTCGTGAAATATGGCTAGAAGAAATCACCTGGACGACTTCACACGTGGAAGAATGATCGGAAAGCTGGAGGAGGGGCGTACTGTCACCAGTGTAGCTGCAGAGTTCGGAATCAACAAAAGTGTCGTTTCGCGCGCTTGGAAAGCTTTCCAAACCACAGGTACAGCTGTTAGACAAGTTGGTGGTGGCCGCCCGAGGAAGACAACTGCAGGGGTTTGACCGATATATCGTCCTGCAGGCGAAGAGAGGCCGACAGCAGTCAGCGAGCGCCATTGCTCAGCAACTCTGTACAGCAACGGGGC
This sequence comes from Caerostris darwini, assembly GCA_021605075.1. Taxonomy (NCBI): domain Eukaryota; kingdom Metazoa; phylum Arthropoda; class Arachnida; order Araneae; family Araneidae; genus Caerostris; species Caerostris darwini. Next base: position 29,512 of record BPLQ01014542.1, read on the forward strand.
GACAAGCGTAGCGGTTTACTGTGGCCAGACGCCTTCACAAAGTCCGCCGTCCTGAACGCTGCCTCCCGTTGAAAGTTGGCCACCGACGCCACCGTTTACAGTGGTGCAGAGAGCACAAAAATTAGACAACTGAACAATGGAGTCGTGTCCTCTTTACGGATGAGAGTCGTTTCTGTACCAGAAGCGATCATCGACGCGTTTTGATCTGGAGAGAGGTCGGGATCCGGTTTTATCCCAGTAACCTCAAGGAAAGACACCGTTATGGTGGTTCTGGAGTTCTTGTCTGGGGAGACATTTTGCTGAACGGGCGAACGTTTCCACGTTCCTCCACGTTTTCGACAGAGAGTCTGTAACCGGGGATTGCTATTGTGAGGAGGTACTCCTTCCCCATGTGCGTCTGTTCCGAGGTGCCATTGGCCCAGACTTCATTTTTATGGATGACAATACACGGCCACATCGGACTCTTGCTGTTGAGGAGCTACTGGAAAGTGAATATATCACTCGAATGGATTGGCCAGCGTACTCCCCAGATTTAAATCCCATCGAACATGTGTGGGATGCTTTGGGGAGACGCATTGCAGCACGCTTACATCCTCCGGAGAACACCCAACAACTCAAACAGATGCTGATTGAGGAATGGCACTCCTTCCGCAAGAAATGTTGCACCAGCTGGTTCTGAGTATGCGCAGACGGGGCGAAGCAATCATTGCAGTGAGGGGAAAGCATATCCCATATTAAGGAACATCTGCTTGTTGTTCTTCCTCTTGGATAGACAATCATAAATCACGATACTATGCTTTCAATAAAGCTTGTTTCTGTTTGATTCCATACCGTATGCATTGTATTCCTTTTTCAGCGCCGATGCTTTCGCCGTCCTTTACGTACATAATATTCTCCCTCATTTCTGAATGTCATGTCTCTCAGAGGATTTCTCGTGGAGTTATGGCAAAAAACCCCACCTGTTGCTTAAGTTTTGCACAACGGTGTAAATTTGAGCAAACAAATTCAATGGGAGGTTAGGCTTTGCATGGTGTTAGAAAGTTTGGATAAATTTGGCCCATAATTTGTTGTCTTAAGTTTCAAATGACTCTAAATTTTCATATATTAGTTGGCTTCTCACTTTACATTTAATTATATTCATGCAACAGAACGCTTGCTCGCACGAATATGTCGATCCGAAGATAGTCAGCACTCCAAATGCCAACTTCTTCACCTCACTGTAGCAATCTGTCCACTGTCAGCTGTCTACTTTTGCTGCGTTACGTACATACATTTCTGGACCTCCAACTCTTCCAACTTGCTTTTCAACTCTGTAAATTTTCCACTCCACAAAGCTTTACTTTTTAAATCGATCAATTGCATTTCTTTTGAGAAGATGCTGTTAACAATCTTGATTACCAAATTCATGACCTCAACTATTTCGGCCGGAAATGTTTGGCACAAAGCGCTTCTTCGTGTATCATGCAGTGAAACGTAAGGATTTCGTGCTTTATTTTGCTCTGAAGAATCGTTGTTGCCCCTTTATTTTTTCCTGTCACACTTCCGGCTCCATCAGTTGCTATTAAAACGATTTTATTTAAATCGATTTTATTGTCTTCAAGGCATTTTTGCACGGCATTCTCTATATCTTTCCCTCTAGTTTGTCCCGAGAGCGGTAGCAATCCTAGAAGTTCTTTTTTTGGACCTTGGGAAGGCATATACCTGACAAAAAGGGCAACTTGTGCCGTGTCTTTTATGCCGCAAGACTCATCTATAGAAGTGATAAGGCAGAAGAAAGTTGAATGTCTTCCACCAGCAAATTTGTTACATTTGAAGACATTTTAGCTATTCTATCTTGTACTGTTTTAACGGATAGTGGCAAATGTTTGATTTTTTTTCAAGATTTCTGGTTTGAACGGACTTGTCAGAACGTGTTTATCATGGTGCAGTCTGCACATTTTAGTTTTTTTTTTTAATTTTGGGCACAA
>BPLQ01014542.1:31578-51012 GCA_021605075.1 Caerostris darwini
TTTTTTTTTTTTTTTTTTTTTTTTTTTTTTTTTTTTTTTTAATTTTTATATTTTAATAAAAACACTTTTCTCACTAATATCCAACAGTAGTACTTTGTTTCTTTTTTGACAATTTTTATAGACTTCAAAAGAGTAGTTAGGTATCTTATTTGGAAAAAAATATGTATAATATGTATTTTAAAAATATAATATTTATTATGTTACCTACCTTTACTTCAGTTTTTTTTATTACTATTATATATATATAAATATGTGTGTGTACATACATAACTTTGAGAAGATAATTCGGTTCTAACTCTTTTACTTGAAACAACTAACTATACGTCACAGCCAAAGCATTGATGAAAACGCCAAATTGTCTTGCTTCGAAAGCGAATTAAAACCTACATAGAAACATCCGACGACGGCGTCATTCGAGACCTACCGATTGACTGACGACGCATGTCATGGGGGAGGGGTGTGGTGAAAAGCGAGTACAAGTGGCTGAGTGATAGAAACGGTGACTAATCCTCCTTAATCGATTCAGAACGATTTTTAAATTTTTTTATTTTTATTTTATAAAATAAATAATATTTGCGTATGGAACTAAAGTGCCGCAGCTTCACAACCAAAGAGCCGCAGGTTGCCGACCCCTGGTTTAGATCAATCCTTTCTTTTTTTAGTATTTCTAATTCATTTTTTAATCATTTCCTTCCAGGAGAGTAATTTATTTTCGCATTTTCCATGAATTACTTGATATCAAGTATCAAGATTTCTTTGCTAGATTTTACAGAAAAATGAAAATTTCGGGGACATTTTTCAATGATTTTATAACGCTGTAGATGTCACCAAAGTAAGAGCTACAGCTATTTTTTCCTGCTTACATCAAACAGAAATATAAACTTTGTCTTTAATATGAAAAATTTAGCGATGTCCATAAATGCATTATCTACAAAAAAAGTAATTAAGCGATGATGAAGACTTTGAATCGTTTATTCTAAATCATTAAATATGATATTGAAATATCTGCCATTTTGCAGAAATATTTATAATTTAAAATATTTTAGGCCCACTGCAAATTTCATAATCAAATGCACTTTTAAATGTTACTGATTTTCAAATATAAATAATATTAAATTTCAAAAACAACCAAACAAGCCACATATTCACTTTAATGTTACAAGGAATTCAACATATAATACATTAATAACTCGCACTTATTTTTATTGTTGTAAAATTTATGTAAGTTCATGTACTTGCATAGATCGTAAAAAGTCATGATTGGAAATCTTTACTCAGAGAGTTTTATCTGGGAGAGGATCTTCCCAGTATCCATATTTTCCAGGAATTTTTCCGTCCTTTTTTTCAAACCTAAATTAGGAAGTGTACAGTAATTTTTTAAACAATAAAAATTTTCAATTTAAGATGAGAAAACAGTGAAACAAAATTAACTTAATTTATTGTAAGTTTTAAATTGTTACTTTACTTGATAAAAACAAACAGAAACAGAAACAGAAAACAGAACAAGAGAACGCAGAACAAAAGAGGCAATTCTATAACGAATTCAATAATGGAATTGGACTGGAGAAAATTCTTGAATATTTAGAGAAAAATAATTTTAAAAAAATTCTAAAATTTGTGAAATCTGATAATGAAATTGTTATACTAAGAGGACAATAAAATAAAAAGTATTTATTACAAAATAGTAGACAAATTTTAAATTGCGAAATTAAATGAATAAAAATCCAAACACAATCATAACATTTTAAAAGAATATTTTAGAAAATGTAATTTGAAAGAGGAAGTAACTCATTGTTCACAGTCCAAAATTACATAAGTCAATTCAAATTCAAATGTTTTCAGCCAAGACATACATATAGTATGTTTAAAAATACAAAATAGAATTCGATATTTCAAAAAACTTATTCCAAATTGTAATTTAAAAAAGTTTATTTAATTAAACGCGGTAGACATACTACTGTGCCCAAAAAGGAGACCAATTATTTTTTTTCAAAAACTCTTTATTTATGCTTTCAAATTTATTTCATCAACTTGGCACAAAGGGGAACTGACCGATCCTTTTGAAATTCCAACATCAGCAGCAAATCTCTAATTGTAAATTGACGGTTTGCAAGCACGAAAACCTTTTTTGGACATGAACTTCGTCAGTTGAGCAGGATGGTCGAACAGAGGGCTCTTCATCTTTAACGCGTTCTCTGCCTTCTTTGAACTGTTTATACCACTTGTAAACATTTCTATCCGACATAGGAATGCTCAAAGAATGCCTTCTGCAACATTGTATACGTTTCTGCAAACAAAATTTAATGTAAGTTCCTTGTTCAATTAATTCAGTCATTTCAAAAATTGCCGCAATCAGTTTTAGCGTCTCATGTCAAGCGTAACTCAAACACTAATGAATATTTTGACGTCAAATTTCCCACAGATGTCAAGGACAGTGCTAACAACCTAAAAAAATTAAATTCCATCAGCCCCGGGAATTTAACATTTAAAATTGTTATTACTTTTTGGGAACAGTAGTATCAAGTGTTAGTGTATCCAATTATAGTATTATTGTATTCAAGAATTATAGATAATGAAGTATTGATAAATAAAAGAAATGTTTGTCAGATTATAAGTAATTGTAATATTCGGAAATGTTCTGCACGTCACAATGGGCATTGTAATATTGGCAAAAGGAGTTTGGGTTTTCAATAAAAGAGTTGAGTTTTTTTACAGTCAACTGAGAGCATATGTGTTTTTACTTGGAGAGCAGAATCATACATTAAATTAGATTAATTTTGATAAATAATTTTATTCTAAAAATATCGAATACATCAAAAGTAAATAATTTACAATACACACACACACACAGACATACATATATATATATATATATAGAGAGAGAGAGAGAGAGAGAGAGATAGATAGATATATCTATATATATATTGTAAATTATTTATTTTTTTGTATTCTATAATATATATATATATATACATATGCAGAGTAGGTGTAGATTGTTTTAAGAAAGGAATGCTTAAATATTAAAAATATATAAATAAAAATAAAAGTATTCCACAAAAGAATTTACAAACATAAATTCTTTTATATAATTACTTTAGTGTTTGTGTGTTTATAAGCGTCTTAATATAAATATTTAATAGAAAAACATATATATAACGTTGCTATTTAAAAATTAGAATAAATTTAAAAAATAAGTTATTAGTTACAATAATTGTCAGTGTGTTAGTGTTATAACTGTTAACAATATTGTTATAACTATACTCCTTGACGTAGAACTATCCGGTGATTAGTAGATTGGGCTTTCACAAGCCCAGAGAATCGTTCGAAATCTGACAAGAGTGTTGAGTCGAATTTACTATGGCTACGTCGCGATGGACATGGTAAACGAAGTTCAAAAATAAGTTAGGTGAGAAGCCAAGGAAAGCATCAATAATTTTGATTATCGTCATTACGGTAAGAAAGTCATAGTCTGATCAACACTCTATCAGTTTACAGGTGCTTAATTTAAATTAATATCAATACATTTTTGTTATTATTATTAATAAATTATAATTATTTTACTAAAACAGGGGACTTTGAATTCTTACAACAAGTTACCATAGAGAAATTATATATGAAACATACTTTAAAAAAAGTGATTAATATTATCCAATGACATTGCGTAAGTAGTTTATTTTTTTATTAACTACTAATAAAATAATTTCCATAACGCCATTAGTATAGATTATGTGCTTACTATCAAATATGCATGAATCAAATATGTTTAGCGAATGTAGCATGAATCATATGTGTTTTATAATCATATTTGTGCATAAATCATATAAGTTTTTTTATTTTTATATATATATATATAAATGTAATACGCTAAAATGATAAATGGGCAATACTGGATGTAAATTAACTGAAATACTATAGTTCAATTTTAATAACAATTAAAATTTAAGAAATATATTAAAAAAAAGAATTAAAAAAAATTTTGCAGCTAGACATGAGAGATACATAAGTTCATACAGATTAGCTTAGAAAATTGGAACTCGAAATGAAAGGAAATACGTAAATTTATATTTATACTATCTCTCCTTGAAATACAAATACTTAATCCAAACAAAAAAACTATAAGAAAGTGTAAAAAAAAGCTATAAAAAATATAATAAAGTATAAAAAACTTCCACCTGAAAATGTTTTAAACGTTCTGTATAAAAGAAAAAAATACTGATATTTTTGTATGTGAATTATGCTACAAAAATGTTTCATGTTATTCTTTAAAATCAGAATTAAAACACTGTTCAAATAGATAATAAATGAAATAATAGATGAAATATATTCAAAATGATGACAGAGGTTTTGAAAAGGTTCAAATTATGCTTATGAAGCTATGAAGTAAACCTAACAATTAGAAAAGATTATAAAATTAAAATATATATCAAAAATGGAATTTGGAAAATAAAACAGATAATTAACGTCGGATAATTTTAAAAGTAAAAAAAAATATATGTAGGTTTAATTAAAAAAAAAATAACTTTGCAGTTTTATGAAATAAATATGTCTAAATAAATATGTTTTGGTCAGATGTAATGGATTTGCTATCCTGCTAATTGCTATCCTGAGCTACATAATATTTAACGAGTGCAAGAGAGGTAAAAAATAATTTTTAAAAATTATAAAAATGTTTAATACTTGTCCTTCTTTCATAACTCTACCTGCTAAAACAAGAGTAATATGTTTCTCCAATTAGGATTGGGACTTTTTATATATAATAGTTCCGAGAGCTAAAATTCACTGAAATTTTTTCAATAGATAATTCACACATCTCATTAGTATTTTAATCCGAGATTTTTGCATCCATTTTGTCAGTGGTTATCAACTTCATTAAGCTTCTTCCCTAACCTCTTTTCATCATTAAATAATGTTTTATTGTTATTTCATATCCTTATTTAATACGTTATTTTATTTATTTTATATAACATGTGGGCCGAAATGTTCGTAGCTGACACACAGATGGTGCTACCAGTATTAAATCCATATAATTTTTAGTTATCCCTAACCTTCAAAAGACACTTGTATAAATTTGACAGCTGCTGCACTATTAGTATGTGAGTTATAGCATTTTTAGTGAAGCAACTTTTGTTAGTTTGAAAAAATGGATAAAAAGGAATTTCGTGTATTAATAAAGCATTGCTTTTTGGCGAAGAAAAAATACTATTGAAGCCTAGACTTGGCTTGATAAACATTATTCAGACTTTGCACCAGAAAAATCAACTGTAGAAAAGTGGTTTGCTAAATTTAAACGAGGCGAAATGAGCACCAAGGACGATGCCCGTAGTGGACGCCCCAAAGAGGCTGTTACCGACGAAAACATCAAAAAAGTCCACAAAATAATTTCCGATAACCGTAAAGTGAAGTTGATTGAGATAGCTGAGACCCTAAAGATATCAAAGGAACGTGTTGGACAGATCGTGAATGAATATTTGGATATGCGAAAGCTCTGTTCAAAGTGGGGGCCGCGCAACAACGAATTGATGATTCTAAGCAGTGTTGGGAGCTGTTTAATCGTAATAAACCCGAAATTTTTGAGTCGATATGTGACAATGGATGAAACATGGCTCCATTATTTCACACCGGAGTCCAATCGGCAGTCAGCCGAGTGGACTGCACGTGATGAAAACTAAAAATGCTATAACTTCACTAAAAATGCTATAACTTCACTAAAAATGCTATAACTTCACTAAAAATGCTATAACTCACATACTAATAGTGCAACAGCTGTCAAATTTCTACACGTCTCTTTTGAAGGTTAGGGCTACCTAAAAATCATATGGATTTAATACTAGTAGCGCTATCTATGTGTCAGCCTACGAACCTGCAGCCCACCTGTTATTTATTAATTTCTAATTTAACTCATTTTATGACTTCTTTAAGGTTTTATTTAACTTATTTTAAATTAGTAATTAATTTTAAAATTCAAATTTCATTATAAATAACCAATATGCAAATTAAATATAACAATAAAAAATGAATTTACTGTTGCAAAAAAAAAAAAAAAATTTTAAATTTCTAAGATCCCAATAAAATATTTTAATAAACAATATTTCCTGTTGTTTTTTTTTTTCTGTGATCATTGAGTAATTAATAGTGATTTAAAAAAATTACGGTAATTAATGTTTGAGTTTATCAAAGTTCATTTTTTTCATTACCATGTTTGTAAAATCGGGCGTGAATGGCCGAGAGGCTAGAGCTCTGGTGCTCGATACCACAGGTTTCGGGTTCGAGTCCCGGTTGTTCCATGAATATTTGAAGTGGTTTGGAATCCACTTTAAACCGTAGGTCCCAGTCTAACAGGATCGTAGACAGTAGCGGAGGTATTGTTACTCAGCGTCAGTAGCATATCTTCAAGCTGCACGTACCTGCTGGTTAGGGCTAAGTGAGTAACGTCTGTGCAGCGCGTGCCTTAAGGCATCCAAGATTACTGTCTAAGTGTTTGCCAGCTGCATTAGAACAAGAAATAAATGTTTATAAAATCTTTATATAACTAACAAAAGTTCACTTTTGACTGTTTGGAAATATGTTTTGCTCTCCCCCCCCCCCCTCTTTCGCCGATAGCCCATCAGATAGTCTGAGAATCCCTGATACACCAAAATCTTGCATAGTTTTTAAAATGCCTTTCATTTTTATCAATAAAATCCACTGTTAATCTAATTTTAATGCAAACTCAATGTTTTTGGCGCCGTATCTCTGGCATGTCTATGTATAGGAAAAATACTACAGAAACCTCATTGGTAAAGATCTTTCGAAAAAAAGTCGTAAAGAACTTTTCCCTACCAAACCAGCATGCATTTTCTAACTAAAGTCCATCGGGTTTCGATTGCCCAAGTAAAGCAACATCTTTACTGTGACCTGTTATTCCCATATATAATCATATGCCAGTGTGCTGTCTGACTTAAAGAGATAGTGAAGATAATTTTAACACAAAATACATTCTATTGACGGGACAATTGAAAGCAGATGAGCACAAAAAAAGAGATATGCTATTTAAATATTCCTCCTCATCATCATTATAACTGGCACGACTATTCGCTATGGATCAAAACGTTCTTGACGAGTTTATTCCTTCTTGATCTATTTCAGCTACACTTCTCCAATTACTAATACAGTCATCAACCAATTATTAAGCCATCATAACTTAGATCTTTCTTTCGGATGAGTTGCCAGAAGTTCAGTTTGCGAAATATCTCTGTACACAGGTTCTGTTGGCATACGGGCAGATGGAAACCTTTGTAATTTTATTAGATTAACGTAATCTATAGTATATCCCTAAAGGAGCCTCTATTCTCCTTCATACTAATTTCTTCCAAGATACATTTCAAAACCAGGGGTCTGATGGCCGAGTGGCTAGCACTCTGGCACTCGGTGACTGAGGTGGTGCCATGGATGTTTGTAGGGGTTAGGAATTCACTTTAAACCGTAGGTCCCGGTCTAATATGAGCGTAGAGAGTTACTTGGGTATTGTTAATCTGCATCCGTAGCTAATCTTCACGCTACACGCACCTGTTGGGCAGTTCTAAGTGGGTAGCGTCGGTGCCTTAAGGCATCCACGATAACTGTCTACTTGTTTACCAGCTGCATTAGAAAAAAAAGCTTTTTAAAGCCTTTGTAATAAAAAGTTCCATAAGCTATTCGTGCCTTTCAATCATAACTCAAATTTAAACACTATTTAAACACTATTACACAAATTTAAACACATAATAGTTCTAATTAGCATTTTTTTAAACATAATTTTAGTTTTCAGTTTCGGAAATCTAGATTTTACGTAAATAATTACGTAAAAGTCTATAAAGACTTTTACATCATTTATTTCAGATTATAAATAATTTAAATTATTTATTTCCGTACGGAGGTAGGTGAAAGTGGAAACTGCTTCGAATTTCCATCATTTCACATTTCTAAAAAAACAAAAAACAATTTTTGCCTTAGAGAGGCCCTATATTTTATCTTACTTAGGTTGATGAATAATATTTATTGATAATTCGATTTTGATATTATGACTCTAAAATTCGATATATTCGATAAATTGATAATTCGATATTTGATATAATTTCGATAATTCGATAGTTGACTGTAAATTTTTATGCTTAATTTTTTAACAATTGTAATCCTTTATAGTTGATTGTTACACTTCATCTTATTTATAGTTCATTTAGTTTTGTTTGCTAATAAGCAAAATTACAGAAACAACGTGAATAAAATAATTAATATTTTTTATATCAGTCGTTAGATTTTAGTGTACATTTCCGATGCAGTACATTTGAAATGCTTTCAATCTAAAAATATGATTATCCATATTATTTAGTATTTGTTTAAAAAAATGTTATTCTGGGAATGGTCATAAAAAAAAGGACTGTTCTTAAATGCAACACATTACGACAGACACATATTTGTAGAATCAAATCAAGTTAAAATAGTATTTCTAGAAGTAGATTTACAATTAAAAAGGAAAAAGGTAGTTATTTGTTTAATAATACTGTGTCCAAAAAGTAAGACCAATTTTCAATTTAAAATTCCCGGGTCTCATAGAATTTTAATTTCTTTTCTCTTTTAGGTTTCTAGCAGTGTCCTTGGCATCCGTATGAAAATTGGCGTCAAAATACTCATTAGTGTTTGAGTTACGCTTGGCTTTGTGAGACGCTAAAACTGATTCCGGCGATTTTTGAAATGTCTGAATTACTTGGGCAAAGAACTTGCATTAAATTTTGTTTGCAGAAACGTATAGAATGTTGCAGGAGTCGTTCAGTGAGCATTCCTATATCGGAAAGAAGTGGTATAAACAGTTTTTAGAAGTGGTATAAACAGTTCAAATACGAAGAATACGAAGAGCCCTCTGGTCGACAATCCACCTCAACTGACGAAGCTCTCGTCCAAACAAATAAAAATTTGGTTCTTGCAAACCGTCTATTTACAATTAGAGACCCTCTGACCCGACCCTCCCGTTTTGAAGTCCATCCCTGCCGATGACTTTTTAGCATACATTGATGATTGGAAAAAAAGTTCGCATAAGTGCATTTTGTCTGGAGGAGATTATTTTGCAGGTCATGAAATAAATTTGGAAGAATAAATGAAGAGTTTTTGAAAACAAATAATTGGTCTTACTTTTGGGGCACAGTAGTATAACTCGTTATTTTGCTGCTTATTTATGTCTTAATTATAAACAGCAGGGAAAGCACCAAAAATAAAGGTGGTCATGATATTGAAAGTGGTATTGATAAGAAAAATCATCATAAAGTTTTTCGAATTTGTGAGCTGTTATTTGAAACCATCAGAAAAGAAATTGAAATTTCTGTATTGCTTCATTTAAAAAAAAATGCATAAAACATATCTTACGTCTATTTCGCTTCAAGTATGTATTACACAATTTTAAAGGAAAAAATATTATTTTAGATTACAAGCGAATTATGTGGTACACGAAGCATTGTCTTCTGATGTTGTGTAATTCAGCAATTCCGATCTATTAAAATGAGCGTTGGCAGGCGACTAGTTGGCCATCCTTTTATTATGCTACTGTGCTCAAAAAGTAAAACCAATTTTCGATTTAAATTTCCCGGGCATGTGGAATTTCAATTTTTTTCGCTTTTTTAGGTATTTGGTACTGTCCTTGACATCTGTGTGAAATTTGACGCCAAAATATTTATTATAATGTTTGCGTTACGCTTGACTTTGTGACACGCTAAAACTGATTTCGGCGATTTCTGAAATGTCTGAATTAATTGAGCAAAGCACTTGCATTCAATTTTGTTTGCGGAAACGTATAGAATGTTGCAGAAGGCATTCGGTGAACATTCCTATATTGGAAAGAAATGTTTAGAAGTAGTATAAACAGTTCAAAGAAGGCAGAGAACGCGTTGAAGTCAAAGAGCCCTCGACCATCGACCAGTAGATTTGCAATTGGAGACCTTGCTGATGATGTTGGAATTTCAAAAGGATTGGTCGATTCCATTTTAAAAACATATTTTGGGCCTCAAATGCGCTAATTCTCGAGTGGTACCGAAAACACTGAACACGTCGTCGCGTTGAAGTGAGACCGAAATAAGCACGCCAAAGTCGCTCAAAAATCAAAGTCATGTTGACTGTTTTCTTCGATTACTGTGATGTGGTGCATTATGAATTCCTTTCGTCGGGCCAAACTGTCAACAAGGAATATTATTTGAGTGCTATGCGTCGTTTGCGTGAAGCTATTCGCAAAAAGAGGCCACATTTATAGAAAGACAACTCTTGGTTTTTGCATCACGATAATGCGTCAGCTCACACTGCATTGATTCTTCGTGACTTTTTCGCCAAAAATGAAATCCATATCGTTCCACAAACACCGTATTCACACCGTGACACATCTACCTATTCCCTAAACTCAAAAGATCACTCCGTTGACATCGTTTAGAGTCGATTGAATAGATTCGATGTGAATCGCCGAGCGCTTTGAAGTCCATCCCTGCCGATGACTTTTAGCGTGCATTGAGGATTGGAAAAAACGTTATCATAAGTGCATTGTGTCTAGAGTGGATTACTTTGAAGGACGATGAAATAAATTTGGAAGAACAAATGAGGAGTTTTCGAAAAAAATAATAGTTGGTCTTACTGTTTGGGCACAGTAATGCAAGCCAAAACTGAAGGCGTTATACGCATCATTGGTAAGGATTTAATTCTCTCGTCGCCAAGTCCTGCAGCAAAAACCGTGCATATTGATTAGTTGAGTGGTAAATGGATATCACTTATGTAAGGTGTTAAGGGGAAATACAAATGGAGGGAGCGGAGACAAACGAAGATAGGGCAGAACACGCTCTATAAAAGGAGAGGGGTAGATTTTGTGTGATGGGGAGGGGTGAGACTGCTTGTATTATTTCACATTCTCCAGCTGACAAACTATTGAATATTTCCGTCAGAAGCAAATGCGGAAGATGAAGGAATTAATGGAACCTATATAAAAGCATTGTAATAATTCACAAATTGTTCTCCATTGAGTAAAAAGATTTTGCACTTGAAGTAACACAGACCAAGATTGCCTTTCCAAAAATCCAATTTTGTGACACTTATATGGGTAATCCTGAAGTTTTAATTAAACCCAAAATAGTAATTAGAAATTTCTAATATTAAATAAAATTGATCAATTACGAACTTGAGTGTTCGAAATTAAAGATTACACGTTAAGGATTATTAAAAAATATTAATATATTGCCTGCACAAGGAATTTAACGTTAGTAACAAGTAGTATAAACAGTTCAAAGAAGGCAGAGAACGCGTTGAAGACGAACAGCGCTCAAGTCGGCCATCAACCTCAACCGACGAAGCTCACGTCAAAAAAATCAAAGATTTGGTGCTTTCAAACAGTCTATTTACAACTAGAGGCCTTGCTGCTGCTGATGAATTTTCAAAAGGATCGGTTAACACTGATTTTTTTTGAAAAACAATGTCGCGTTGACGAGTGTGAAACAATGCTTTCTGACTATCAGGACAAGTTGAAAATGCGTCATAACTAGAGATGAGACTTGGATTTATGCTTAAGACCTGGAAATAACCTATCAATCGAGCGAATATCGTGAGAATGGTGAAGAAAGACCGAAAAGAGCACGCTAAAGTCGCTCAACAATCAAGGTTACGTTGACTGTTTTTTTCGATTACTTTGAGGTGGTGCATTATTAATTCCTTCCGCCGGGCCAAACCGTCAACAAGGAATATTATTTGAGTATTATGCGTCGTTTGCGTGAAACTATTCGCAAAAAGAAGCCACAATTATGGAAATACATTTTGCATCACGATAATGCGCCAGCTCACACTGCATTATTTTCTTCGTGACTTTTTCGACAAAAATGTAACTCATATTGTTCCCCAACACCATCGTATTCACTTCTGATTTAGCATCGTGGGACTTCTGTATATTCCCTATACTCAAAAGACCACTCCGGGGACACCGTTTCGAGTCGATTGAAGAGATAAAATGTGAATCGGCGCGCGCTTTGTAGGCCATCCCGGCCAATGACTTTTTAGCATGCATTAAGCATTGGAAAAAACGTTGGCATAAGTGCTTTGTGTACGGAGAGGATTACTTTGAAGGCGACGAAATAAATTTGGAAGAATAACTAAAGAAGTTTTGAAAAGAATAAAAATTGATCTTACGTTTTGGGCACAGTAGTAGCTCATATCTTCTTGATGGACTGTACGTAATTAATTTAACATTCTTGTATTGCTTTCTTTTCATATTTTTATATAATTATATATATAGAATATAGAATATATTCAATTTCTTTCATGCTCTTTTATGCATAATATTAATTTATATTTTTTTCTTTTAAAAAGTCGCTACGAATCATTCTTCAAATCGAATCATTGTCAAGGTTATTAACCAGATAATAAATTAAATATGATAGTTGTTGTAATAATATATATCTTTTTAAACTACTGGAAGTTGACCAAGACCGCTTTGTCCGCGAACCTGCTGTAGTGGTTGGTAAAAGAAATAGTTACTATGTGTATAAAAAATATAATTATTTTCTCGAGGCAGTTAGGATTGATCAGCCATATTACAATAATTTTCAAAAAGTACGAAATTTAAAGAGCTTTTTCACTGTATCATACACAGTCACCAAGATCCACACAGACATTGTTAATGAATGAACATAAAACGAAATAAAATATGTAAAATATATAATATATTGATACAGAAATGATTTACCATTGAAAAAATATAAACAAAAGTAAGTGGATAAGTATGAAATTGAATACAGGTAATTAGTTATCTTCATAAATAAAATTCTATGCGCCTTGCGCTGGAAAAAAAAAAGGTAAATTCGATTATTTTTTCCATTATTTCCATATCATGGACAGATTATTTTCATTTTTTGCTGCCACTAGACTATGAATATATTTAAAATTAATTTGTTTGCGATCAAGTGCACAATACAACGCACTAAACACTTACAAGTTCTAAGTCGAATGCACTGATTTAAAATCTCGCCCAATGCCTGCGGCGCGAGAGAGAATCCCTCTGTCGTGCTTGCAAGTCAGTTTACTTCCGTCTTATTCCAGTTTCTGTTATTTTTAATACGCTTTTATTAGCTTCACCTGTATGTTTGTATGTATGTAACTGACTTTTTCCCCTGGAGGTCTGTTTCTCCTCATATACACTATTTAAGCTGCAAAGAAACATTTACAGGCATCTTTCAGAAAGACAACAGTTGTTTCACCTGAATGTTTGTTTGTCTGTTAAACTAAAAAGTAAAAAATAAATTAATAGTTTAAAAAAGCTAAAAAACACGCTTTTAGAGTTAATCAAATTAAAAAGTAAAAAATAATTGCAAACATAAGAATAAAATGACTGACGAGAAAAGGAATGTCTCTGTTCTAAAAGCTCTGGGTGCTTTGTATGACATTTTAAAACTAACTCTGCATTTCGGAAGGAAACTAGTGAAAAATTATAACGATTGATAGCGAGCACCCCACGCGTTTAGAACAGTGACATTCATTTTCTCGTCAGTCATTCTATTCTTATGTTTGCAATTATTTTTTACTTTTTAATTTGATTAACTCTAAAAGCGTGTTTTTTAGCTTTTTTAAACTATTAATTTATTTCTTTTATTTTGACGGTGCCTATTTTTTTTTCATATAAACTTTTTCTTTTAATTGATTGGGGTGTAGAGCCAAATTTTTGATAATCAATCTTTTGAATCTTAGACTTGAATGAAAGGAACAGAACGGAATGTGTATATATGGTCGTCAGGGTGATCTCTGCTTTCACAGCAGTAAGGGTGGTGTCATTGGTAAAATAACTGTGAAACGAACTGTAAGTAAAAAAAAAATTGTGCTTAAATTAGCGAATAATACTAGATATTAATAATAGTATTACTAGTAGACAGGTATATTTTAGTGGGTGGTTAGTTTTTTCTGTTGGTCATTCATTGTTGATAAATTATGTTAAAGTAGGACTTAGCTCGAGAGCCCCTTGCATCGTGGTGCACTAGACAACAGGCCAGCAGGACCTTGCGTAAAGTTGGCCCGGCCTTAAATCAACAATGAAAGATGACTTAGAATCTATTTTATTGTTTATTAAAAGTAAGGTTTAAGGAATTACAAATAAAACATCTTTGTGATTAAAATGTCCAATTTTCTTTTACTTTTTTCCAGATATTCCATAATACTTTTTACCTGTCAATTTAATATGTTATTTTTATAGGATATATATTTTTGTAAGCAAATTTAAAATACACAAGATATCTTTTAAGTTAGTTCAAATACTGCATCTTTAAAATTGCTTTTTTACAAATGCAAGTTCAATAAAAATCATTAAATTTATTTCACATAATTTAAAATTCATTAGTAAAGATCGTAGCTCATAAAGTTAATATAAAGAGTCAGGAATCGGTATAAATAAATAAGACTCAATAGTTGAGATTTAGAAGTCAGAAATTTTTACTCAATTTTCTAATCCTGCACTCAAAGATACACGATATCCGAATTTCTCACTTAAGTACTTGCCAAGTTTATTTTTTAATATTGACGTTTCTATACAACACGCTTCTACTCGAGAAAGGAGACAAAACGTTCACTAAATCAACAATTGGGCAGAATCATCTCAATGGACAGCTGTCGATTTTTCTTTTGTTTCTTAAAATGTTCTTGTGTTTTTCGACATCTATAACGGTGCATTGTAATATTTTTATTTGTAAACTTTATACAATTCTGTTTTGTTTTTAATTTTTGGAATTTATTATGAAATGACTGAGAAAAAATTGTTCCGCCTTTAAAAATAGAAAAGTCCTCTATAACAAAAAAAGTAATTAATAAATAAACCCTAAGGGCTTTATTTTTTTGGTTCTATGTCAAACAGTGAAAGCAATGCAGGCTCAACTTCTTCATCTAAATACATGTCCATATTTGTCATTTAATAATTGTGAAATCAAACCCACTGAAGATACTGCTTCTCTTGAAGAAAGAACAACTGCAAGCATCCAGAATCGCTACTGTAATGTGGTCGAAAATTTAGGCAATTATAACTCTCAACACGGGAAATACTCTTACTACACCACACCACATCACTGTGCCTAGAGCTGAGTTTCCCCTATACAGTTTGGGAATGATGTGGGTGAGAAGTCTGATTGGGCTCTGTGATGATCATATGAGAACGGGACCTACGGCTTAAAGAGGATTCCGAATCGCTACAAACATCCAGACCACCGCCGAGATTCGAACCCGAAACCTGTGGTACCGAGCGCTAGCCACTCAGCCATCAGGCTCCGGAGCACTGGATATGCGGAAAGGAAATCTAAAAACTAAAAAAAAAATGTCAACTGCAATGAACAACACACTAACGGGATTCAGCTAGGACTATCAATAGGCCAAACAAATAATATTATAAAAAAGGCTATAACTAAATAATAAACAGTACACATTTCTAAAAGGTACACACAAGTATATTTTCTCTCTAAAATTGATTTGTAGGAAAATAAAAAACACTGTGAATTTTTAAAAAAGATGTATTTATTTAGGAAGCACCAAAAATATATATTATTTTTTGTTGTAAAATTTTTGTCTCACCAACAATTCAATGTTAGGAAAATACGAAATTAATAGAGGGAAGCCTATTCATGAATAAATGCAGTCACATGAAATTTCAGTACATTATTTGGAATTTCAAAAAAAATCTGAGACCATCATTGAGATTGTGACAAAAGAAACTATTGACATGAAAATTCAACCACAAGTGAAAAATACCATGAGCATTGGTCCAATTTTAGAAATTTTAAGAAGCATCATTCATAATTTAGCTAATTTACTTTACAGCAGAATTTCAGAAGCATGATCTACACCAAGGGGGGGGCCAACCCAACTGATCTCGAGGGCCACTTTCCTAACACCGCGGGCCGCATGTAAAAAAATATATCCACCTATTAGATTTAGACCTACTATAGACATTTTTTTGGATTGAAAATTTGAAACAGAATGAGCTATTATTATTGTATTTACTATGATTCTTACATGTACACATAGATAATATAATAAAAATGATACTAAACTCACGATGTAAAAAAATATGTAACACTAAAGATGAAATATAAAAAGTATATAAATATAAATGAAATAAAAATGGAAATCATTAGAAAATATATTAGAAAGTGGCCACATTTATAGAAAGACAACTCTTGATTTTTGCATCATGATAATGCGCCAGCTCACACTGCATTGATTCTTCGTGAGTTTTTCGCCAAAAATGAAACCCATATCGTTCCACAACCACAGTATTCACACCGTGAGACTTCTACCTATTCCCTAAATTCAAGAGATCACTCCGGGGACATCGTTTAGAGTCGATTGAATAGATTAGACGTGAATCGGCGCGCTTTGAAGTCCATCCCTGCCCATGACTTTTAGCGTGCATTGAGGATTCGAAAAAAAGTTGACATAAGTGCATTGTATCCGGAGGGGATTACTTTGAAGGCGATGAAATAAATTTCGAGAAATAAATAGCGAGTTTTTGAAAAATCAAAAATTGAACTTACTTTTTGGACACAATAGTATTCTAGTTTTTCATTACTTTTTTTTTTAATTTGAATATATTTCTATCAGGGGCTCGAATGGCCGAGTGACTAACTCTCAGGCGGGTTAGTAACCACAGGTTTCGGGTTTGAGTCCCGGTTGTGCCATGGGTGTTTGTAGTATTTCGAAATCCCCTTTAAACCGTAGGTCCCGGTCTAACACGATCATAGAGCGCTGCGGCGTTATTATTACTCCGCGTCCGTAGCTTATCTGCAATCTACAAGCATCTCCTGGGCAGTGCTGAGTGAGTAACGTCGGTGCAGCGCTTACCTTAAGGCACCGAAGATAATTGTCTAAGTGTTTGCCAGCTGCATTAGAACAAAAAAAAAAATTTCTATTTATACATTCTAATAGGTTTGTCTACTATTTCTTTTTGTAAGGCTTGTGATATATTTATATATTGCCTGATTGCATTTATTAACATTTTAATTAAAAAAGGGATACAAGTCTGTCCAATTCAGGAATATCCATAATTTTAGCTACAATACAAAGTCCTACATTTTTATTTATTATAATTTTTACATTTACAGTTTTAATCAAATTATAATATATTTAAAAAACAAATATTTCTGAAATGTAAACAAAACTTAGTGCTTTCAATACATAAATAAATCGCGAATATTGCTTTTTTAAATCATTAAAAAAATTAACCATAAATGTAAAGGTCACCCTCAGAGCCTTCGTGCCCGTATTAGTGTATTTCGTTATATACGCGGAAATAAATTATATTATAAAAAATACACATTTATTATTAACTGAATTACTTAAACAAAAATTTGAAATGAGAATTCAAGCATTAAAACTAAAGAGTAAATTTTAGTACTAAAAAATGCGAATTTAATTAAACACATTTTGAGTTATTTAATACAAAATTCTTTTTTTTAAATATTGAAAAACTAATTACACAGAGGGATTTATTTTCTTCTTCAATCATAAGAAACAATTATTGTTTTTCAATTTACAAATTCCGAATTTTTTTTTAAGCAGTTTTGGAATGAATAGCCAAAGAAATGCAGCGACGTTAAACATAAAGATAACACAGATAAACACACACACACACACACACACACATATATATATATATATACACACTCAAGAGCCAGAACATTATAACCACCTGTCAATAACGAGTTGGCCCACCTTTGGCGCGCAACACAGCTTCAACCCGCCTTGGCATGGATGCCACAAGTCCTTGGTAGATGGCCGGAGACAGATTGTACCAGATGTTTAAGCAACGGTCACGCAAATCCGAGATATTGCGAATTGGTGGTCTTTGAACTCTGAGCTGCCGTCCCAGGACATCCCAAATGTGTTCTATGGGATTCAGATCCGGTGAGTTAGGTGGCCAGGACATTAACTGGAATTCAGCGTCATGTTCCTGGAACCACTCCAACACAATTTTAGCCATGTGACAATGGACGTTGTCCTGTTGGAACATTCCATTTCCGGCTGGAAAAACAGAGGCCATGTAAGGGTGCAACTGGTCCGCAATGATGTTCAGATACCCTGCAGCATTCATGGTCTGCTCTACCACAACCACGGGTCACAGAGATGCCCAAGAGAACGTCCCCCAAAGTATAATATCGATGTAATATTTATGATTATTCCCTACAGATATCACATTTAAAATAAAAAATAGTTTCACCATTTGAAATTTTCGGAACTGTTGTTTCTCATGGGATTCTTGAACTCATATCTCAAAATACCTTAAATAAATTACTGCCTTATATGCATTACTACCAAAACTTTATTCAGTTTCTGTCAATAGTATGATAGCTAGAGGTTCAAGTATCGGGATATGTTTTATAATCACCATGCATATAAATTTTTTCATATTGAAATTAATGTCATACATTTATAATTTTTTTCATTGCGCTCAAAAAGTATCTAAGAAATTGAATACCCAAATATTAATAAAATAGGATAGAGTGGAATGATGAATAGTACTTGAAATTCCAAAATCTTAGACCTTGTTCAAAATTCATCAATGAAGTATTAGCACAAGTTACTGCTTGTATCAGAAATGTGTACATTGGGCAACAATGTATATAATGAATGGAAACACTATAACATCTGGACTGAATATCATTCCTCTGGACTCAAGAAAGAGGACGTATTGCTAAATAAGTGAAGGGCGTATCGCACCACATATATTACTACCATAATGCTTATTGCTACCACACATTTTACTATTACAGTTTGTGTGAAGAACACATTGCTAAAATATACATTACTATCAAAATGTGTGCGTAGGGCATATGGCTATCATACATATTACTACCGCAATATAAGAGAATATTGCTTCTGCAATTTTGAACAAAGACTTCAAGAAGTTATTCCAGGAATGAATGCAGTAAGTAATTAGCATTTTTATTGTGTATCATGGGGGTTGTTTAATCTATTGCATTCCTGCCGTTCACTGTTGAAAGGCTAAAGTCAAAGTGCTCGGAATTTGAACACTGCAACAATATTAAAATAATCTGATATATTTACCTTTCGAGTTCACCGACACTAAATATCAAAATAGCAAATGTTATTTGAATTTGCGATCCATTCTTGGTACAGAGGTAACGTGCGCAGTTGAAAACGCTAAAGGCTCTAAGTTGTTCAAATCTAAACAGTCTTTCTGGCTCAGGCTCTAAAAACATCCAAACTGAAAGCTTAGTCTCTAATTTGTTTTATGCAATCATTTCGGACCCTGCTTCAGAACAGAATAGACTCGGTAGACATTATAAGCGACGTCTGTATAAGCATCGCGCATCGACAGTTAGGTTGACTTGTGTGTAATTCCCTATTTTTTCTTTCCTACGATAAGCAAATATGGGGTATTTATCTCTAAAGTATCATTAAAAAAAAAAAGGG
>BPLQ01014542.1:54012-67777 GCA_021605075.1 Caerostris darwini
ATTAATGGATAGTCATTTGCCAATGAATAAATAAAATTATATAATACATTGAGCCGTAACTTATCCATCCATAGTTCTCTGATTCATGCCAAGCATTGCATTGATAGCAAAGTTTTCTAGACATGAGTGCTCTTACCATACTACGGAATATACTTTCAATCCTGAATTTTTTAAATATGCAAGTTAAAAAATATTTATAGCCCAGTTGATTTATCAAAACTTCTGAAAAGAGCAATATTTTTATCAATGCGTAAATTTAAAGTTCTAATGGCAGAGAAATTTTGTCACCATAAAAATATTTTTGAAAATTTTACGTTTTTTAACTTCATTTACAACTCTAATCAGGTAAACCTAACTTGTGTGTTTAATATTTGAATGTCTGAATTTCTTGGTGGATTATCGAATTATTTTTATGCTTTCCTGTTCTTGAAACTTTATGTTTTAATTCTGAAAGTTAGAATTTATACCGTGTGCTGCAACTTTTAATGAAACGAAAAGCAAAATAGCAAATTTCGATAATAATGATCATAGTGGTATGGTATATAAGACACATTTAATGCGTAGTGGTGTTTCGTTTTAAATAAGTATTTACTTCTATAATACACTGATAGAGAAAGAAAACGTAGCAGCAAACAAAATATAGTTTATATAAATTGGTGAATGTCGACATAATTTTATTTATTTATTTTTTACAAATTAGTAACTTCTTGGAAATATGGAAAACAAATATTTAATAAACAATTTCTAAAAGAAGTCTCTTCAACATCAAACTTTGTTGGGTGATATTATGTGCAAAGTCAGTTATACTTACTCTTTTTTTTTTTTTAGATAAAAAGAAGAAAACTTTTAAAAAACTTCTGCAATTGATAATAAATACCATTCCTGTTTGTGAAAAATACATCCTTTCTCATATGCAAAGAAATAAAAAAGGAATCACAGGTTACAAATGAATTCAATTCATTAATTTCAAAATGAAATTTACGTTCCCTGTTTGGAGGTCATTTAAAGAAATGCTTACATTGTATTGCAAATGAAATTTGAATCCATAAATATATACAAAAATCACTTTCATTGTGTTAAATGTTTTGTTTAAGCTCCTTTTAAATCTTATAAAACACTTATTTGTATGAAAATTTTATAAAATGTTTAAGGTTAACATTTTCATTTTCGTACCCAGAGATAAAATTACATTATTGTTTTAAAATTTCATGCCCTTCTATTGTACATTTGCCCCTGAACATTGTATAAATATCAACAGTACAAACCGTATAGATAAAACAAATTCCAAGTTTCTTTAGGTGGAGATCACTCATCGAGACTCAGTGCAGCAAGAGAGGAATGATATCATCAAAAAGTTTAATCCTTGAGTTATATCGTGACATTGACAACGATTTTAAATAGATGATACTGCAGAAAAACTCAAAAATATTTTTTTATATATATAATTGATCTCTTCTCTTTATTGAGGGATTCTTTTAGACAACAAAAAAAAAGTGATCGATCAGGAACGAGGAGGAAATAAGGGAGGAAAAAAAATTCATTTCCCTCACATCGCCTGTCAGCAGAAAACGGCTGCGTAATTGGAAAAAGATTGCTTTTGAATTGATTGTTGCGAATTGAGGCAACCGACGAGTATTTGGCTTAAAGCAAAAAAAAAAAAAAAAACCGAAGAAAAGGAAAATATGTATATTAGTTTCTTTAGAAATACTAAAGAATGTGCAGTCTTAAATTAATCAAAAAGCTTAGAGAAATAAAAAATCATTGTAACTGAATATATCAATAGATTCTACTGAAGCTGTTATTCTAGTAATCATGTTTCTTTTTTATAATTCGAGTAGTTCAGATTTATGGCAAGAAAAATGTCATTCATATGGTAAAAATAGTTGGTGTAATATATTTTTATAAAAAAAAAATGTATAATTACAAAGGTAATCTGTTGTTGTAAAGAAATTTTATTTATTTACCATAATACAAATTACATTTTTATTTCATATGTTGCAGAAAATAGGGGCCTGAATGGTCGAGTGTCTGGTGCTCGGTACCACATGTATCGAGTTCGGGTCCCGGCGGTGGCATGGATGTTTGTAATGGTAGTAGAATCTACTTTAAACCGTAGGTCCCGTTCTAATAGGAACGTAGAGCGTTGTCTTGAGGTTGAGTCAGTCTTCAGTCCTCGTGGTTACTCGCTAAAGTGAAGCTGCAGATCACCCTTAACCATGGACGAGTCGCCTGCGACGGGATCTTTTCGACCTGGTGGAGGCTTTCCTGCATAAGATCGAAAAGCTGCCGTCGTCGCCTGCGATAGTTCAAATCTTCTAATAATCCTAGTGGTTCAAATCGGATAGTGGTTTTCCAGTTTTTGAGAGTTCAGACTACGAAGGGCATTTACAGCACTCACATCTGGGAAACCCGTTGGCGATAATGCATATTCACAGTGTCTACAATTCACAGAGATGCTGTCTGGTGGGAATTGTATGAGTTTTCTCCAGTTTAACAAGCAAATTCAGAGCTCAAATGGCAGTGTTCTTTCTTTTTTACTATCGCGATGCTGTTCGTGGAATATATTTGTGAAACAGGAGGCTCACTTATGTCCAAAAACAATTTAAAATGTGATAATATCCATAACTAATATCCAGAAAAGGACATAATAAATTGGCTTAAAAAACAGAAAACGAGTAGACCGTGTAAAAAAAAGAAATGAAATATTTAACCAACTATCAAATTATTCAGCTCTAACTATAAAACAATTTATGTACAAGGAAATAATATACAAATATACATAGCATTCCTTAAATATATAACGTTAGAAAATATGTACACCAATGAAAACGCCAAAAGTTAATTGAAAATATCACATCAATTTCATTTTTAATGATATTTTACAAATTTTATTCCTTTTCAATGAATTGCTTCATGCATAAAAACAATCTTGAATTTAAAAAATATATATATTTGAATACGTTTGAAAAAAAAATTTATATTTAGAAAAATATTTGAATTATATATTTTATATAATAAATATATACATTTAAAAATATATAAGCGTAGTTTGTTACTGTTCCATATGAATAAAATAAATTAAAAATATAAAATTCAAGAAAAAAAAAGATAAGATAATTTAAATCAAAACATTTAAATTCCCATTTAAAGTTATCTTAAAATTTAATTTATTCAGATAATTTAATTTTTAAATTGATTTAATCCCTTTAAAAAAATTGCAGAAATATAAGTAATCTTTGTTTTGAAACTGCCGGGTTGAAATCCGCTATTTAGAAGTGCTTGTCGTCTTAAACAGCAAGTCAAATCCCTTTATTAGAACGCCTCCGCAAGTAAATTAGAAAACCGGCTGCATTCGCTACTGTAACTACCAATTATTTTCTTTTTCGTTCACATCTTCAAAACACACGGCGGAAAAAGAGCAATGGGTTCAGTTAGGGAGAGGAGAAACTTCGAGTGGGAATTAATGGCGTAGTGGAAAAGAGGAGCTTGTTTACTGGATGGAGGCTGGGAGCAAAGATAAAAAAGGTAAAAGGATAATTCTTTCAAACGTCAGGTCTTGAAAAGTTAATTTATATGCGAGCATTAATGGCGGGGACAATGAGATTAGAGAGCCAGCTTAGTAGCAACTAACTGAAGGAAGCTCGCTTATTAATTGGTTTAGCACTTTAGATTCAAAAGATTTCTTCTCTATAGTTTAATCTAAATTTCTAAGTAATCGTATTATCACGAATATTCTGGAACTTATTACTCTGTGCGCCTCTTGTTGTTCATAAGTAAATATAGTGTTGCGTTCCAATATTTTTTGTTTAGTTTTTATGGGATTAGTTTGATTTTCTTTCAGTTCCTCGTTTTCAGAAATCTGCAAATAAATCAAAGAATTTTTTTCATTTTAAATATTGCTAAATAAACTGAATTTTTTTCATCCAAATGGTATGAAAACTAACATATGCTTAATTTATTATTGAAAAGATTAAATACTTGCCTATAAAAGGGTAGTAGATCTAAGATGCCTGTTGGATAGTGCGTTGACCTTTTTAACTAAATAGTCAACGTTGAATCTACTGCATTTTGCCATTTATAGAGACAAATGACCACAAGACACAATTCTCACCATTGGTAAACAGCACATGATAGGTCATCTATGAATTTCTTTGTAAAAATCCTCTTGTAAATAAATGTTTGTAAGTATTACACAAAGTACCGAATATCGGAATAAAGCAATGAACGATTTTATAAAAATGTCCTTATTTTGTTATGAATAATTTGTATTCTGTAACAAGAATTTTTGTATTCTATACAAAATAAAATATGTTTCCTGCTGATACCTTAAAGTAATAATTTTTTTAATATATATATTTATTAAATATATATATATATATACTGCTACGAACAGTCTACAAACAATTTAAATTTCTATGTTGGCGGCTTTCCTAACTAAACCTATACCTATTATCGTATCACATTGAATTTATAAAAAGTATTTCCCAGAAAACATATGGAAAAAATTGAAATATTTTATTTTAAAATATAAAATTAAAATAAAATTTTCTATTAATATTTTTTCTTCTTAAATTCTTTTAAAAACTTCTAGAAAATATTCGTTTTAGAGTTTAAATAAATTTATTACAAATTTTGAAAACAGTATGAACTACCACTTGGGATCGAAACATTAAGAGTGTAGTAAGAACTATTAAAAAAACATTACCTGAATTAAGTAAGAGAAAGCTGAACATTCTATCCTTACAAGTGACCTGAAATGATTCACAAAAGCATTTGCTCCACTATGTTAATATTTATTTTTAATAGGATTAAAGATATTAAATAACGTGCCAAAACTTTTAAATTCAAAGTTTTATTCCTATTTCGTTTGTGCAAATATGAAAAAAAAAATTAATTCAATATTTCAATTTCGTTTTAAAATATATCTCTTTCAAATTAATCTGAGGAGATAATAAGAGAAGCAATTTTATTTATATAGTTAAAAGAATAATTTTTTCTCTATCTTATGTATGTTAACATCATCATCAATGGCGTAATAGCCCCATGTTGAAGTTAACACTGCCATGACCGTCTGCCTACTGGCAGATTTCGAGATAGGATATGTTTTTTTATTATTTTTACGGGGGTAGGGTTATCAGTCCTAAGCCCAACAGTCATATTAAATATAGGCCTAGAGTTTAAAATGGATTTCGAACCAATATAATCATCCACGGCATCACCGGGACTCGAACACGAAACCTGTGTCATCGAGCCCCAGACCCTCGGCCATCAGGCTCCGCATGGTAACATTCCTCATAAAACTAAATATAAGGCAGTTTTTAACAGATTTAAATGATTTAGTTTTAAAATTTAAAATGTATTTATAAATACCAATCACTTTTCAAACATATTAAATATGACGTATTAATCTAGTATATTTACTATACTGGTATGTGCGCTATAAAACTTTACAAATCAAAATAATTTTGTTAAATAATTATCCTTGAGAATAGCATTTTATTTTGCTAAATTCGGAACCGTCTGTTTCTCAGACTGAGATTGAAAAGCATTTGAACAAAATATAAGGATATATCATTTTTTTTTTCAAAAGACAAAATTTGTTCTGGAATTCGTTAAGAACCATTATAAAATGAAACAATTTTTGTATTGCGTAGGAAAAATTCTCATTAAAAAATCCAAACAAGTCCCTTTCCAAATATATTTTAAGAATAATTATTTCTAATTTAGATACTAATTTAACATCGCTAATATTTTTTCAAGCTGCACGTCTAAGCTTTTAATGAAAATTTCTTTAATAATGGTTTTAAAAAAAACACATTATTTCCCAACTATGGAAATTTACACAAAATTTTAGAAGTATTTATTTTTAAAACCTAAATTGATATTATTGTTAATGTGACTGAAATCATCATTTTTAATGCTATTTTGATCAACATTTTTAGACTGTATTTTATGCATAGGTAAGATGTCTTATTTTGTTTAATGCAGTTGAAATTTAAAAATATTTTGTTTTATAAAGAATGACGAGGAGGCCTGAGAGCCGAGTGGGTAGAGCTCTGGATGCTTGTAGTCGTTCGGAATCCACTTTCAACCGTAGTTCCCGGTCTAACAGGATCGCGAATGCAAGCGTCTCGTATCATGGAGTTGTAGAAGTTTACTTTTCCACACTACATATGTGGCGCAGCTACCCATGAAACCACTTACCTTATTTAGCAGTCTCTGGTTCACGGTATGAACACGCTAATGCACAGTCCGCAAAAAAAAAAAAGGGGGGGACATTCTGGATAACTGTTGCAGTTACTATTAGATCTTCATATATTAAGAAGTACAATTGGAACTGGTCAAAAGTAACTAACTTACGGTGAAATGCAGTTGATTAACAAAATTAATTAACATGGTTAATTAACCACTAATTCGAAATTTTTTATTAAGAACTGAGGTATTTAAAGCAGTCTAATATAAAAGATTCTATTTTTCACTTTAAGTGACCTCAGTGACGCAGTGATCATTCCTAGATACGCACAAATGATAGTTGATAGCAGACTCTGCGTAGAAGTTGTTAGTGCTTTTGGTTCAACGTGCACATGCGAATCGGTTGTACTTTTGTATAGAAAAAATCGGCTTAAAACAAGCATAGCCCCTCACTATTTCTTAATAATGAAAGGGGAACTTTTGACTATGTTCTTTTCCTGTTGTTGTAAATAAACTTTTGGAAAGAAGTTGAAATGTTTTAATTATTTTTGAATTATTGAATCCAATATTTGCTAGTAATTCTTCATTTCATTTTAATAAAAAATAACCTTACTTTTTGCAATACAATAATGTGAACACTTTTGAGTAGAAAAATTACTATAACATTTAAGTGTAAAAAAGAACTTAGAGAGCGTGATCATATTGTTTTAAAGATGAGTGCAAAGTAGAAACATTATTGTTGAAAAAAAGCATTCGTTAAAGTGATTATTGTTTTATGTACACAGAAAAAAAAATTTTCAATGAAAAAAAATTATTTTTAAAATAATTAATTTTACTTTTCAAAATTCATTGATGCAAAATGTAATAATACATTGGCATCAAAAAAACTTTAAGGCATTTTCAATTGTAATATTGCTAAATTTTCTAATTTAGTCAAGTACTTGATTCAAAATTGTACATTAATTACTTCTTCTATGTCTTCTTCACATATAAAGAGATATATATCACACATAAGAAGATAATTACTTCTTATTATGTTCTTCTTATGATTTTTATTTTATGTTTTTTTTTGTTCTTCTTGAGGTCAAAGGATGACCTTAAGAAATGTTAAAATCTTTTCCATAAATAAATAAATGATACGGTGCAAATGATACGGAAGTTTGAAAGAAGAAACTGTTTAAAAACTCGCATGGCATTATCAGAACGCTTTTCTTTGAAATAAAGCAGATATAAGCTGCCCTTTATGCTACAGTGTTGCATAACAGTTCTGAGGATACCAAATCGCAATATAGCAAGCGTCTTTGTGTTTTTATCAAGCAACATTAGCAATTGGGGAAATACTCGGTTCTCAAAAAACTGACACAGAAACATTCACCAATTAAAATTATTTGGCAAAAATTATACCATTTTTCTCAAAGACTGCGGTCAAAGGAACTAACCCTGTATTAGATGCCTAACAAAGAATTCAAATGAAAGCCTGCATAATTTGATATGGAGCAAATAGTTTCGATACGAAAGAGGTTTCAACTTTGCACCCTCGTGTTAAAACTGCAGTTTAAGAATTCGGTGTAGGAACTTTTAAATTTCTACAAAGTGTGCAATCTGAACATAACATTCTTTTTTACTTTTTTATTTAAGTAATTTTACTTATTTATCGGAGGATGAGGAATAAAACTATGCTGTATGAAATAAACTGTTTACTGCTAAAATGAAATAAACTATTTACTTAAAATTTAAAAATATCAAATGATATATGAGTTTCAATTGATTAAGAAAAAAATACTTATATGTTTACTATAAGTTACTTCTATTTGTGTAAACAAAAGTAGTGGGTTTTAGTTTTACAATTAAATCTAAAATTATATGCATCCAATTTTTGCACGCACATACACACAAAAATCTGTCATATATAAAAAGAATGAACTATTACGTAAAGGTAAATAATAGATAAATGTCAAACATGTTTTTAAATAAATATCATTTCACAAATCTTATTTTTGAGAATTTTAATATTTCGAGATATAACATAATGGTAGATTTTCTGTGGGAAAAGAATGCGCTTACGGAATTCAGTTCAAGTAATAAATGGGAGATAAAGAATTACTTCAATCCTTCAAATCAAAAACTACAGCTAATGTATGAATTTGTATTAAAAATATAATTATTTTCAAATTTCAATATACAACGTTTAACAAGATAATAAATAAAAAAGTGGTAAAAAAACATATTAGTGGAAAATGTAGCAATTTTTAAAAATTAGCGAAGAATTGCAAAAATAATCCATGGTGGTGAACAATTTATAAATGTAAAATATTATTAAATTTTGAAAATAATTCAAATTTATTACATTTATTTGTAATAGTTATAGTAAAAACAAATCGTATACGTTCACCAACAAATTATTTATCCAATTTGTTCATATAAATAACAATCGATGGCACCACGATATAGGACGAATCATTTTAATTTACTATTTTAAAAAAGTCCGAATAATTAAAATTTTTCGAATCGACTATCACTTATATGTAGAAGGAAAGAAAAGCATGACTAATGTTGTTGTTAACGTAATCAATGAATTCTATTTCCATGCAAAAACATCATATCGCCAATTTGTTAATTGGTATCCTTCTAAATATGATCTTAAGACTGAGGATTAGCTCATTTCATAATGGCTATTTTTCCGGGCTTACTAAATCAAAAGGATAGAAACAACACAATTTCGGAGCAGGTTTCACACCCCTGTGCTAATACTCCATAGAAAATTTGTCTCAACCCAACAACGCTTTCTTCAAACTGATTCACCACAATGCATTCTTATTTAACAGAAAACATGAGAATGTGTTAAAATCAGTTGAACATATTGCAGCAAATCGAGGACTTCTAACTTATTAATAGTGTTCGATCAGTAGTCATCTAATTATCTTTCACTTCATTCAAATGCAAACATATTGGTTTGCACTGGTATACCTTTTTATATAACCCATTAGGCTATATAAAAAGGCATAATCCCCTTTAATAATGGATACTCAATTGTTTGATATTACTACTGTGTCTAAAAAGAAAGACCAAAATTTCAATTTCAATTTCCCCGGCATATGATATTTATTTATTTATTTTTTTTTAAGTTTTGGCACTGTCCTTGATATTTGTGTGACATTTGACGTCAAAATATTCACTAGTGTTTGAGTTACGCTTGGCTTTGTGAGACGCTAAAAGTGATTTCGGCGATTGTTGAAATGTCTGAATTAAGTGAGCAAAGAACTTGCGTTAAATTTTGTTTGCAAAAACGTATAGAATGTTGCAGAAGGCATTTGGTGAGCATTCCTACATCCGAAAGAAGTGGTAAAAGACAGTTCAGGGAAGGCAGAGAACGCGTTAGTAGTAGGTGCGGCACTCCGAGAGACGGAAGTACGTCATCAGGGACGTCCTCAGAGAAGCGCGCGCAACCGGAAGTGACCAGGAGTCATCGTCTTAGAAGAGGGTATTTTTGGTAGATAAGGGGTTTCCCCCCCTAGAAACTTTTCCCCCGGTGGCAACGTCTGAATGTTGTGCTATAAGAGAGGGGTTTTGGGAGAGATATGAATTTACGTGATGACTGTACTGATATGATAAACAGAATATGAAACTATTTTAATTGGATTTCTTCTTAATTTTTTAATTAGATTATTTTATAAAATGTGTTTAGTAAAGGAATTTATTCATTTATATTAAATTTGATTATTTTTTTTTTTTTTATTGGATTATTTTACAAATTTATATTATTACAAAAATAATTATTTTCTATTTGCAAAATTTATTTGGTGAAGAAATTTATTTATTTATTTTTTTTTTTTACAATTTTTTTTTTTTTATTTCAATTTGATTTTAAAAAAAAATTTTTTTTTTATTTTACAAAACATTTTTTTTATAAAGGAATTTATTTTTTATTGTTGCTTCTTTCAAATTTATTTTATTTTACAAAACTTATTTTCGTAAAAGAATTTATTTATTTTTATTTTTAGCAAGAATAAATTTTTCTTTTTTTATACATTTTTAATTTTTAATTCCATTTTTTTAAATTTCGATTGCATTTGTTATATTTTACAAAATTAATTTTTGTAAAGGAATTTATTTATTTTTTAATTTATAATTTTTCCCTAGTGTGTTACTACATTTTTTTTTATCACTTCATTAGAAATTTAATTATCCAAAACTTTGTTTGGCATTTAAAGTTTTCCTTAAAAATCGCTCACATTTCTTTTGAAATACGATATTAGTTTCAAATTTTCTACCCAATATTAAATACTGCGCATCATTCGTATTGAAAGATTTAATATGTAAGTTTATTAACTTTTTGAAGATCATATACCAGAATAGTTAAAACTCCGAAGAAAATGTTACGAATTTATATATATTTAACCAATTAATGAAGTGCAGAATTTTTTAATATAAATGTACTTTAATTAACATATTCATGAAGTTTTCTTTCAACTCACTTATTTTTCTAATATTTCTTCCTTCATACTCGATTCTATTTTGATAAACCCTATAACTTCCCTGCTGATACAAAAAAATTTCTTAGCATGCATTTTTTTCAGGCATTTGGAAATAAACACAGACTATGATTTTGTAAGACAAAATAGTTAAAATAATATTTTTTATAATAAATTTACACTAATGTATTTTTTATCCTATTTTATTTCAAAATATTGTATACATCTAATTATCTGACCTATTATTTCACCTAAGTTATTATTTTCTTTACAATCATACACAAACCTTGTACAAAATACTAATAAATATTATCATACTAAGCTAAAGAATTTGTATAACATGAAAAAATACTAAACACACACAAATTTCAACAAGAAAAACTTCCTTATAAAATCTAAATGTATAAGCATGCTAAATTTATGTATCCAATTATTATTTTTTGAGTGTTTTTCTTACATTCTTCTTACTTGGAAAGCGGCCTGATGGCCAACTGGCTAGCGCTCTGGCCTTTGGTACCACAGGCTTCAGGTTCGAATCCTGGCAGTGGCATGGATGTTTGTTAGTGGTTCGGAATCCACGTTAAACTGTAGGCCCCGGTCAAATTAGCCTAAAATGTGCGAAAAATGACCGTAGAGCGACAAAACACACCAATCTTACTTAAAAAAAAAACAAAGAGACGATTGATCACATTCTATTTATGCACACACACCAATCAATTATATTTATAAAATTAATGTGTATGTTCTTTTAACCAATTATTTCTAAAATAATATTTTCACTGATATTTAAATTATAATTTTTAACGTGTATTGAATTTGCTTAACCAAAACTTCCATCATTAAAGATAAAACTGTACATACTTTCTTTTCGAATGCTCAACTAAAATTCTAGTATAAGACCTTTATTACAAAATGCAGATGGCATGTATCTATCCGACTGCAGGCCAATTTAAGATAAGAACAAAACAAAAAAAGTTTACAAAATCTTAGTTTAAGTAGTAATTATTTCTAAATGTTTGAGAAATGTATGCTAAAAATTGGAATCAACGAGAAATTATAGCGTTTAACAAATAGAATCAAGTGGGAAGGTCTATCCATCTTTAACAAAAATACTGTAGGATATAATTTAACCAACAGTTTAAATAATACTTAACACATATATAAAAGTAAACGGATAACTTAACTTATTGATATGTGCATTTAAAAGGAATGCTTGTCGAAATGCAAAATTACGTTGTACAAAAAAAATTTTTTTTTGTTTGAAAGAATTTCCATAAGTGAAAGAGTCCTGTAATTTCTTTGTACGTATTTACAAGTGTAGAAATGAAAATAAAAATTGCTTAAATTTTTAAAAAATATTCCAAAATTAAAAAAAAATAAAATTGGTAAAAAAATTTTTATGATCTATATCTTCACTAAAAATATATATAATTTAATAATAATTTCATAATTTATTTTTTCTTCATCTAAATTACACTACAAACGGATAAAAAAAGTTTGTTGAAATACTTACTTAGAAAATTAAAAAATATGCATATCTAAATTGAGAAGCATTCCAATCCTAGTCATATAGAAAAAAATACTATCTTATCTTAAATTGGCCTGCAGTCGGATAGATACATGCCATCTGCATTTTGTAATAAAGGTTTTATACTAGAATTTTAGTTGAGCATTCGAAAAGAAAGTATGTACAGTTTTATCTTTAATGATGGAAGTTTTGGTTAAGCAAATTCAATACACGTTAAAAATTATAATTTAAATATCAGTGAAAATATTATTTTAGAAATAATTGGTTAAAAGAACATACACATTAATTTTATAAATATAAATGATTGGTGTGTGTGCATAAATAGAATGTGATCAATCGTCTCTTTGTTTTTTTTATGTAAGATTGGTGTGTTTTGTCGCTCTACGGTCATTTTCCGCACATTTTAGGCTAATTTGACAGGGGCCTGCAATTTAACGTGGATTCCGAACCACTAACAAACATGCATGCCACTGCCAGGATTCGAACCTGAAGCCTGTGGTACCAAAGGCCAGAGCGCTAGCCAGTTGGCCATCAGGCCGCTTTCCAAGTAAGAAGAATGTAAGAAAACACTCAAAAAATAATAATTGGATACATAAATTTAGCATGCTTATACATTTAGATTTTATAAGGAAGTTTTTCTTGTTGAAATTTGTGTGTGTTTAGTATTTTTTCATGTTATACAAATTCTTTAGCCTAGTATGATAATATTTATTAGTATTTTGTACAAGGTTTGTGTATGATTGTAAAGAAAATAATAACTTAGGTGAAATAATAGATCAGATAATTAGATGTATGTAATATTTTGAAATAAAATAGGATAAAAAATACATTAGTGTAAATTTATTATAAAAAATATTATTTTAATTATTTTGTCTTACAAAATCATAGTCTGTGTTTATTTCCAAATGCCTGAAAGACAAATGCATGCTAAGAAATTTTTTTTGTATCAGAAGGGAAGTTATAGGGTTTATCAAAATAGAATCGAGTATGAAGGAAGAAATATTAGAAAAATAAGTGAGTTGAAAGAAAACTTCATGAATATGTTAATTAAAGTACATTTATATTAAAAAAATTCTGCACTTCATTAATTGGTTAAATATATATAAATTCGTAACATTTTCTTCGGAGTTTTAACTATTCTGGTATATGATCTGCTAAATACCGGTCCTCATTCGGCGTTGTAACTCGGGGGCGACCTGTGCTGTAACATCTACTCACATAACCATCACCTTGGAATTGTTGCCAAAGCCTGGAGATGACACTCTGGGCGATTCCAAGTTCCTCCGATACTTCCAGCTTTGTACGTTCACATTCCAGTCGTCCGATAATTCTACCACGTAAAAAATCATCCAAATGCTTCCTTTGTGCCATAACTATGCGGTTATTGCACTGAAAGGCTTTTAAAGCGCTTGTGAACAATTTTACTTCTTTGCCACCATTCCTTATATACCCCTCTCTTACACTCTCGTCATTGTGACGTACTATCCGCGCCCTCTGGTGGTTTCCTGTAATTTGCATATTCTTCTTGAAGATGTGTGTGATAATTCTACAAGTGAACTTTTTATTTTAGAGT